>JAOQMS010000052.1:97398-125674 GCA_027563885.1 Erythroxylum longipes | reverse complement strand
TAAACCCTCCGAATCGGAGGTTTCTTATTTTCACTGTTTAGGATGGAATGGAACGTAACATGAAACCCTCCACTTCCGTCTCATTCCATTTCATTCTATTATAAAACCTTTAACCAAACAATAGAAGTATGTTACGTTCCATCCCCTTTCATCTTTAACCCCTCAAGCAAACAAACAGAGCCTTACATTTTTGGTGAAGATGAGATAATGTTTTATCTGTAAATGACTACGAATTTGACACATCCATCAGTCACTTGGATTCAAGACACCTCACAATTCTAGTTCTTTGTTAGTCAACGTCTTCCTCCTCATCATCTTAGTTTGACTTGTATGATTCTTGATAAGGTCGGGGTGTATGTTAAACTTTGGTTTATTACGTTTCTTTCAGTTTCTTAGGAAAATAGACCGTAATTATTTGGCTAATGTACAAGGTGAAATGAATGTACCCCCAGAACAGAATCAGCAAAATTATTGGACATGACTGAGGAAGAGACAATTTATAACGTATTCTGACAAGTTGGGTCCATTGGTTATATATCTTTGGAAAACGATTAACATTATCGTAGAAAGACAGCTGTTTAACTCTTCCTCTTCATAGTGACATCAACTCCTGTCCTTTTGCATGTTTCATTGCATATCTCGGACTAGTTAGCAAATAACCAGGAACAGTGGAACAAAGATGGTTCTAAACAGGCTCTGTCGATCCACTATCAAAACCCAGGTATCTAAATCTTGAATCTTTTCCATCCATGTTTGTTTTTCTTCCAGAGTTTCTTTGACCCTTTTTTTTTTCTCGTTTTCCTGGTTTTTCGGATCATATCTTCTTTCCCAGTAGATTGTCGTGACTGATCTGTTTATGAATCTGGAGTTGTTGTTCAGGTTAAAGGCTTTGATTTTTATGGTTCATAGTATTTTCTGGTGGTGAAAAGTAATGAAAATTATGAATATCTGTGAAAGATGATTCTTCTGATACCTTGTAGTGATAATACTGAATGCCCTCGTCTTTTTTGACCTCCCATCGCATGCTTTCTTATTGGTTTTATGGAATTATAGACATAGTCTGAATGCTTGGCTTGATCATTCAGTTCCACTTTCGTGATTTATTTTTTCTCTTACATTCACAGCTTGGCTCTTGTGTTAAACAAGTTGCTGCTCCTGGATGTTCAAAAGGCCATCTTATTCACAGACAATTGCTGGCGGGATTATATAGTACAGAAGCATCTGTAAAGAAGGATGATTCCACCACTGATTTGACGGATGATAACAGGTGAGAGTGCTTGTTTGTTAATGACTCATTGTGAGGACCTGTCAATCTCTTCCCTCTCCCTATATCTACTTCTACTCTTTGCACTTCTAGATTCCTGGTTGTGCTCATTATGATGATCCATCACTTCTTTCCTTGCAATTGTATAGGGTGCAAGTCAAATTTAGTGCATACCTAGTTTCTGATGAATCTTTACAAATGTAGTTTTAAGGGGCATGATATGCTGGCACCTTTCACGGCTGGGTGGCAAACTACTGATACAAATCCTCTGATCATAGAGAAGTCTGAGGTAAACTTGACTTCAATTTTGTTGATGTATTTTACTTATCTTTTTCGACTTTCAGTTTTCTTTTCTAATTATGCTCCCTCTCTTTCTTTGTATTTGGTTAACTGAAAAATTTTCAATGATCAGGGTAGCTATGTTTATGATATTAATGGGAACAAGTATCTTGATTCTCTAGCTGGTCTTTGGTGCACAGCATTAGGTAATATGATATTTTCATCACCTTTCAAGTGGTCTTACTCTGTTACCAATTCTTTTCATCTTAGATTGTCTGCTGGAAGTTATACTTTACTCATCCTGAATATGTAGTTAGATTTACTTGCCAATTGTTTGTGTTACTTTAGTTTTGATCTTTAAATAACATCTACTGGTAATGGTAAGGCCGTAAGGGAAACTGAAGTTCAGACTTGTCTAAAAACTTGAAAGAAGGGGGCATGAAAAGGAAATCAGAAAGAAAACTGACACGAATAAGAAACATCACAGGGCTCTGAAGTTGGTAGAAATTTATCTACTAGGAAATGAATGCTCAGAATTATATACTGGTGGTTAGAGTACCGTACTTATCTGAAGTTACTCAGTACCGGTATCAAGATTAGGATAACTGCACTGTGTAGCCTAAGTGCATGTATGGCAAGAATCTAATAGCAGCATGACTGAGAGATTATGCAGGTTGCAGCTACTCTTTTCCTTTGAAATTTATAGTTGACAGGTCCCTGTGATGCCATATCTTGAGACGCATTGTGTTCACTTTAATGCATATTTCCATGTTACGTTTCTTTGGTGGAAAGAATTGGAAACTATTCCTGATAGAATATTTGCAAATCTACAGGAGGAAATGAACCACGACTTGTAGCGGCTGCAACTGCCCAATTGAATACCCTGCCATTTTACCACTCCTTCTGGAATCGTACAACAAAACCTTCATTGGTACCAAAATTTTATACTGGCACTCCATATTGAAATAAATAACAATCGCATTATCTCACAAGCAATGCCTACTTCTATTTGTACAGTTCTTCCTCAAATGCCACAAGATTTGCATGATTCAGTCATATCTTACTTTTTCTGCTACCTCTGGAGTCACTGCCTCTTCCTTTACAAATATCTGATTAAATATTGTCTAACAATTGTCTCACATGAGAGCCTTTTATATTGAACAGGATCTCGCAAGGGACCTTTTAGAAACTTTTACAGCTCGAAAAATGGCTAAAGTATTTTTTACAAACAGTGGATCAGAAGCCAATGATACTCAGGTTTGCTTGTTTGCTATAAGCTCCTGAAGTATTGCTTAAGTTTTCATTTTGTCTTGTCATATCTGTGCAATACCCAAATCATAATAGAACTGCCCAACCCAGCAAATCTGATAGTATGGAATCTTGGTGGGTGATTATGCTCTATTGGGTTAATATAATTCAATTTTCAATCCGCCTGATTTGGAACTAAGTTCAGTTTGATTAAGCACACACCTAGGGATAGGAATTTCTACCTTGACATACACCACTCCTTTCTAAGTTCACATCTAAGGAAAGTAGCTGCTGTGGCAATGCTGATAAAACGGTATTAACTATATTACATATTTCAATTTCAGGTGAAGCTGGTATGGTACTATAATAATGCTCTTGGTAGACCTAATAAGAAAAAGTTTATAGCTCGATCAAAATCGTAAGTTGATGCTACAATTCCTGAGATTAACTTTCCATTCCCTGTTGTGATTTTTCCTACAACAATCTTTTGCATTTTGTCAGGTACCATGGTTCAACTTTGATAGCAGCCAGTCTCTCTGGGTAAATGCTAGAGTTGTATTTCCTTCAGGAATTAAATGCTAAACACACTTGACAGTTCACTTAAAACTGACTGGCATTTCTTATATCACAGCCTTCCAGCTTTGCACCAAAAATTTGATTTACCAGCTCCTTTTGTGTTACATACCGACTGTCCTCATTACTGGCGGCATCATCTTCCAGGTAGGAATTTTGTTAGCATTCCTGGGATATTTCTATGTGATAAGATTCATGTTATGAAAGGTCGTGGCATGCACGTTCCAGGTGAGACAGAGGAGGAATTCTCAACTCGATTGGCAGAAAATTTGGAAAATCTAATCTTGAAGGAGGGACCAGACACGGTAATTAATTAAGTTTGTACTCTTTTCCATTTTCCCATTGAAGTCATTTTTTCTTTACTGTTTTGAATGCATACTCTTATTGTACTTATAGAGCACAACATTTAATTAGCACCTGATTGTTGATTTCAGATTGCTGCATTTATAGCTGAACCTGTTATGGGGGCAGGAGGTGTAATTCCTCCACCAGCGACATATTTTGATAAGGTGAGATTTAGTAGCTTGTCATACTTGAATTGGCAAAGCGCATTCTCCAAATGCCGTGTACCTTCATGTATCAAAGATGGCTAGATATGTTTTATTCTCGTTGTTATTGAACTACTAGTTAATGGATATTTAATTTGCCTTTTTAACTATAATGTTTATGTCAAAGTGAAGTTAAGTTGTTCTTTGTTATAACTCTTGAGGCTTGTTGGTGGTTAAGTACTGTTATATTTGCTGTTAATGTCTTATACTAGCTTGTTGTTCTGCTATCTTCTTTCATTTTTAATGCCGGAGAGCTTGAACTATTGCCTGAATGCACTTCATCATTACTGCTTTTCTCTCTGTTACAGGTTCAAGCTGTAGTGAAAAAGTATGACATTCTTTTTATTGCGGATGAGGTACTTAACAGATTCGTTCATTCTAAAAAAGTTATCAGTAGTATGCAAGGTCTAAGCTAGGGATTTCATTGTTATTCTCTTTTGTTTTAGGTGATCTGTGCATTTGGTAGGCTTGGAACAATGTTTGGGTGTGAGAAGTACAACATCAAACCAGACCTCGTTTCTGTAGCTAAGGTACTGTTGAAGAAATGATACTATAGCATCGCTTTCTGTGAGAACATATTTCTGTATTTCTGAATGAGTTGATTTTACTAGGCTCTTTCCTCTGGATATTTGCCGATTGGAGCTGTTATAGTAAGCCCTGAAATCGCAGATGTGATTTACTCTCAAAGCAACAAACTCGGTGAGTTGATAGTACCAAAGTGATATAATACAAGTTACCAAACTGATAATTTCCAATAATTGGTAAATTTTGGATGTTAACAGTCTGTAGAAATCTTTAACATGTAGTGCTCTCTTTCAGGTTCTTTTTCTCATGGCTTCACTTACTCCGGCCACCCAGTAGCCTGTGCAGTTGCAATTGAAGCACTCAAGATATACAAGTATGCTAACTCTTTTCTTAAAATCTGGGGACTACAACTACGGCTGCAGTGTGATTGGAATTCATTTTTCATTAGCACTGAGTAAACTAACTTCTTGTTTATAGGGAAAGAAATATTTTGGATCAAGTAAATAGCATAGCACCCAAGTTTCAAGATGGTTTGAAGGCCTTTTCTGACAGTCCTATTATAGGAGAGGTAAAAGCTTCGTTTATACTTTTCGATGAAGTTGTTAATAGAAGAAGATAAGATGCTAAACACTTGGCTGTTAATACTTTCCTATGTCGCAGATTAGGGGAACTGGCTTGATTCTTGGAACCGAGTTTGCAAACAACAAGTCACCTGAGGATCCATTTCCTGCAGAATGGGGCAAGTTTTCAATTTTGCTTTCTTATTATGGTTTTCCCATAGAACATTCATCCATTTTTAGTTATCCCATCAGAAGCCAACAGACCAAAATGGAGTTCTTAAAGTGCTTTCTGTTTTCTCAAGAATTATCTCCCCTTGTTAATAAACCTTGTTAACCATATATATTGTAGGAGTAGGCGCATATTTTGGACAAAAATGTCAGGAGAATGGCCTCTTAGTACGTGTTTCTGGAGATAACATAATGATGTCTCCTCCATTCATATTCAAACCCGAGGAAGTTGACGAGGTACTTCTCATTAATACTGCTTTTGTCACGGCTGATAAAAAGATGATATCTTTTACTCGTTTTCGGTGTAAATTTGATGTTGAGAGATGATCAGGGAATAGATGACTATGAGGGGGATAGTTTTACTTCATAACCTGAATTTAACACTTCAGAGCTATGGACTTGAGCAGAGCATAATGCATTCAAGTAATTACTTATCTTTTTGCAGTTAATTAGCAAATATGGGAAAGCTCTCAAGGCTACTGAAGAGAGGGTTGCAGAGCTAAAATCCCAGAAGAAGTGAAACTCAAAGCAGCTGCAGAGAATACAATGAAGAAAATTCTCTTGAATCTTTGATGTAAAGCTGATGCAGTGACTATTTTGACATCCCGACCCTTGAATAAAGCATTTGCAGATCTTTCAGCCCATGATGTTTTTTGTGATCTTTCATAGCCACAATCCGCCATTAATGACCTTGATCTCAGTTACCAAATAATTGTTTAAATAATGGAAAGATAGATAAGCAGAGACACCATTTTATGTAATCCACTTTGGATGAGCCATGAAAATGGGTAACGAGCAGCTTTCATTTGCTGCTTTATATTCCATATCACCTCATGTTTTAATGATCTAACAAATGTATCACACAAGAAGGTTGCCAAAAACATGGTATTTCTGTAATGATCATGGAAATGTGAAACTCCAATGATTCATTCCTGACGAAACTGGAAGCAGTTTCTTTCTGAATCAACATCCAGTTACTGTCTTAAAGATAAAAACAGGTTCCATTTTTGAGTGAATTCAAAAGAAACCAAAGTTTAACCAGGCATGAGTATGAATTTTGATATCAATTCCTAGCCTCTTTTTTGGCCTTTCTTCTTGCTCTCCTTTCCCTGGACCTAAAAGATGATTTGAAGCTTCCATCCTCATCATCATATTCTGATTCGTCCAAGTCCCTAAAAGACTTCTACACACACTCGACCAGAGAATCAAAAAATTACACTAAAAGAACACAAACACAAGAAAGATAAGAGACATTAAAGATGGTAATACCTCTCTAAGTTCAGAGAAGCTAACAGCATAGAAAGTAACAGCAGCAGCAGCTACAATTCCAAGTATGGGAAGTGCCACTTGCATTCCAGGGTCCATGAATGATCCTTAACACTTTCTGCTAGTTCTGATTGTTAAAGACAGCCAGCCATGGAAATGGAGCATAGAATAGATAAGGAGTTAAAACCTGTGGCTCAGGATAATGCTTTCTAGACGTTGACATTGACACGTTGCTAGGTTTAAGGTCGAAGTCCTGTTGTGTGATTAATGTCATTCAATTATTTATTAGATGATATTGATTTTGTAACTTACTTTTCACATATAAAATATATTTAAAGTTGGAGTTATATTTGCTACTAGACTGGAATGGCAAAGCGCATTCTCCAAATGCCGTGTGCCTACGTGTACCAAAGATGGCCATATAAGTTACGAACATATATCATTTGTTTTCGATATTTTAATAGGTTAGGCTCAGACAAATTCAAAATCTAATTATTCTAAGTAAAATAACATCATTTTATTTAGAAGAATTGGATCTCGGGTAAGCCTAGGCCTTGGAAGCTTAGACCTTGATTCAATTAAACAAAATAAATTATTTCATATTTTTAATTTCAAAAAATTATTTTAAAAAACTTGACAGGGGCTGATATATAAACTAATTCATTGTCATCCCTAAATATATGGTATGGTGAGATCTAGAATTAAGCAGTTTTATTCTTAATTAATATAAAGACTGTTTATAATAGACCTACCGGGAAAAAAAGTTTTTGAAAATAATTAAAAGAAAATAATAGTTAAATACAAAAATAAATAATTGTATAAATATAAATATAAATAAATAAATGGATAAGAAAGAAAATAAATAAATAAAACAAGTAATTAAAAAGATTAATCGACCAAAATGCATGATTGTATGAAAAAGTTTTATAAGTCATAAATTTAGTTGATTTCATGTCACAATTGCGCAATTTGAATCTACTAAATGCTAATATGATCTGAAAAAATGAACATTGTTAAAAATGTCATTTTTACTTTAAAATTTTATAATAAAAATTAAATAAACTTTTATGGTTATCTCTGCTGCCACTTTTATATGATGTAAATGAAGAATATTTTGGTATAGAATGAATATCATTTTAATAACATTAATTTATAAAAATTAGGAATGATAATGAGTCAGGTTCGGTCTCAACTGACCCGATTTACTATTTTTAAAAAAATTATCTTGACCTTTCAGTCAGGTCTAGACAACCCCGACCAATGACTTGATCGGTTCAACCCAAACTTAGCCCATTAACTTTGTGTCGGGCTAGTCCAATTGTCATCTCTAATAAAAAAATGATGTAAATAAATTAATTTTATAAATAGTTAAAATATAAATTATACCTTAAAAAAAAGATTTGGTATATAAGTAACAAAAATAAAAAGGAAAGAGGTCATGTCCTGATCAACATCAAGAAAAAGAAAAAAGACAAAGTTGTCATCTTTGCACGTATAGGAATGGGCGGTTTGGTCGGTGGGCTTTTGGGTTTGGTGGCGGCCGAATTTTAGACCATTGCATGAACCCTTTTTATTTTCTTTTTCCTTTTTCATTTCTCAAATATAAAATTTCTCTTCCTTTTTTTTTCTCCTTAAATGTCCATATTGTCTTTATAAGTCAACCGATTATTTATTTTTCTTCATCATATTCTCTTCGTCCATATTAGCATATTTGACTTTTAGTTAGTAAAGATAAGTTGGCTATGTAGTTATTATATTTATGAATTTTAAGTAAAAGAAACTCATTAACATCAACAATGGTAACAATAAGGGGACTAAACTACGAAGAACCAAAAAAACTATAAATTAATCAACAATGGTAATTATTTATTATTTATTTTTTATATGGGTCATTTTAAATGGTCTTTTTATTAGTCAGGAATAAGGATGTGGATTATTAAACCTTTCCAAGTCTTGCGTTTCGGGAGAAATTTTTACTGAGTTGTTGTTGTAAATCATTTTTACATAATGCCATAAAAACTTATAAGTTGAAATTGTTCATCATTTGTTTTTCATTAAGAAATAATAAGGTTACTATTTCCACATATTTGAAATCATTATGCAATGTGAATGTAAGAAAAACAAATGGTGTTTAAGCTAAAGAGTTATGCAATCACCCAAAAAAAACAAAAGGGGTCCTAATTATTAAAGCTAATTTTACTAAGAATGGTATCCCCTAAAAAGGAATATTCATCTAATGATGAATAAATAGACCATGATGAGAAATGGTAAATTAAATCTGTGATTAAGTCAATCTAAATACGAGTTAAGTAAAATTTAAATTATATTTAAATTTAAGATCATCTATTTAAACATAATTAATTTAATTAAATATTACATTATAAGTGATTTAAGTCCGATCGGACTCGACCATTGTCATCTTTAATCATAGTTAGACACAAAGAAACCTAGGGGTAGAAACCTGGTTAAGCACATGTAAGACCGGCAATGTTGAAAGGCTGGCTTGCTCTTAGAAGGGACCTACCTACAACCAAGTGGGCTCCATTCTTCCTCTTGTACTCCTTATATTCAGATTCTTTCTGTTCTCAATTCAACTTTTTTCTTCTTCCATTTCAAAAACCTTAATTCCATTTTCTTATTCTTACCGGCAAACATCTTCAAAACAAAGCAGACCCACTTCTCATCTCTTCCTGGCAAGTGATCCCATCCATTTATTTCTATTTTTCTTTTCTGGGATTTTCTTTTCTTGTTTGTTTGATGTGTGTACTGTCTTAAGTTTGAATCTTTAGCTCTCCTGCTCTGTTTTTCTACTCTGTTTTCTCAATCCGCTAACTGGTCTCTAATCTTCTGTCCTGTTTTGTTTTGTCTCTGTTTGCTGATTTAGAAATGAACTGTCTCGGTTTTGCTCTGGTTGATCACATCTTAGTGATCCTTGCGTGATGATGATTGCTGATCACAAAAATGATCAGCGATTTAATTAGCTGCGATCAGTTGTATCTTTTTCTTTCCTCTGAGATTTTCACAGAAAGTGAAACGATCATAAGAGAATAACCAAAAAAGCCAAAAGATGCTACTTATTTTGATCACTACCTGTTCGCTGATCATCAATACGCGGAAACTGGGATTCATGACTTTCTACTAAAAAAAAAAAATCCTTCGAGAAAATATACTATATAAGGAATTGAATCTAATCTTTCTACCTTATTTTTAGCTTACACGTATTAATTTGGTTTTGTGGTTAGGTGGAGGAATTAAAAACTTGCAAGTTACTTACGAGATCCTTCTGGGAATCAATAATAACTTGTAAGATTTGTTGTTTGAATTGATTATTAACTATTTTTATGTGAGTCAACTTCTTATTTCATCCGCTCTACTCTGTTTCTTAGCTAATTGTTCAGTTTCCATTAAAACGACTTCGAAGAAGCTTAGACCAAAAGGTTAAACGAGAGATTGAACATCAATAGGAACAAACTTTGTTTTATTTTCTTGGCGTTTCTAGCTCCTTGAAAACCGGCTAATTGCCCCTCGTTTTTCGCAATTCCAGTACAAGAATATCTATGATAAGCACTAGAGAGAGATATCTCTGTCCTTTTTTTTATTTTTTTGCCCGTTGTCCTATGTTATTACCTATTATGATGATCATCATAATAATTATAGGAGGATGATTTTACTTGTAATTTGAACCGATTTAACGTTAAACTTAATATGACGTTTGTGGGTTTTCTTTATATGCTCTATTCCTTCTTGAATGGTTAAAAAATTGAGAAGATTTGACCCTAGATCCTAAAAAGTAAAGGGCTAGACACAAATTTAATTAAATTACAAGGTGTACTAATATATGAATAAAGGCAAGTTTAGAAAAATTAAAACTTTGGCATACATGATTAGTGGTAAGCAATCTTTTTAATGGTATAGATAATGAGGATTTACCAAATAGGCTTAGGCTTGACTAGTGGGTAGAGAATGCCATCTGTCGTTTTGTAGGGACCATTTTCTTTGTGATTAGGGGTTTGATTTAAAATAAAAAGGAGATAAGGATTGGGATCTGATACCTACTTTAATATGGCCATCTCAAACAATGCCTTCTCTGTTTTTGGTTATATATTACCAAAATCAGAGAGAAATAATTAGTTTATATTTGATACCAAGGTTTATTTGGAAGTAAGTCTTTTTTAGGGTTGAAGCAATTTAATTTGATGGATGCATTCCATCCTTTTTTTCCCCAAAGTGGATGGACGGTCTAGATGCAATGATGGCTAATGAAAGAAATGACGTTTTTTGGAAAGCAGTTAGCTTTTAGGAGTCTACTTGTCTGTTGTGTACACTTTGGTTTATATTAACTTACACACTAAAAGTAAAAGATGGAGAAGAAAACAAGGAAAACAATAGTTCTTAGGACCCACAAAGTTAATGGTCTCACATGATACCATCACATGCTATATCAGTCTGAGATGATCTTATAATTTTAGCTTTCAATAGTTTTAGATTCATTTTATTAGTTTTTTATTATATATATAAAGATACTGTTAATTAGAGTTGTCTTTCTTAGTGGCATAATTAACTTCTTATGCTTAGGAATATGTATAACCTATAATGAGTGCTACTTCCCCGCAAGTAATGATGTGATTTGGATAAAACTTGTGGACTATGAATCATGATCAAGTTCGCATGACCATGCTAATGACTTAGTTTTATTAGCTGGCCCATTTACTCAGAACCCACCATTACTTCTCAATTTCATTACCCTTGTGCTGTAATTGTCATGCTTAGGATGGATAATGGGTCAGGCTAGGTCAAGTTGCCTCAAGTCTAATCTATTATGAATCTGCCCCAATTCTTCTTTCATATGGTTAGACGGGTTGATCATTACCAAAATGACACGTTTTTAATATAATTGATTAAAGCGATATTATTTTTTTAGTTTGGTTTAGTTCGAGTCTTTTAATCTAAATCAAATTTAAAGAAGCCAAATTTCGACAGAACCAAACCAAAAACTCCCAACCCTAGTCATGTCCTTCATTGTAGTCTTTTTTGCCTTTCTCTTTCCTTTTCTTTTCTGTCATATTTTTGGGTTTAAAGAATTGTATTGATCAAATTATAAAAACTATTTATATGTTGGCGGTGAACTAAAACTAAATAGGGAAACCAGAAAAGGGGAGGATACATCTTTCTACGTAGGGAAAATAAAAGTAAAGGGTACACTTTTTTCTAGGGGCGGCATATAAAAGACAAAAGAAACAGGCTGTTACAATGCAACTGTGGGGATCGTATACTATCTAATGAAAAAAAGCACTTCTTTGCTATTAAACAATTAAATAGTCAAATTTGTTTATTTATAATCTGATTCTGGTATGTTACCGCCCACTTGGGTTCTCGGTTAAAGTGCCTTTTCTGTTGGCACCACGTCAAAGATGACATCTTGACATTAACATCTCCACGTCTCTTGGCTTTTTATATTGTTTTTCTCCTCGTGACATTACTTTATTATACAACGATACTAGCTTAATTGTTTTAGGATCAAAAAGCAAATAATTTAAAGGGAATATAGTATTGGAGAGTGATTAGTAAGCTCGGTTAACTTTCAATGAAATGTTTGTTTAAAAATAGGTGTCTGATGTGAACCAGATGTGCCAAATAAGTGGGATTTTACTAGGCCATTGAATTTCTTCAATAATTTACCACCGTATCATCAAATCAGATCTTCAAGGTTCTACGTGTCATATGTTCCTGTTTACTTTTACCTCAAATTCCAATTACTTGAATGTTTTAGCTTATATGGTTCTAACTTAACTGTGAACTTGTGAAGATTACAGAAGGCAATTCTTCTGAGCTACAGCCTAAATACATATGGAGGAAGAGTCCCTTGTTAGTTCTGAGATACCAGTGAAGGTTGAGATTGATGATAAAGTTGATCCTATCAAGGTAAATTCTTTGATTAGATAGGAAGTTCATCGTTTGTAGCTCCAATGCATATGCTATTTTATGTATGTTTATTATCAAAGTTCTGAATATTTCTGCGTTGATCTGACCTAGTCTTGTCGAATCATTAGTTTCTATGGTAAACATTTCTAGTGCCATTTACTGCAGGAGGATATCTGAACTACTACGGATCATATTTGTCATATTGATCATTTCTTTATGCTTGCAACATCTTATGCTCCTTTTTGTCTAATTCTGAGTGATCCCTGCAATAATTTCCAATCTCTACTATCTAGGTAGCTGTCAACTTTAGATATGTAGGAGTAATTTCCATTACTTACAACTTGTATTAGCTATCAAAACTGTAAAAGATATCTAATATACCAATCTCCCTGAAGAAATTGTAGAACTGGTTTTGATTCTTAGGACAATATTAATACAGGTAGCTAATGGAGAGTTGACACAGGCACAAAAAGAAGTAAAGAAAGAAGAAGATGAAACTGATGGGGAGTTCATAAAAGTGGAGAAAGAAACACTCGAAGTGAAAGACGGATTGCACAAAGCTGAGTCAACATCTGCAGAGGATGACAAGTCATGTGCCATTGAAAGAAGCTTTAGTGGTTCTAACAGAGAGTTACTAGAATCTCAAGAGAAGATAAGGGAACTAGAACTTGAATTGGAAAGAGTTGCAGGGGAATCAAAGCATTCCGAGTCTGAGAATGCAAAGCTAAAGGATGAGGTCTTGCTTGCTAAGGAGAAGCTGGAGGAAAGTGGAAGAAGATACGAGGAGCTTGAATTAAGTCATAAGAAATTGGAAGAGCAGATAATTGAAAACGAAGAGAAGTATAGTTCACAGCTCAACAACTTGCAGGAGGCGATGCAAGCTCAAGAAGCCAAGCACAGGGAAGTGGTTGAGGTGAAAGAAGCATTTGAAGGCCTCAGTATTGAGCTTGAGAACTCAAGGAAAAAAATGAAAGATTTGGAAAATGAGCTACAAGTTTCAGTTGGTGAGGCAAAGAAATTTGAGGAATTGCATAGAGAAAGTGGTTCACATGCTGAAACTGAGATGCAGAGGGCTTTGGAGTTTGAGAGGCTGCTTGAGGTTGCAAAACTGAGTGCAAAAGAAATGGAAGATCAAATGGCTTCCCTCCAGGAGGAAGTCAAGGGCCTATATGAAAAGATTGCAGAAAACCAGAAAGTTGAAGAAGCACTTAAGAGCACCACAACAGAACTTTCAGCAGCTAAAGAAGAGTTGGCACTTTCAAAAGCACAACTTCTAGATGTAGAGCAAAGACTCTCTTCAAAGGAGTCTCTTCTAAGTGAATTGAACCAGGAGTTGGACCTCAAGAAAGCTTCAGAATCTCAGGTGAAGAGTGACCTCTCAGTGCTTGAGAGTTTACTTGCTGCCACTAAAGAAGATCTACAAGCCAAGACCTCAGAGTTGGAAGACACCAAGTTGAAGTTGGAGGCGGAAGTCAATGCGAGGGAACTGCTTGAAGCTGGTGCAAAATCCCAGGAAACACAAGTTTCAACTATACAGGAGGAATTAGCCAAAATAGTTAAAGAAAAAGACGTTATTGAATCAGCTATGGCTGATCTCTCCAGTAATTCAGCACATGTAAAGGAGCAGTGCCAAGAACTCGAGGAAAAGTTGAAGCTTTCAGATGAGAATTTCAACAAAGTTGATACTCTTTTGTCCCAAGCTTTATCTAACAATGCAGAGCTTGAACAGAAGTTGAAGTCTCTGGAAGACCTCCACAATGAATCTGGAGTTGCTGCCGCAACAGCCACCCAAAGGAACTTAGAACTTGAGGATTTAATGAAAGTTTCAAATGAATCCGCCGAAAAAGCCCAATCTCAACTAACAGAACTAGAATCTCGCTATATTGTGGCAGAGCAGAGGATTGTGGAGCTTGAGCAACAGTTAAATCTGGTCAATCTAAAAAACAGTGATGCTGAGAGAGAGTTCGAAGAATTTTCCCAAAAAACTTCTGAACTTAATACTGCACTGAAACAGGTGGAGGATGAAAAGAATCAGTTGAGTAGTGTGATGCTGGAGTACAAGGAAAAGATAAGCAATCTTGAATCTTCCCTAAACGAGTCAATATTACGCAATTCTGAGTTTGAGAATGAGTTGAAGATCGCGATGGATAAATGTGCTGAACATGAGAACCGAGCAAATATGAATCATAACCGCAGCTTGGAACTTGAGGATTTGTTCCAAAATTCTCATTCCAAAGCAGAGGATACTGGAAAAAAGGTGAAGGAGTTGGAGTTGTTACTTGAAGCTGAGAAATACAGGATTCAAGAACTTGAGGAGCAGACAAGTACACTAGAAAAGAAATGCCTGGATGCTGAAGTAGAATGCAAGAAATACTCTGAAAAGGTATCTGAAGTTGCATCTGAACTTGAGGCTTTCCAAGTGAGGGCATCAGGCCTTGAAATTGCACTGCAAGTGGCAAATGATAAGGAGAGGGAATTAATTGCAAGCTTGAACACAGTGACTGATGAAAAGAAAAAATTAGAAGATGCCTCAAGCAATTCAAGTTTAGAGCTGGCTGAAGCTGAGAATCTTGTTGAAGTCTTGCGGAATGAACTAACTGTTGTGCAGGAGAAGTTAGAGTTAGCTGAAAACAGTCTGAAGGCTGTTGAAGTGAGGGAAAGTGATGTGCTGCTGAAACTCAAGGTGGCTGAGGAGCAGCTTAAAGAACAAGAGATAATGTTAGAGCATACCACTGCAAGAAAGTCAGAGCTTGAAACATTACACGAATCCTTAACAAGAGATTCCGATATCAAGCTTCGAGAAGTCACAGAGAACTTCAATAACAAGGATTTTGAGGCAAAATCCTTGGCTGAGAAACTGAAGATTCTTGAAGAACAGGTAAAGTCGTATGAAGATCAACTGGCTGAAGCAGCTGGGAGATTAACTTCACTGAAGGAAGAGCTGGATTTGTCATTCATGAAAATTGCTTCTTTAGAAACATCTAATGAAGAGCTAAAAAGTCAGATTTTGGAAACTGAAAATAAGGTTTCTATCTCGTCTGCAGAGAACGAAATCTTGCTTGAGACAAACAATCAGCTTAGAATTAAGATCGATGAACTTCAGGAAATGCTAAATTCTGCCATTTCCGAAAAGGAAGCCACTGCTCACCAAGTTGCCTCTCATGTGAGCTCAATTAGAAAAATAACAGATGAGCACTCTAGAGCCTTGGAACTTCATTCTGCAACTGAGGCTCAGAAGAAGCAAGTGGAAGCACAGTTGCAAGAGACGATTCAGAGACTCGCTCAGAGAGATGAAGAAACAAAAGATTTGAATGAGAAACTAGATGCAGTTGAGGGCCAATTAAAGTTGTATGAACAACAGACTCATGAGGCATCTGCAGTTGCTGATGGTCGAAAACTCGAGGTGGAAGAGGCTTTACTGAGATTGAAACATGTAGAAAGCATTGTTGAAGAATCGCAAAAGAAATCTAGTCACTTTGAAAAGGAGAGCAGAGGTCTAGCTGAGGAAAATTTGAAGCTCACTCAGGAACTTGCTTCATATGAATCGAAACTACGTGATCTAGAAGCAAAACTCTCCACAGTTCTTCGTGAGAAAGGTGAAGCAGATGAACAGCTTCAAACTTCAAAGAAGGCCATAGAAGACCTATCAAAGCAGCTTACAGATGAAGGGCTGAAACTGCAGTCTCAGGTTTGTATCAATCTTTTTGTTTCCTTCAATAGTATCGTAAAAGCTAACTTTTTGTTTTATGGTCGTCTGATGCAATAAACTGTGATTCTGCAGATATCTGCAGTTTTGGATGAGAACAACCTACTCAATGAAACATCTCAAAATGCAAAGAAGGAGCTTCAATCAGTTATAGGCCAGCTTGAAGAACAATTGAAAGAACAGAAGGAAAATGAAAACACGTTGAGAATTGAATGCGAGAGCCTCAGGGCAGAGGCTGCTGAGAAGTCATCCTTGCAAACCCATCTTAAGGAACTTGAAGAACAACTGTTGAGAGCTAATAAAGACGAGGTACAGTGAACTCTAAAATGAAGCTATATGATATTTCAACAGGATTTGATTAAGAAAGTTCCTTTCATTTCCAAACTTTTAGGAATCAAATTCTGCGAAAGAGTTGGAAAGAGAAGCAGCCCTGAAGAAATCTCTTCAAGAACTTGAAGCTAAAAACAGAGAAGTCCTGCTTCTGCACAAGCAGGTGAAGGAGCTTGAACAGAAACTGCAGCTTGCTGATGCTAAATCAGTTAATACCGTGGAGCACAAGGATGGAATGGAGATCAAATCCAGAGACATTGGATCAACCATTTCTACTCCAACCAAAAGAAAGAGCAAGAAAAAGTTAGAAGCTGAATCTTCTCAAACTTCTCAGGTTCAAACTGCAGAGACTTCACCTGCCATGACAATTAAGTTCATCTTGGGAGTGGCTTTGGTGTCTGTAATTGTTGGTGTAATTCTTGGGAAGAGGTACTGATCATTGGGTTGTGGTTTTTTGAGTTTTCCTTTATTCTCTTGTTTCCATGCAAGCTTATACACAGAATACTGGAATCTGGGTTTGTATACCAGTCAAGCTTAGGTCTTTAGTGTTTGGTCAGGGAATTTGTTTTTCCACCTGTCCCTCACTTCAATGCATAGCCAAAAATGTTGGATTCATGAGAGTTTGTTTCAAGTTTTTTGAGTAACTACTTCATCAGCTTCTCTTGCTAACTTAAAGTGCCTTTTCAGTTAAGGATGATAACAAGTCAAGTTGAACTCAGGCTTTATATTTAACTCGAAATCGAGTTTGGTTGGAAAGTTCAACCTTTATATTCAGTCCACAGTTGAATTTGATTGGGTTTCACAGGTATAAAACTAATTAAAATGACATTATTTTTTATATGAAAGAAGTTCAAGACTAATCTTCAGGCTCGGATTTAAACTCGTGCTGTTTAACTCAAATCTTGAAATTTTCATATAGATGATATTATTTAAATTTTTAAAAAATTTTAAAAATAAATTTAATAGCGTCTGATGAGAGCTTTAAGCTTCCCAAGTTCAATTGTACTGAAGCCCAAACTCAGGCCTATAATTTTAGATCCGATCAAGCTTCGTACCAAACTCGAACTTAAAAATAAAATTTTAAATCTGGTTCAAAAACATAAAGGAGTTCGACCTGATCTATTGCCATGTCTCTCCTCATTCCCATCTCCTTACTCTCCATGTACAGTCTCGTTGTTTATGAAATTGATTATCCAGAAA
The DNA here is from genome assembly GCA_027563885.1 of Erythroxylum longipes. Taxonomy (NCBI): domain Eukaryota; kingdom Viridiplantae; phylum Streptophyta; class Magnoliopsida; order Malpighiales; family Erythroxylaceae; genus Erythroxylum; species Erythroxylum longipes. The sequence continues at coordinate 108,025 of JAOQMS010000052.1, read as the reverse complement.
CTGTAACATGTCCTGAAAAGTTGGAACACTTTTGAATGATTGATAATAGGAGGGTCCATTGTCTAGCCATTTTTATGGTACCACTTGGACCTCCAGGAAAAATTAGGTAAACATGAAATCAAATCAGGAAATTTAATAGATTTTAGTGAATTTAGAGAAGGTAAATTATTGGTACTTTATGAGGATAAAGGGCACTTTAATGTTGGCATCATCTAAATCGCATTAAAAGGTTATTTGGTTTGTTACTAAATATGACACTTTAATTTGGGTCCGACTCAACTTAATCTGACCTGATTAAAATTAACGTGATCTAGAATAGATGTAAATCGTGAAAGGATTTATAAATATTTGTATTTCTAATGTAGTAAAAATTAAGAGTAAAATTGCGTACTATTAAATTTCTCTAAATTCCACGTGTTAACAAAATTTTTACTAAGTTATCGTTATTGTTGTTATTGTTATTTCTAATGCAGCAAAAGAAAAACAAAAGTCATTTAATTACAACAAAGAATTTGACTTAATTAAGTAAATATTATTTTAATTAATTCAACCGGGACGTTTAGATTCAGATTCAATCCGTACTTTAATTAATGTGAGTTATTTTGTTAAAAAAAGACCGGACTAAAATATCAAACCTAATTCGTAAAACTTCTTTCGTACTTTATTTTTTTCTCAATAATAAAAGAATTTGTAATTATTATTTTAAATATACATCTTAAAATTGTGTAATAATCCGTATGGTAGATAAACATTACAGCCCTAGCTTGAAGACAAGATCCAAGAGTACAAAATTGTTGTTTCTTAAACAACAATGTTAAAGTTTTGACACCATCGTTAAGGTTACTTGGATCTTCCCTTTCTTGTACCCTAAAGAGATCTTTGCAAGACTCCATTTTTTTGTCACTTTGGTTAATCTTCTTCCATCTAATTTATATAATAATCTAATTCACCTCTTTTATTCAGATAAAAATTAAAATAACTACAATCAATTATTAATTTAAATGAAATTAATTAATTCAGTTTAAATTTAAAAGTTAATTAAATTATCATATAATTTAAATAAAAAAATAAAAACTTGTGTTTATAATTAAAAGGATATTGATTTTAATTGAGTTAAAATCAAATTAAAAATATCCAAATTAGTAAAATAATAAAAAGGTAACAATACCACATAATTTACAAAGTGTGATGAATGTTCTACAGCACATCACAATCGCAAGGAAAGCTTTCAAGTGCTACAAAAACTGTGGACTCACGTGTTTGGCATTTGGAACCTTATTAGCTGTGCTACTTGTCGTTTATGGCGTTTCTTTTACCTCCAGCCTTCTTCCTCTTCTTCTTCTTTATTTTTAACAGCTAAAATGAAAACAACATTGTCATGATCACATTAAAATTTTGAGAATCAGCACTAACATACACACATCGTATGTGAAAACCCAAATTCTAGTCTTAACACATAAATTTATTACATCAAAAACATCTAGCTAGGATCCCGCTTAAAACGCGAAATCGAAGAGGATCAAGTGATACGCAACCTTATCCTTATTCGGGCTATTTCCGATCCAACACAGAGTTATTATGAAAGGTATACATCGGAATATACAGGAATAGAATAATCCAAGTACAAGTCCATTCTTACCCGGTAGTTGCATTAGATGAGATATCAACAACGGGGACCCTACTACGGTTTGGTCCCCTACACACCTCAGGGACTTGCATGTATATATCAAGAAGCTAAACAATGAACGTCTTTTTGTTCAGTTTTTGTTTTCTTCTCCATGCAAATGCTAAACAAATAATGCCCACTTCCACTGATCCACTTGTACAATTATTGTTTAGTCTAATTATACAGTGCACTGAAACCCACACACACACATACGCACAGTCACTGCGACTCGTGCTCTATCCTAGTGATCTGCTTCTGCTCCTAACTTCCGTGCAAAAACCCCAACCGGGGAATCAGAATCATTCCAGTTCTTGTACTAGAAGATATGAACATTTACACTTTCTTCATTTTCCCTTTATCAAATTTTTCATCAATTGGCAAAAACTAAAGCAAAATTTCCCCTGCAAAAAGAATTGACAACTAAGTAAGAATCAATGATCATCAAACCGAAACCCAAAAGTAATTCAATCGGACGGCTGCCAAGCAGAGGCAGTCAACAAAGACAAGTCCTTCCAACCCAATTTCAAGCAACCATTTTCCTCCACCAATGTATACCCTTTCCATGGAAACATTCCCAAGAGCAGGCTTGCTTGGGCTGCCGGGCTACCCGCCAGCGACACGGGTTGGAACCCGACCCGTCTAAGCTCATCCCCCCATCTCTCCACCTTTACCTCACCCGTCCTCTTGGGCCCACCAACGGCCACGATGTTCCTGATCTCACAACCAAACAACTGCTGCTCCACCGTATGCCTCTCCACATTGTCCAAACCCAAGCCGTCCCCTAAAGCATCAAACAACGCACTGTAGTAATGCAATGCCTCAACAAACCGCGCCAAGAAACTACCGCCGTGGCTAAGATCTTGTTCGACGGTCGTGATCAGTTTCGGCCTCAACAGGGTCAATAATCTCAACGTCCCCAAATCGCTCCCGGTGATATCATATAAACAATGATGCATCCAGTGCACCACTATAGCTTCTCTAGGTCTAACACCGAGTTGACTCAGGTCTGTCAAATTTCCAATTTTGCCCTCCAGTGGTAAGAACTCAAACGGCAGACCGAGCGAGCTTGCGAAGTCCGCGAGTCTCTTTCCGGTTGACTCCAGCAACTCAGAGGAGGACCCGAACCCGGTGATTCTAACGGATCGGATTTTTTTAGTCCGGGAAGCGAGGATGTGGAACAATCCTGGCCACTGGAGGCCTTGCATTATATCGAGATCGATGACGTGGACACGATCCTCTCCGTCCAGTGCTTGGAAAATGGCTTGATTAGCAGTGAAGTGAGAGAACTTGATCGACGGGCTGATCGAGTTGTATGATTGCAAAGCGTTGAAGATTTTCTGCGACTGCGTTATGGTCAAAGCTTTGGAGATTAGAGGAGAGTAGGTACCTAAGCATGAGCTTACCACTCGCGACTGCAGCGCGTGAGCGAAGTACGCGCCGACTCGCTCCGGCGAGGAACCGAACGGAGAGGAGAGCTCTGAAATCTGCGGGAGCAGACAGTTGGCGTCGTCGAGATTGTCCATGGCTACGCACTCTGCGCATTGTAGGAGAAGGCCGAGAAGTCTCAGGCCAGTGGACTCGCCGCCTTCAACGACCGTGGTGGAGTCTTCCTCGGCCGCGGTTTTCTCACCAGAGACGGAGGCTTCGGCGGAGAAGTTTGGACGTTTAGAAGCAGGGTCGTCCGAATCTCCGTCTCTGTCGCCGCGCTTTGTCTTCATGGGGGAGGCAGAATTGTTAGGGGTAGAAGATGAATCGCAGTTGATAGTGGGCTGAGCAACTAAGCTTTGAATCATTATCGAAAGAGAACAAAGGTACGTGGGCGAGAGAGATTCGCTGCGGAAGGAGATTTCGAGCGAAAGGGACAAATCTTGCAGAGAAGGACAAGAGATGTATGTGCAGCGATGTGTCAGAGAGACGAGAAAAAAGAGCGGGTGATGATCAGTTGGTCCGTTTGGAAAGCGAGAAAGTGAGGGAAAATTCAGGTAAAAGTTGCGCAACTTTTCTTCAGTTTATAGAGAAGGAATTGAGATTGGTTGTCGTTTTTCGTATTCTTTGCCTCCGTTTAGGCTTGTCGTTGAGTCCGTTTGATTTGGGATTATAATGATTTAATTTAAAAATTATCGATATTATAAAATTAATAAAAGACCAATGATTAGTTAATTTAATTAATTAATTAATTAATTACTGGAAGTTAGGTTTGTGATCTTATGTTATACACATAGGATTCCATTTTGGGTAAGTATCAAAATTCTTGATCGAGGGGGTATCAAGTTGGCAATGGATCGAATCAGGTTGAACTTGCCTCAAATTTTCATTTTTTGTCCCAAGCTAGGCCTAAAGCTCAATTGAGCCCGAGGCTTCAAGCTCGATCCAACTCGATCAATTTATTTTTTATTTTTAAAATGATGTTATTTTATATAAAATTTAAATTAAATTTCAAGCTCGAAATCATAAATTATATATGATTAAGCCCATTCAATTTAAGTAGATTGGATTAGACCAAGTCAGACCGGATCGCACTGAGTGTTTTCTTGCCATCCGTAGTTTTGATCAATAGTTAGGTTAGTCGTCCACATTAATTTAATTAATATAAATTAAAAGGATAATTATTTCCTCTAAAATTTTTGGGCAAATTTATTAAAATGTTCATAAAATATTACTTAAAACATATTTTATAGCCTTACTCGTATTTCTAATTATGTCCTTCCACTTTAGGAATGACAACGAGATGATTGATTCGAATTAATCTATTGCTTAGGTATGATATGATCGAATTTAATTGAAAATAAAAATTGCTATATTTTATCTAAATTGATTTTGTTTACGTAAAAATTTCAAACTTCAAATCAGATTTGGGCTCGGATTGAGTTAGGATTTTTTTGCCACCCTTAATTTTGATTAGTGGTTAGGTTGGTCCTCCACCCCTAATTTTTATAGGCTTACTCATATTTCTCTTTAAGTCCTTCCATTTTAGGGAATGACAATGAGACAGTTAAGTCCAATTAATATATTGAAATGAATAGAGTCCATTGAGATTAACTTGCTCACTTTCGGCTTAAACTTGTTTACGGTGATTAATCAATCACAAGTTAATGACATAATTACACTTAAAACTTTGGACTTCTTATTGATGTTAAGACAAGAATCCGAATATGGTAAATGACTATTTCCTTCTAGAACAAAGTTTCATAGCATTTGACAGTTGAAAATATATAGTTAAATTAGTTAACTAGAGATTTGAGTACTTGGAATCAAAATATTTGTATTACCGACAACAACAATTCAATAAATGTCCTATCGAATACAAGGTTTAGAGAGGTGCATATGACCTCAATCTTACCCATAACTAGTGAAGTTTCAAAATATTTGTGATACCAAATGCTTTAGTTGTTAAAGTAGAGGTCTCAGCACCTATTTTCAGATGACTTAGAAATGGAATCAACTAAGAAATCACGGTTTAAGATGAACATTATGCTCTTCATTGTCATGTAATATATGATTTGCAAGTGTATGATTCTAAAAATTGACAAGGGATGACAAGCACAAGGACTTAACATAAGAGACTTGCCCCATACAACTAAAGGTGAAACAACTATGTACAACTACAACACCAAAGAAAGTTCAATAATGCGCAGTTCTCAAAAGTGAAACAATTACATCCATGTGTGCTTTTGCCAAAGCTTGAATTGACAGAGCCATACATCAGAACCATAACTGCAGGTTAGAGGGTCTTTTAGCTTCATACCAAAGCCTCAAGTTTTCATTTTGTAATAGCTTCAGTATTGTCTCAAACTATAGTTTGGAAACCAAACATTTTAATTCTGCTTTAGACTAGTTTTAATTAAACATCCAAGGCTTCAACACTTAAGATAATCTATCTCCTCTGTGACACTTCAGGTAAACGCTTTCTTGCATCATAATGCCAACAAAGGATTTGCTAATTCTGCATTTTCACTAAGCTAATTGTTATTGGCCATAAATATTACTTAGAACTAATGGCATTCATCAATACCTCAATACAAACACCCACAAAGCCTTGTTATATAGAAACCTACATCATTGTGAAAGAAAAAATAAATACTCGGGAACATACCAAAACAATGAGCTTAATAAAGATGAAGTCCATTGAATTGTTAAAACCAAAAAGATCAACCAACCAAAGACATATTGGCATGAAAAGAATCCTTATTGTTTGCTTAAATCTAACAGCATCATCTAGTGATATACCCATCAAAGGCTCTTTATGAATAACTAGTCATGAAGATCATACTTAGCACATATGAACAAGCCCTAAAAATCAACTAGATATGAACATCAAGAACCATGCCAAAACCATTCCAATAATCAAACAAAACTAACAGCAAGTTATTGATAAGAAATTCTAATTAAAATATCGACTCTAAGCAAAGCAGATCAGGAACTTATTCCCACAAAATCCACCTTCAACAATCATTACGCAACAATCATCATCTCAATCCATTACAAAATACATTTTTTTAACAATATTCCAACAAAACAAGATGAGCATCTAAAAACCAAACCACCAGCTCAAAACCTGAGCTTGGTAAAGAACCACCGGTTCTTTCCAGTCTTGAACCGCTCCTCTAACCTAGCCTTAGTCTCCTTCGCCGCTACAACTTTCTTGTCTCTGCTCTGCAAGACATCCGCGTTGACCACGTCCTTCAAATCCACATCGAGAGTGTAGCGGGTAGGCATCAGATGCTGATAGTTCACCAGCTTAATGAAGCACTTCACTCGAGACTTCTTGGCTGTCTTTTTAGCCGAATCCTTTTTTATCACTTTTCCAGGATATTTCTTAATGCCAGCAACGAGACAGTGACCGTAGGGGCGGTCTCGGGTCCCGTCGTCGAAGGATTTGACGATGACAGCCTTTCGGCCGGCGTAGCGGCCTTGGAGGAGGATTACCGCCTTGTTCGGCTTGAGAAACTTCACCATTTCTTATTCACGCTTTCTCGCTCTTACTTTCTCTCCAAACCCTAACCCTAAAACGGCGATTTTATATAACGCATAAAGAGAGGCGTTTCAAAACCCTATATTATTTTTTTCAACTGGAGCTTTGGGTTGGGCTTCTGAGAGGCCCGATTGTCTAAAATGCTCCTTTTATATAGAGTTGTTAATCCGGCCCGTAGCCCAACAGGTCGGAATGGGTCGACCCGTGACCCAGACTATAGCCCTAGAGACCACTGATGGGCCTGCCTAGTTCAGCCTATTATTTATTTTTTAAGATAAAACTTCCTAATTGATATCTATTTTAATAAAACGAAGTTATTTTAGAAGTAACGGCCGGACTGCCGGTCAATCAAGACCAAAAGTGAGTCAGGCTCTTTTTTCCATCTTTACTTTTATATTATACATAATTTATTTTGAGAAAAAAAATAAGACTCTTTCAAAATAAAATTTTTAACAATTTTTGACATTTTTAAAATTCTCAAAAACATCTTTTCTAAATTTCAGTTTGTCATAACTCTTAGGCATATATTAAAAAATAATAATGAAATAAACACATTATTAACACCATACTCATATGAATCAAATATTGTATATATGACGTTTCAACTCAACTTATAAATTTGAACTGAACTAATTAAAATTGAATTAAATTAATTATTATAATTATTAATTTAACGAATTTAATTGATTTAGCTCAAATTAAATAATTGATTTAAATTATCATATTAGTGACATTTAATTAATTTAATTCTAATATTCATACTCCACGTGTTTTGTTGTTATTTTTTAACCAAACTTTAAAGAAGAGATTTTTCTCAAATACTGAAAATTAAAATGATTTTTTTTAGAATTTTAAAAGTCAGGAGATTTTTGTTAAAAATTTTAAATTATAAGGAAATTTTATATTTTTTACCCAATTTATTTTTTACTGACAACAATATTTAATTATGTAAAATGTTCTTTTTATTATATTATTTTTATTTTCCTAAAAAATTGACTCCCAATACAACTTAAAGTTAAGCCCGATAACGAAAACAAGCAATCTATCAAGTAAAGGTAAGATTTAGTACTAGACCTCGCTGGACTGATGTTTTTTTTTTAGCGATGGAAGCAACTAATAAGAAATCATGGTTTAAGATGAACATTATGCCCTTCCATCGTCATGCAATATATAGTACATGCTTCTAACAGTTGGTAAGGTATGACAAGCACAATGACTTAAAACATAACAGACTTCATGTCCCATACAACTACAGGTGAAACAACTATGTAACCAACGTAATTACCCTTGGCTCTGAATATGACATCCGTGTGCTTTTGTCAAAGGCTGAGTTGACATAGCCATACCTAAGGAGTCAGGACTATAGCTGCAGGTTAGATCTTTTAACTTCATACCAAAGACTCAAGTTTGTGTTTTGTAATAGCTTCAGTATTGTCTCAAACTATAGAGGACATGTATTAGAAGCATCGGGATGGAGAGGGACCAAATTGCATCAAGTCCCAGAATTTTTAGCACACTTTCAGAATTGTGCCATTGGGTACTTCAAAAGCAGCTTTCAAACATGGATCAACCAATTGACGTTACCAAAATATAATTTGGAAACCAAACATTTTGATTCAGCTTTAAACTGGCTTTCATTAAACATCCAAGCCTTCAACACTTGAGATAAACCATTGCCTCCCTGAGACTTTGAGGCCAAAGCTTTCTTGCATCATAATGCCAACAAAGGCTTGCTAATTCTGCATTTTCACTAAGCTAATTGTTCTTGGAAATAAAAATTTCATAGAAACTTAGGCCAGAGACAGAACTACTGTTATATCAATATCATAAGGCATTCATCAATACCTTAATATAAACACGCACAAGGCCTTGTTAGATAGAAATCTACACCATTGTGAAAGAAAAAATAAATACTCGGGAACACATCAAAACAAAGAGCTTAACAAAGTTGAAGTCCAATGAGTTGTTAAGACCAAAAGATCAACCAACCAACGCCATATTGGCATGAAATGAATCCCTATTGTTTACCTAAATCTAACAGCATCATCTATTGATATACCCATCAAAAGGTCTTTATGAATAAGTATTCGTGAAGATCATATGAACAAGCCCCAAAAATCAACTAGATAAGAACATCAAGAACCATGCCAAAACCATTCCAATAATCAAACTAAACTAACAGCTAGTTAGTTATAAGAAATTTTAATTAAAATATCAATTCTAACCATAGCAGATCAGGAAAATGTCCCCGCAATCTTCATCTTAATCCAATACAAAATTCATTTTTTTGACAATATTCCAACAAAAGAGATGAGCATCTAAAAACCAAACCCACCAGCTCAGAACCTGAGCTTCGTAAAGAACCACCGGTTCTTTCCAGTCTTGAACCGCTCCTCAAACCTAGCCTTAGTCTCCTTCGCCGCTACAACTTTCTTGTCTCTGCTCTGCAAGACATCCACGTTGACCACGTCCTTCAAATCCACATCGAGAGTGTAGCGGGTAGGCATCAGATGCTGATAGTTCACCAGCTTAATGAAGCACTTCACTCGAGACTTCTTGGCCGTCTTTTTAGCCGAATCCTTCTTGATCACTTTTCTGGGATATTTCTTAATGCCAGCAACGAGACAGTGACCGTAGGGGCGGTCCCGGGTCCCGTCGTCGAAGGATTTGACGATGACAGCCTTGCGGCCAGCGTAGCGGCCTTGGAGGAGGATCACCGCCTTGTTCTGCTTCAGAAACTTCACCATTTCTTATTCACGCTTTCACGCTCTTACTTCCTCTAAGGCTCTAACCCTAAAACACGAATTTATATAGCGCGTAAAGAGGGGCGATTCAAAACCCTAGATTATTCTTTTCAATTAGTGCTTTGGGTTGGGTTTCTGAGAGGCATGAGAATAGAGAGGCCCAATTGTCTAAAATGCTCATTTTCTAATAGATATAATTATAAAAATAAATACAAATTAGAATAATTATAAGTCCAAGAAATCGGGCCAATTAGGACATAAGTAGAGTCACAGAGATGTCAAAAAAGCCTCAATTGGCCTACAGGGCCCATGATCAGGCTGTTACTTCTAAAATGATGTCGTTTTATTATAAATAACGTTGTTTTAAAAGTTTTTCTTAAAAAATTGGCAGGTCAAATCTGGCCATAGGTCTAACCACAAGCTACCATAGCTTCGGGTCGGGCTAGGGGCAACCCGAGCCTAGATCGGGCCATTAACATCTCTAAGTAAAAGATCTTACATAAAAAGGTCTCTTTTATTCTCTTAAGTTCTTTAAATATTTTTCTTCGAGTTTTTCATTTATAATTAACATTAATTTCTTGATTACGTGGCACTTCTTTCCACATTATTTAGCATGAATAGTTCAATACTTAGTTTAATTACTTTTTTATAATGACTAATACCATTTATTTTTGTTCGTCTTTTTTTAATTTTTGTATTTATTTACTTATTTTATTTTGTTTCGTTAATCTTTGCCGTGTTGTATATATATGACAGTACATATTTTTATATATACGTATTTTGTATTATTATTATTTTGTATTATATATGGGTATATCGAAAGCAACATTTCTATCAAATAAGAGTAAGGTTATATACTACTAAGTTTCCCTAAATCTCGACTTTTAGTGAGATTCTCACAAAGTATTATTGTTGTTGTTACTAAAATTTAAAATCAAACCAACATTAAGAGTGTGCTTGTTTAGTGGGTATGAAAAAAGAGGAATGGGTATGGAATGAAAGATTGAGTTTGGTAAGGGAATATGATTATAGGATTATTATTTTAATTACCCACTTTTGAGTAATACCCCATTCCTCTCCAAATCTAGAGGAATGAGTATCATTATTATAGAGGAATGGTTAATTAATTATATTATAATTAATTAAATATAATTCATTCATTCATTAAATAATTAATTAAAATATAATTATTCATTAATTAAAATATTGTAATTAATTAATTAATTAACTACAGTATAATTAATT
>JAOQMS010000052.1:69216-85664 GCA_027563885.1 Erythroxylum longipes | reverse complement strand
AGTAGTGAATGCTTACTCAGTTGTGTAACCCAAACGCTCTGCCAAAGCAGTGATGCCTAGTAAGCTAAGGAAGAATACCCATCCCTATTCATCAAAATCATCGTAGATATAGGGAAATCAGTGTAACAAGCTGGAGATTAAACTAAAAAAGTGGCATAGAAACAGCAATCTTTCGACAATTGGCTACGTTTCATCAGAAAAGTAATGCATTTTCTTTGGCCTAACTATCTATAATAGAAATGGAACTCAAGACAATCAGGGGGATGTACTCAGTTCTTACATTGCTCTGTGTAAAATGGTGCACCAACATTGCTAAGGGACCAAAAGGTAGCAACATGTTAATCTTTGCTGTCATCAAGACGAAGTATATACTTCTTAGAGGGCTCATCTTTAACCTATTAAAAATCCTGAACTTGCCAACATCTGCAGGAAGACCCGCACTATGTAACTCGGAATCAAAAGGACGAACTTTAGTTCCTGCCGGTGATGTGTTAAAAGGGATTTCCTCATCAGATTCCATCTCCACCTTTTCCACTGGTTCCATCTGCATATAGATGAAATTGGTTGATCAAAAGAGTCTTAAAACTCCTCCCGAGATTTCCATATCTACAGTTGCAATTGATAAAATGGGAAGATAATTAAGGAACGGAAACGATTCATCAACAGATTCTCTGTCATTCCGTTGCTAATTGGAGAACTTCATCAGGAGGTTCAGCAGTAGACATTAGTCCATTTCCAACAAATGCAGTAAACAAAAATGCTTGCTAAAACAACGTCAAGATCTTACACATACTTTGAAACATCACAATCCAAAAGAGATCACACATCTATAGTTCTACAATTCATACCATTAATCACAGTTCTGAATCTTCAAAAAACAAGAAAAAGGGGCACTCTTGGTGATGCTAAAGGCGGGACCTTTTCTCCTGATTCTGGTCAGATTCTTGCTAAATACCCTTTTCAGAACCCGTTAAAACCAACTATCGGATCTCGGTGGTTTCACATCCTCGTCTCTATGTAAATAAAATGTGGATTCGTGACTCTGTAAAACTTATGGAAGCAAAATGGAGACAGAGTGGAGTATCTCGTGGCCGGCGGCAGACCAAATGAAACTTCTGGGAAGCAGCGCATGCCTTGCATTATTTTAAACGTTGTCTTACGGTAAACGTACACATGTTGGTGGACTTTTAGTGTCACAAATACGAAGAATGACAAGATGTTTGACCGTTGAATTAGACAACAACGTGCAGCCATTCATGTCCGTGTACGTTTCAAACTTACAAAAGTTTTCTTTTGAGAAATTTCAAACTTACCTAAGTTTCTTACGATTGACAATCGCCTTTTTGTTAGTTGAAGTGTGTTCCCATGTTATGGGAACAAGTAATAACAAAGTATAATAATGCATATATTCACTTTATAACTACAATTTGCATAGTGTGTTAAAGTGTTTAAGAATTTCCTATTTCCTATTTTCTCTTTTTGTTTTTTTAATTTTTAAAAAAATTGACCGAAAGTTATACTAATAAGACAAAAGGTTTAAGGTCTAAACTGTTCAACATATATTAAACATTTATAAAATTGACTAAATATTAAATAAAATTAAAGAATTTGAAATATGATTGAAAAATATTATTGTTAAATAAAAAATAATTAATTTATTTTAGTTTATAAGAACTTATTATCTTATAAAAAATTGGTCGATTGATTTATATATTAATTATTTTTTGATAATAAGAATTAATAAAGTAAATTAAAACGAAAAATTGAGTAGTTCAAAGTTTTTACGGTAGAATCGACCGAACCAGTTGAATTTTTTAGTCATTAATAATTTGTTATGTTTCTCTTTCTTTCTTTTTTTAATACTAAACATTGTTGCATTTGATGGTCATGTGATCACTTTTAGTACTCAATTGAAAAGATATAAAGAATTGGAAATGATTTTACATTAATATATGTTAAGATTTAGTACTTTAATGAGTATAAATTATTTTTAGAATACATGCAATATTAGAAATCTTCAAAAACTATAAATTCTAAATGGAATGACCTATTTATTGGGTAAAAGAAATAGTTTAAGAAATTTTAGAATTTTTTTTGCACGTTTAAAATTTCCATTAAAAAATCTTTAATTTTTAGTTTTTAAGTTATTATTTTAAACTTCGGTTAAAAGTAAAAAACACGCAATATAAACACTTAGATAATAATAAATAATATCATTTTTAGCCTGATCATAAAAAGGGATGACAATAGAACGAGTTAGACCGACCCGTGTCAAGTCCAAGCCCGATTTAACAACTTCTACTTCGGTCCAAGGCAACTAGTCCTAAGCTCAAGCCTAGTCTGACTTGATTCTTTTATTTTTTAAATTAAAAAAATAGAAAACAACGTCATTTTTTACAAAACTACGCCCTTTTTTTAATGGTTGTTTATAACTAGTCATAATATATATATATATTAATCTTTAACAACATAAGAATGAGAATATTTTAAATAGATCAATTATATATTTATTTAGTGGTTCTCAATATGAGATTAAATTATATTGATGCACTTTTTCACTAAATTTTTCTTTTTTATTTATTATTGTCTTAATTAATTAGTCTTACACCTTTTGAGTAGTATATATCAATTTCCAACTTCATTAATAAGCATTAAAATATTATTAAAATTTAAATATTACAAACTCAACATTTTTAAATTATAGGGGTGTAATATGTGAATTAGTACTACAATCCACTGAAAAAATCTTAATGTATCCAAAATAAATCATGCCATTTTGGAAGAAAAACAAAGGCATTGATTCCATGAAACTTGTTTTAAAGTGTTCCCTTTTATGCCTATAATGTTATAATGCAAACTAATAAATATACAATTTCTTATTATTTTATTATATATAATAACCATAATTTAGAATAAATTAAATTATTATAGATTAAAATATCTAACTCATTCGGTCAGTTCAATTGTAAAAACTTTGAATCGGTTAACTTTTCTTTTTAATTTACTTTAATAATTTTTGTTAGTTATTATATAATCAATCGATTTAAATTAATAAATTATTATAAATCAAAATAAATAAATAAATTTAACGAATTTTTAATTAAACTTTAAATTTTTTGATAAACATAGATAAATTATATTTTAGATTATTTAATTTTATTAAATCTTTAATCAATTTTAAGAAAGTCTAATTATATAAAGATAATTTATTTAATTATATTTTAAATTAAATTAAATTAAAATTCTTTAAATTAAATAAAGATTAAAAAGTTTAATTAACCCTTTTATTATATTTTTTTCAAACTTCAGTACGTTAAAAAAAGTCAACTTTAAAAACACACAGAGTAAAAGTAGATAGTAAAGTAGAGGGTAAGCCTATCATTAGGCAAACAACTAATTCCAAAAGTTTAAGCTTTTAGAAATAAACTTATTGGAATTAAATAAACTAATTGATAAATCATCCACTAAATATATCAATAATTTTTTAAGATTATTAAGCTTATTGACAAATTCTTTTAATTATATTTTAAATTTGTTAATTTTATTCAATATTTAATTATTTTTATTACTATATATTAAATCTTAAATTTTTTATCTTATTCGATGTGATTTTTAAAATATATATAAACTGAAAGGTTAACTGTACAAAGTACAAACCGACTATAGCTTACAGTACGATATGTCTTCTTTGGGTCAGTGAAGCAGAGACTTCCATGTCTTGTCTATCCAAGACAAAACAAGAAGCTCCTCATGTCCGATCTTTAACTGAAGACTCACCAGTTATCAAGCTTCAAGTACCAACGAGCTTAATCTCCACAAGTTCTTCTCTTCCTCTCTAGCTCTCATCTGGGGTACCTTGTTTCTATCCTTTCACTTATTCTCTAGACGTATTGTATTCGTTTTTATCCTGATCAAAGATACGTACTTCTTCCCTTTCCTTGTTTGCTCAACTGGGATTCTCTAAAGTTTTGGTTTTGACGTTCCTATTAGAATCTGAACTGTAAGTATGATTCTGGGTATTCTTAATGATTGACTCCAAACTTGACTTTAAGTTTTTTCTTGGGCTTGTTTTATGTGTTTTGCCTTTTTTTTTTTTTAATTGCTGCTGACCTATGTATTTTATCTTATGCTTTGCTTGGATGCTAAGAAAATGACCGGAAATATAGGAAAGGAATAGTTCAATTGCTTCTTTGTCGAGATTAGGTTTGATTCATGAGATGGTCTGCGGGTTCAGATACAGAATGGGACGTTTATAGCTCAATTGGATATTAGATGGTTTTCATGCTTTGAATGTTCTTCATTTTTTTATAAATTTTTTGTTACCATGCAAGCAGATAGGAATTGGTTGTTTCCTAATCAATCTTGGAGTACTAGGTCCTGGCTATGCTTCAAGATGTGAAATGGTTCTTATCAATCATCCACTCTTTAATGTCTTTGTTGTATGTTCCTGTCCAGCTAAACTGTGTTTTACATTTTTGGTTGTTTGTACTCCATTTTTTTCCTATGAAATTGGGACAGAATATGAAAGTAAATAATACAGTGCACAATGATTACTGAACCCTATATATCTGTTTAACATCTTTACTTAGCTATATGCATTTCATGACCACTGAGAAATTTAGGGCATTTTTGGTTTTTGTTCTTTCTTTGTGGTGGGGGTGGGAGGGAAGTCTTTGAATTCTGTTTTATCTGGTTTTTATGTGGATTTAGGCTAAGCTTTCTGCTGTGCTCCTTTTGTTGCTGATAAATTTTTGTTTTTAATGTTCAATATTTGTTTATCTGATTAATTAGTAATCGGCATAGTTGATGAGCTATGTTCTAGGTTAAAATTTATCTGTTGTTTAATGTGCATTATCTTCTAATTTGCAACTTCATATCATTGTGCGCTGTAAACCATTTATCCAAATTAGTTTGATCCCTGACCTGTGTGGATGTCCTGACGTCACTTGTACAAGTGACTTAATTGCTATAAATGCTGTAATAATGTAGTATGACTCAAAGCTACGGCAATGCAAGCACAAGTTCCACCTCAAGTTTGAGTGGCAGCTTTCCTGATACAGAGGATGATCAATCCATTGCCAGCATCTTAACAATAACAGAAGAAGAAAAATCTCAAGTTGTCAAAAAACTTGGGAGCAGGCTCTCTCATTTGGATTCTATACCGGTAGGCCCTTTTGTCAAAGTGTTGAATTCTCCTCAATTATGTACATTGCATTTTACTCACTGTGAATGCTAAATTTTTAATGAATTCTCTTGACACGGAGCATTTTTTTCCACTTGTTTTATAGGATTTGTTTGACATAGCCAATTCAAGAAATTATTGCTCTCCCATCTTTATTGAAAATGCACACCTTCTGCATACATGTATAAACTAGGGAAGCTGTTACTTTGTGTAGCTTTAATGGTTAAAGACTATGTTTCTCTACCGTAACAATCGAACTTTCTTATTCTAGTTGGTACTGTACAAGCCCTTCATTCATGAAAAGATAGTTCCTTGACAGAGTGAAGGCATTACTGTTGTGATCCTTGTTTTGGGTTTTGTCATCTATCCTTTTTTATGGTGTTGTGCATACCACTTTCACATTGTAACAGTATGCAACTTAGTTTGTGCCTCAATTAAGTGTGTAACAGCATTATTTATCGGCTAAATATCTTGCAGCACTTGTGTTACACGGTTGACAGGCTAGTTAGAGGCAGAGGGAATCTCTTATGATCGTTGGCATTTTTGCTTCAGAATGATAACGTCACTGTGAATGGCCATTTAGGCTACAAATTCTTATTGATTCCTTCTTTTTGCAGCATGCACCACGTGTTAACCGTGAGATACCTGATGTGAATGACGCAACCTTAGACCATGAACGACTGTCTGAAAGGTTGCAACTCAAGCCTCAATCCTATTTACTTTGATTATCGTCTTTAGTTAATAAACTGTTTATTCTACTATGATTTGTCTCTTAAGCCTTTACTTTACGATTCATCCTCGTGTACACTTTCTGCCTTGAGATTCACCAAATATATTTTCTCTATGTGGCATCCTTTGGATAGAATCGTAGAGTAGATTCCATATGTAGACATCAGATACTCCCTGGTTGACATATTTGTTCAACACGGGGTAGATTTTATTACCTGATCTGTGTCATTTGGCAGAAACTATGCATGCAAATCATGTATCGTCTTTGTTAAACTAATTTGTTTTTGTTCAGGTTGGCTGCATATGGTTTGGCAGAATTACAAATTGCAGGTGATGGAAATTGTCAGGTGTGAATTGCATTCCATATTCATAGTTGCTCATGCTTAGACCTAACTTTTTAAAGGGATCTTAGTAGCTTAGTCCATAGGAATTTCTGCTTTTCAAACTACTCCTTTACCTTAAATTTTACAGTTTCGAGCATTGTCAGACCAGTTGTTTCGGAATCCGAATCACCATAAACACATGAGGAAACAAGTGGTAAAGCAGGTACATATTGTACACCCCTACTAATGCATCCACTATTCAACCCCTCTGTTCTAGGATAACTGTGGTTTCATACCCAGTAAGGCTTGATAGGGCTTGAAACATTGACTTGAATAGAAGTGGGTTACTTCTTGAATAGTGATTTAAAATATACATTTTGGGGTAGCAATGACTTTTTATATTTTTGTGGAAATATAAGCATTGTTTTGTAATTCTCTTAAGGAAGATATGTTTTTTTTCTTGTTTTTATTGGTTTCTTATCATTTTGTTCTTGTCATTCCAATAATTTGTCAATCTTTCTTTTTTCAGCTAAAGCATTTCAGAAAGTTTTACGAAAGTTATGTACCAATGAAGTACAACAGTTACCTGAAGCAGATGAAAAAGTTAGATCACTGTGATGATGCCTATTAGTTTCCTCCTTACAAAAGTTAGATGACATGTTTTAGCAATATGGAACTAAATGTTGATTCTTTTCATGCATGAATGTCGTATGCTACTAGATCAGGGGAATGGGGCGATCACGTCACTCTACAAGCAGCAGCAGATCGAGTAAGTACTTTACGATCTCTCTGATTCTTCAGATTCATTTCTGGAACTTAGTGTTAAGTTGGCCACTGTGAATATGTAAGAAATAAACCTAGCTATAGCAGATTAGCCTAGCCCAGTTTTCTTCTTACTAGGAATGAAACTGGTGTTACATCATGACTTTATGATTCCGATCAGCCTAGTGTGATCAGAAACTTGTTGGACCTGCAAATCCTTGTGCCTTAATAGCCCTTACCTGTCTATCATAAATAAAAAATGTCAAATCTCATGCATCCCCGGCCTTTTTAGTAGTTCAATGATATTCTAAGTTTCTCTAAGCAATTTGATGAACTTGGCTCGCTTTGATGCAGCTTATCTTGTCAATCATGTTCTTTCTCACATGTTGCTCTAATTGAGAATTTTAACTTGTTATTTTGGGAACAGAACATACATATTCTGGATACAATAAATTTTGACGACACTTTTGAATTTAATTATGAATGATCTGTGACTTTCTACAAGCTCTCTTTTCAGTTTGAAACCAAAATTTGTGTGGTCACGTCTTTTCGTGACACATGCTACATCGAGATTATGCCCAAGAACAAGAATCCTGTCAGAGGTAGTTCCAATTTCTTGCTATGTTATATAAGAAGTCTTTTTTCTTTTTTTTTTTGGTAAATTTGTTTCAATAAGTATTAAAGGAGTAGGAACTTCAGCCCTTCATGTAGTTCTGGTAGCTAGAATGGCAGGTTAGAGGAAAGTAGGAAACGAGCAAGACTACTAATATGTCCCATCTTTCTTCTACTTCAAGATGAGAGTTGGGGTGTGAGCATGTAAGTTGCATCTGAAGTTCTGCCATGGAATTCTAGGCAATTATATTTAGTAACACTGTAGAAATGTCGTCCAGAATCACTTGACGAGTAGACGTATGCGACAAAGTATTGAAAACCTAAAATATTTCTTCATTAAAGGGAGAGGTGTCTCATAGGTAGAATGCTGTCATCGCTCTACTACAGTCCATCTTTGACATATTGAAACAATTCGCATTTAGCTAGGAAGTTAGTCTCCTTATATCTATTTGTAAGTTGATATCATATATCGTTTTCCGCTAACTGATTGGTTTTGCATTTCTAGAGGTTTGGCTTAGTTTCTGGAGTGAAGTTCATTACAATTCATTATATGCCATTGAAGGTACTGAACAAATCTAAAGCAACCAGATCATTTGTGCTTCGTACTGGGAATATTTTTGCACTGGCAAACCAGTTAAGCTCATTGACTAACTGTTATGCATCTGCAGATGTTCCCACAAAAGTTCCAAGAAAACGGCATTGGCTTTTCTGAGATTGTGACATATCACCAGGAAGTGAAGAACACCATTCTTCAGCCCATTCATTTATGTATATCATCTGCAATAGATAGGAAAAAGGAATACAGTAATACTTCAACCTTCAAGTTAACTGACGATGATGTTGTTTCCTAATGTATCAAAACAAGAACATATCCTGATGTAAAGTAGCAAGAAGTTACAGTGTAAGAAGAAGAATGATACATCATCATGATCAATTGCTAGATTTATATTGTTTTTCTCTCTTCAACAACAGCGTCCTGATAAAATTTCACTAAGATGCAAGATTTGTGCATATATGTTTTTCTCCTATCATTTCGCATGGTACATGGTTACATATATGATTGTGTTTTCTGAAATGGATAATTGCCTTGACCTCCACAACATTATTGATTCTTGAGTTGGAAGTTCTTTTTTCTTTTTTCTGTCATTGTGCTTTTCTACCTCCATTGGTAAAGAAGTTTCAGATTGACTTTTCTTATCACTTCTTAAAGTCATTGTACTCACATTCTCTTTCGGATTTACCACCGTTTGGAAAGGTTATTTTCCTAATGCTTGCGCTTCTAATTTACTTACAGAGGTGACTAATTGAGTGATTTGATTTTCTAAGTTTTGAAAGCTTGCCCTTGTTTCCTGTTGAAATTGTTGTATATTAGTAGCAAGTGCCTTAACAATTTTATCTAAAGACATACCTAAATTTGAAGATTGAGATTGAGCATATGTAAAGGCTTAAGGTTGTAGGTTGTCTATTAAAATTGTGAGGTTGATATCTATGTTGCCCTATCTGATTTCCATAGCTAAAGTTTGGATGGTCTCTAAAGTTTGGATGGTCTCTACATCCTGTATTATAGTAATTGGAATAAAGATTATAAATTCGTTAAGGTTGATCAGGAAAGTCCCCCTATTTCATTAGCTTCTTGTATGGAGTTTTGTTGCAATGTAGGACACATATCTATATGATGTCCAAAGAATGAGCACATTCCGCACACTCTTGCCGATTGCAATTGACCTATCGCTATTTGACAAACTAAAGCAGTTAAATATGAAATTTTATCTTCAAGGTGTGTGTTACTTACCTTATTCACATGCTTAACAACTCCATCCATCCTTGTCTTAAATTATTGATAATTTTCGACTATAATTGATATCAATTGTTTGGGCACCTTAGGTGTTTTATTTACCGAAGCTCCTCCATTAGTTGTATCCACTATAACCCGATCCATTGGCAATATTCCTTTATAAAAGTACTGAATCAAGAGTTAGTCAAGAATTTGATGATGTAGACAATTAGCACATAACTTTTTAAATATTTCTCAATATTCATATAATGTTTCTCCACTAATTTGTCTTATCCCACATATTTCTTTTTTGATATTCAGTGCTCGTAATACAGGAAAGAACTTCTCCAAAAATATTCTTTTCATTTCATTCTATGTTGTCACTAAGCCAATGGTAGATAATATAGTCAATCATTTGCCTTATCTTTCAATGAGAACAGAAAGAGCCTGAGATAATTTGTTCTTCTGTCACCCTTTGTGGCTGCATTCCGTAGCAGACAACATGAAATTTCTTCAGGTATTTATGTGGATCTTCACCTACAAGACTACGAAATATAAGGAGAATGTGAATCAAACCAGATTTCAATTCGAAATCTACCTCAACATTTGGAAATTGTATGCATAATGGTTGTTGATTCAAATTCGGTGTCTCTAACTCTCTCAATGTTCTAGGGTTGAGATTTTCCATCTTTTCTTCTACTTCTTGAAAATTAGAGTATTTACTAATTGTTAGATCTATTTCAATTTTCACATCTGAAGGTGAATGACTACTTCCTTGCTTAGTCTCTTTCCTTAAAAAACGAGTTGTCTTCTCAATTCCTAAATTATATTGTAATTTACCTATATGAGAAGCATGAATCATACAAGATAAGAGTTTAGTAATAACTGTAAAATAACACAACGAAACTAAAAAACTAAAGTAGTTTGTTGGCACCAGCGCCAAATTTTGGTTAGGGTATTGAAACCTCCAAAATAATTACGATTCTCTAAACTTCTTGTAGTATTCATGGAATCGATTAAATAACTAATTAACTAAAATTAACAAGGAAATATGTCATCTAATTGCAACATTATTATTGGTCTAAAAAGTATAAGTATCGCATTTCAAGCAGTTAGTTGAAAACATATTAGTATAGTCATAATAAGTATCAAAATTTCCTAAATTAATTGGTTTAAACTTAACATTCAAACCAAAACTTACCATTTATTGACTGGGTGTGATAACATTCCATATCAAATAAATGGTAGTAATAAGCTTAGTGAAAAAGATTATACCCTAAATTAAATAACCGAGATAGCTGCAACTATTTAACATAATTATCTTGTTTATCATAAGTTAAATATGCAATTTCATAAATAACTTATTTACTACTCGTACCAATCTTTCATGACAATTACAGGTCATTGAATTTATGGATATCAATAGAATAATCAACATTAAATTAAATTGTCAGATTAATCAATATTAATTATTCATGAAATATAATAACTCAAAACAAAAAATACTTGGATTAAAATATGAATAAAAGGTATAGAAGATATAACTTCTTAAGGTTACAACTAGAATATCGAATGTTATCAAATCATAATAATTGAGTTTAGCCACATAGTTTTTGGTCTAATAACAAAATAGAAGAAAAAGAATTGAAAGAAAAGTAAGAAGAGAATTAATCTTTCTGTTGTGAGGAATGTCCCTTTTATAGAGTTTCCCTGATCTAATTCTACTTTGCAAAGATATCTATCTAAAATAAATTCAAATTCAAATTCCTACATAATATGAATAGAAAGAAGTTTCTTAGTTAAACTCTGTACTCTTCAAGTAATCTGTCTTATTTACTGCAACAATCTCTTCACTTTATTCAAAATTCATGATTATTATCAATAATATCCCAATTTGATGTAGTCTCCATTTTTTATCTCCTAAAACAATACAAACATTAATTTTACTATTTAAGCACCAAAATAAATCCAAAATAAATAAGATAATATCAAATAATATATCAAGATAATATCTTATCAGTAGAATAGAGCCACATGAATATGCTAAATTCTAGTAATGTTCATGACGTGTATTTCATTATTTCTTCAATTGAAGTATAAGAAAAATGATTTTAAAAACTAAAAAAAGACTTTTCTTAAAATTTTAAAAATTAAGAAAATTTTCAAAATTTCTTAAATTATAAAAAATGTTATATTTTTAGCTTTTTTATATTTAACAAAAAATAATGGAGGAAAGTCATAAATTAGGCATATATAGTATTCTTTTATTTGTAGAGGGAATCGAGTTAGAGCTCACAGGGAGTAGGTAACAGGAAATATATGGAGAAAAAATGAAAAATACATGAGTATGACCTCACACAAACATTGGTGTTTTGTTTTTTCTACTTCAAACTATTGCATATAGTGATATGATCAATGTTTTAAATACTAGTCAAGAAGTTAAACTGATAAAATAAGAATAGTAAGATTTAAAAAGTTTGATTGGTATTAGACTATTATAAAATCAGTTAAAAATGGAATAAAATTAAAAATTTTGAAAAATAATTGAAAAATGTGTTCTTACTAATAAAAATTTAAAATTTAATAAAAAAGAAACTTTTAAATAAAAATTAATTAGTTTATTTTGATTTATAAAAACTGATTAGTTTACAAAAATCGGCTGACTAATTAACAAATTGATTAATTTCTAACAACAAAAATTATTAAAATAATTCAAAATGAAAACTTAAAAATGAGTTAACTCAAGATTTTTACTATTAAATCAGTCGAACTGATTAAATTTTATAACATTGGATATAATCACAATTAGGGTTCAACTTTAGCCATCAATTACAATTGTTTTCTTGCTTTTTAGTAAGAAATAATAATTCTTTTTATGTTTACTTTAGTAATAATAGTTCTTTTTTATGATATTTTAAACCAATAATTAACTAATTATCTGTAGTCTTACAATTTTTCTTAACATAATTATCACTAAATTGGTCTAAATTTAAGTCATTATATTTATAAATTCGTTTATCTCTTTTTATCTATTCAAAAATTATTGTTAAACCAACCTAAACGAGTTGTTACACCTTTTACATAAACCTTTTCACTGTTTCAAGTTTCAACTCGAGTGAAATTTTTGTTAGAGAACCAAAAATCCAGAAAAAAAAAATTCTAATGACCATTTTACTATTTTGTTCTCTTCTTATTTAACTCAATAATTAAAAAATCAAACCGATTTGATCAGTTTAATAGTGAAAATGTTGAACTGGTTTTCGGTTTGATTTTTAATTTTCCGATTTGATTTACTTTAATAATCTTTGTGTTTGACATTTTTGTCCCGAGGGACATTTTGGTCATATTCTTATTAAGTAGATAACTATTAATTGTAATTTCAGTTTTTCATTAAATTATCAGTTAAGTTACGTAATTTGATCCAGATAAAGATAATATAGTGACCCAAAAAATAATCTAAATCAATAGGTCGAAGTCTGAGTGGAAAATAGATCCCGATTAGTGTGGATCGGGTCTATATCGGCCTTGTGATGAGGAAGTCCGATATAGAAGTTATATATAAAGGTTAAGGCATCCTACAGTTGCTCATATCAATCGTAAGCATAAGAAATTTCTGACCCGTTAAGAGAGCTTATGTATTGAGAAAATTGTAAAAAGCCTTAGACTACGTGCCAGAGAACACTTTCCATAAAAGGTCCTGGGAGATTAGAGCTTGTTTGGTGTCCCAAAATTGTTTCAGAATCAGAGATGGAACCGAAATCAGGTATTCCGCATTCTTTCATTTTTAATTATTTCATGTTCGATCCGAGATACGTAACTAAGTACCGTTACGTGTTACACTTTGTTGTTAAAAACTTATTAGTTTATTAAGTAATCAATTAGTTTTCGTAAACTAATTAGTTTTTATAAATAAAATAAGCTAATTAATTTTCATTTAACATTTTTCTTTTTTAAATAAATTTCAAATTCTTCGATAAGTGAGAATAATCTTCTTCAATTATATTTCAAAATTTTCAAAATTTTTAATATTTAACCAATGTTATGACGATCTAATACTTGTCGAACTTTTTAAACCTTAAATTGCTTGTTTTATCAATTTAATTTGAGATTGGTTTTTAAAACATTGCTTGTTTTATCATTTTAATTTCGGGTCAGCTTTTAAAACATTGCTTATTTTATCAGTTTAATTTCGGGTTGGTGCATAATTTAGTTACTGATATTTGATGAAGTTTATTAATAGGAATGAGCAAGTAATCATTATCTCTCAACCTCCACAATTTAGTAGAAATTATGGTTTTAAAGTCTGGCTTTACTTTTATTTTTATTTCTTAATTTAGTATAATTATTAATATTAATATAGTTGTACTATTATTATTAATACTAAGTAAATATTTTTATAGAAATTAAAGATAAATTAAAATTTGTTTAATTAAGTAGCTAATTTTATTTTCTTTCTTATATAATATTATTAAATAAATAAATAAATAAGTAAAAACTTAAAAAATTTATTCGTAAGCTAATATCCATTCATCAGGATTTATTTTGGATATAAAATTACATTGATAATAAAATTACTATCACAAATAGATTAATATGAATATGTATTTAAAAAATTTAGGAGTTTATGAATAAAAGTATTTATAGTTACAAATATAATTTTTTAAAAATAATTTGTAATCAGAAATTTTGTTAAATTTTAGGAATTATATATTATTTTTATTCAGAAGAGTAAATAATACAACAAAAGAAATCCAAAAACCAATAAATGATTCTTCCACTTATTAAACTTGTAAATACTTTCATAGATTGATAAGACAAACCTGACTCCATATTGTTTGTTGTTATTAATAGTCTTTTATTCCCTCTCTTTTTTTAATGTTCTCCGCTATTTTGTTCCTCCGATAGTTAAGAAACAATACCCTTATGTCTGTAGAAAACGATGTTATCTTCGACATAAACATATGACTTCTTTTATATATATATATATGGTTGTGTGGAAAATGAGTTGGTTAAAAAAGAGAGAGAAAGGGTCTTAAATCTATTTGAGTCCAACTCTGTGAGACCTAATAATTATAATCTTGGGCTCTATCCATAAGACTCAAAATCTTTAATGACATGTGCTACTAAATTTCTTACAAAACTCATTGCCTAGTTCTTCAAAATGAGAACCACCTGTTTATTCTAACTTTTCTTCTGCTGATATATAAACCACAATCAATGAAGAAATATCTCAATCTTGTCAACTTTTCGTACGAGGAATATGAAGGATTCAGATGATAGCTATTCAACATAATTAAATGGGGAATCGAGTTGAGAGTTCGTCGGCAATTGGCTAAAGGTAAAATATGTGGAGAATAATATAAGATTATGACCTTACGAAAAAGCTTATATGTACTATTATGTACTGTTATGATTTTTTGTTTGAAAGTTAAGGTTAATATGTGGAGAAGAATATATGATTATGACCTTACGAAAAAAGCTTATATGTACTATTATGATTCCTTTTTTAAGTTTTAAAAAAATTGTATTGAAGAGTTCCTCGGGCATTAACATGTAGAAGTCAGGTGTGGCCCTCCTATTGATTTTGTCAATATCAATGTAGATGGCAGATCGATTGGGAATCTGGCATTAACATGTAGAAGTCAGGTGTGGCCCTCCTATTGATTTTGTCAATATCAATGTGGATGGCAGATCGATTGGGAATCTGCCCGGTTTGGTGATCTTGTTCGCAATGGTTATGGTCACTGGTTAGTAGGATTCACAAGTTTCATTGGATATGCTACAAACTTGAATGCAGAACTACAGGCTATTCGGCATGGCTTAATCTTAGCTTGAGACTGTAGTTATAGACAAATTTTAGTTGAGTTAGACTCTCCGGTGAATCTTACTGATAAGTACTACCCAAGTACTCACCCTTATCTTAGTTTGGTTCGTGACATCCGTGATCTCCTTGTTTGGAATTGGCAATGTCTATTTTCTCATATTTTGCGTAAGGGTAACTAATATGCAAATTTCTTAGCTAAAAAAGGTTTTTCAAGCTCTCCACCCTTAGTTATCTGGGATGATCCAATTCTTGGCATGAGGTTTTTGCTGCAGAATGATGAAGGCTCAGTAGCTTTCTTAAGGCGTTAGCCTTTGTTGTTTCTTATCTTCAGTACCCAAAAAAAAAAAAGTATTGAAGAGTTCCTCGGCATTAACATATAGAAGTCAAATGATACAGGGAAAAAAAAATCTAACTTAAATTTAAAAGTTTTATTATAATATATTTAAAGATGGAGATAACTTTTTTTAAAAAATAATCTTAACACTTCTTATAAATATGGTAACTTTATTTTTTGTCGGCGTATTACAAGAGAAGAAACAAAGGACCTTCGAAGAAGATAAAGAATGGAAAGCTAGTATGATCTCTAGAGATACTCATAAAGGTACGGAAGTGTGTACGAAAAGAAGAATTTATTTGGTTAGATAAGCTTTTTAATGTAATTCTCAAATTCACCAAAATATCGGATGAGTGAAGATTTAGCACACCAATCTCTCTCTACGAGAACAAAGGAGACATTTAAAATTATAACAACTATAAAATCATCAAACCATTTAGTTCCACCATGAAATTATAGGAGAGATGATTGAGAAGAGAGCGAAAAAGCGTTCACTTATCTTAAAGAACCGATCTGGTTTTTTATGAAGAGTCAACAACAGAAGTCATACATATCTTTAAATGATTAATAGAATATTATAGGATCATGTGGATGTATTTAGAAGCTAAGAGAAATTTTTGAACAAATATTTATGGTATCAGAGCAAATTATCGAATCAAAATATGGTACAATAAGTTGGTACAGATCCGTATTTCGCAAATATGGCTATAAAAGAAGGGGTATCAATCATCAGGTCACAGTTATTAGATGATTCAAATTATGCTACATAGAAACTACGGATAAAAGTATTCATTCAGATATAAAAAACAAAAGCATAAAATTCAGTTTTAAATAGCGAACACATCTAGTGAAGACTGATAAAAGAGAAGAATAGTGCTTAAAGATGCATTAACGTAAAGAAGAATACA
>JAOQMS010000052.1:34524-50042 GCA_027563885.1 Erythroxylum longipes | reverse complement strand
ATAACTGTACAATATATCAGTGGACTATTTTGCAAATTTTAAAAATTTTAGGGACTATTTTATAAATATAAAAAATTACTCGAAATGGTACCCGGTATTGACCGGTACCGGTACAGTATCGTTTCAGAACTCAATCCGGTACCAAATCCGGTACGGTATTCGCAACATTGCTCCAAGGTTATATACTTGATCCCAATGAGCTCTAGTGTCAGGTTGACATGGAAGGCCTGGGTTTGTTTCAGTTTCAAGCGGTGATTTCTGCATCAGATCAGGATTTATGGACCAAGTTCTTGAAAACCACCATAATCAATCATCATCTTTACCACTCAAGAGTTTTTAGTGCTGTGATTAAGCTCTAATTGTTGTCTTATCAATAATTTTATAATTTAATACCGAATTAGTGATCCAAGTCAATATGGATATCTCATTTTAAGGCTTCATATACTAAAAAAATCCATGTCTTACAAAAATAATTAATCATTTTTAATATAAAAGATCAATGATGACATTATCAATATTTACTCTTGAATGCCACTGTAATTAATTATAATTTTTAGGGACAACAGACTTTAAAATATTAAATCTTTTAGAAAATTTTCAGTTTCAGTCTTTAAAATTTTCAATTAAGTGATTAATCTTTTATAATTTTAATAATTTGGTACCTTAATAACTTAATTCAAAATGTTACTTCTATTAATATTTTTGTTAATTTGGAAAATGAAATTATTTGTGTCTTCTACGTGAAAAATTAGTTAATAATTAAATATTCACGTGGACTTAAAAATGTTGTTAAGACTATAAAAGATTGATCACTTAATTAAAAAATTAAAAAATTTAGATACCAAATTGAATTTTTTTTAAAAAAATTAACACTTTAAAATCTATTGTCCCTAATTTTTAGAATAATTAAAATTTTTTAGTGAATCAAGTCTATTATATAGTTTTTTTTTTCATCAACACTTTGAAATTGGGATTGAATTTATAAACTTTTACATTCTTATACTATGTTTAACTATTAACTCTATTATTTAGATTGTTTTGATAAACCATTACTTCTAATTTAAAACAAAAATCATAATTTTTATCGGTAAAATTTACACGGTATTTGACTAAGAATTGTAAAAGGGCTTGGGATCGACCAGGCCCGGTAGGGCTGTCTGAGTCAGAATCCCGAAGAAGCTGAAACTTTGAAGCAAATGATGTCATTTTAGTAAAGATGTCGTTTTGTACTTTTAATTTTTAAAAAAATTGATCGGGCTAGGCTCGAGTTTTGGTTTAGGCGGTCTCTTGCCCGATAGAGATGGCAAATACCGTAGACTTATGATTTTTGTTTTAAATTAGAAACTAGAGCCAACTAGGGCCCAAAAATCACAAACTAGGGCCAACTGCCCCAGGCTCGATCAGGTAGTGCCCTGGCCCTAACTGGGTAGACTTGACCGATTGCCATCTCTATATTTAACTAATTACTTTAGATTAAATTAAACCGAATTAAACAATTGTAAGAATTTTGTCACAATAATAATTTTATTTCCTTCATTTAATTTGCTTATCAAAATAAAAATTAGAAAGATGGTATTAAGAAAATTAGAATAAAATAGAAATTAACTTCTTAAAAGAAAATTTGTAAAAATCTAAGGGAATGTTTGTTTATGTTTTATTTTTTTGTTTCTTGACGCGGTTTTGATAAAAATGAAAACAACATATTTATTGGTTGTTTATATTAGAATCTGTTGTTTTTCAAAATAAAAAAAATCACACCAAATTCACGAAAACATAAATTAGACTTTTTCTAATTAATCATAACAATTTTTTGTTTTCGTTTTTTATTCTTACGATGTAGAAACTTTCATCTTTCTCTCTTCCGTCTCATACTTATTTATTTTCTCTCTCCTACTTCTGTGTTCTTCTCTTCTCTTTTAAGTCTCTAACTTATTTCTTCTTTCTCTACTGGTTTTTTATTTTTGCGTTTTTGTATTTTTGATTTTTTGGTTTACATTTCTAGTTTTATAGTTTGCGTTTCTATATTTTTGGTTCTTTTTGTTTGGGTTTCTACATTTCTAATTTTTTTATTTGTATTTTTGTATTTGTAATTTTCTGGTTTGCACCACTACATTTCTCGTTTTTTGGTTTGAATTTCAGCATTTCCGAGTGTTCTTCTCTATTTTTGATTTATTGCTTTCCGCAAATTAGATACAAAGTTTAATGGCTAATAAATCTCATTTAAACACATGACGAGAAATCCAGCAATTATATACTTTAACTATTGGTTTCAAGTTAAAAATATTTTAATTAATAATTAAGTTTCTAAACATATTTTTGTTTTCAATTTTTATGTTAAAACTTTTTTCTTTAAATAAAAAATACGCTAAAAATAAAAAATTAAAAATTAAAAATAGAACAGAAAAATAGAACTATAATAACCATAGAGTCTTAAATATTTTGATTAAAAAACAATGAAATCTGAGCCTTCCTCTCCGTTGACTGCCAAAGTCTTCCACAAGAGTCTACGATGATACCATGCGCAACGCAACCAGACGTCTCTTCTTCCTCCACGTGTACATTTGTATACGTGGCGGTCTCCTATTTGCCAGTCCCTCCTTCCCACGCGTACACCCCCATTGCTCCACAAAACCCCTCCATAATTCCCACATTTTCCTCCGAAACTAGAAATCTCCATTTCAGTTTCTCTCGGGTTTTCTCGCCAACGAAACAGAAAAAGGAAAGAGCTTGAAATAAAACAACACTGCTGGTCACTAATAGAGAATGCAATTCTGAGCCCTTCAACTTCATCAAATAATAAAGATGAGGTCAATGTTGTTCAAATCAGGAATATTCATATCCTTGCTTTTGTTGAACTTTGTTCCTTCACAATCAGCTGTTTCGAGCGTAGATCTAGGGTCCGAATGGATGAAAGTCGCTGTAGTGAATCTGAAGCCAGGCCAAACGCCGATCTCGATCGCAATCAATGAGATGTCGAAGCGCAAATCCCCGACTTTAGTCGCATTCCAGGGCGGAACTCGTCTTCTAGGCGAAGAAGCCGCCGGAATTGCGGCACGGTACCCGGACAAAGTCTACTCTCAGCTCCGAGACATGATCGGAAAGCCGTACACTTACGTGAAATCGTTTCTCGATTCAATGTACCTGCCGTTGGACGTCGTCGAAGATTCTAGAGGCGCGGCCGGTTTCAGGATCGCCGATAGTCTGGGTGCCGATGCTTCGATTTACTCTGCGGAGGAGTTGCTGGCGATGGTGTTGAGTTACGCCGCGAATTTGGCGGAGGTTCACGCGAAGGTTCTGGTGAAGGATGCGGTGGTCACCGTACCGCCGTATTTTGGGCAGGCGGAGAGGAGAGGGTTGGTTACGGCGGCGCAGTTGGCGGGAATAAATGTGCTTGCTTTGGTACATGAGCATTCAGGTGCTGCGTTACAGTACGGGATTGACAAAGACTTTTCTAATGGTTCAAGATACGTTGTATTTTATGATATGGGGACAAGCGGTACGTATGCAGCTCTTGTTCACTACTCGGCCTACAGTGCAAAAGAGTTCGGGAAGACTGTGTCCGTTAATCAATTTCAGGTAAATTTCTCATCTTTCTCTTGTTCGATTTATTTTTTGAAAGTTGTAGCTAGTTTTTGTTTTAATGCATTAGCTTTATTAAGAGAGAAAAGTTTGGACTTCAGTATTCCCTGGAGAAATCTAAAACTGAAATTCCCTTCTAATTTGGTTGTTAGTACAAGAGCTTCAGTGAAGATTGTTGAACGTCTATATCTGTAAATCTATTTAGATGATTTGAGTTAATCAAAAACTAACAGAAATAGTTCATTTTAATTTGGTTTAAAACTAAACGAAGTGTAATAAATGTTGCTTTTTTCCCTTTATATTTTGTGGTTTCTTTTTATACTTGGTTCTTTGATATTTGGCTGGGTCCTGTTAATGTTTTTATGATTTTATAATATTTCCAGGTTAAGGATGTTAGATGGGACGCAGTTCTTGGAGGACAGAATATGGAATCTCGGTTGGTGGAGTTCTTTGCGGATGAATTCAATAAACAAGTTGGAAATGGGGTTGATGTTAGAAAGTCTCCTAAGGCGATGGCTAAATTGAAGAAACAGGTCAAGCGAACCAAAGAAATTTTAAGTGCAAATACGGTAGCTCCTATATCAGTCGAATCTCTCTATGATGACCGGGACTTTAGGTAGGGTGGGACTTTGGACATGCTATGCATAAAAAAGCTATGTTAGTGTTCTTGTTTGTAAATCCAGTCTCTTTCTCTGCTTTTGCCAGCATCAGTTACTTGTTTTTGTGAACTTATGGCTGCCATCAGGCTATCCACCTTATGTTTTTGGCTATCATGATCTGTTCCTGCCAGTTGCATTCAATTAATTTGCAGCAACAATCTTTTCCATCATTGACCACTAAGTTGTCTGGTTGAATAATTAATTCAGTTAGATGCATCACTGCATTAATGAAACATATAGAAATTTTGCTCCGTCATATATTTATAGTTGCTCTGGTTTGTTTGTTTCTTTGCTTTTCCTTTTAAGTATATGAATATTTCATGTAGATCAGATGAAGAATTGATTGTGATCTCATATGAATCTCTTTTTATCTTTTGTAATGATTTGCAACTTAGTGAAATAATTGTGTATGTGTGGTATCTTATAATACTAAGTTCTGCAGAAAGTAATAAAAATTGGCAGACATTTTGTTTCTTGAGCTGGTATTTAATCTGTTGATTTCATTAGCTAAAATAACTTTAACCAATTTGTTTCTTGCATCGTGAATTGCAAGAGTTCTTGTTTTTTATTTCATCATTTATGGTTAAAGATCAAGGTTTTCTTCTTGGTTTGCTTACCCACAAGCACTTGTATGTGGTTGAGAACTCATCAGTTATGGCAAAACCTCAACAATAGCATTGTGTAGCAACATTCTTATTGGTTGTGTGGGGTTGCTGGCAGTTAAGTTGAGTATGATCATTAGTTAGATGCTCAAAAGAATGTTTTGTTATATATTTGTGTGACAACCTTTAATTAGCATTTTTTTTTTTTTTCAGGAGCACTATCACACGTGAGAAGTTTGAGGAGCTTTGTGAAGATCTGTGGGATAGGTCTCTTATACCTTTAAAAGAAGTTATCAAGCATTCTGGGCTCAAGTTGGATGAAATATATGCAGTTGAACTCATAGGAGGTTCTACCAGAGTGCCAAAGTTGCAGGTTGGTACTGTCATTTTCAGTTGTCGTATATGGACTGAAGGTAGAAATTATGGTCATTCTATCATTTCATCCACACCTCAATACAAAAAACAGAAGAGCCATCTTGTCATTCTTTT
Organism: Erythroxylum longipes; assembly: GCA_027563885.1. Classification (NCBI taxonomy): domain Eukaryota; kingdom Viridiplantae; phylum Streptophyta; class Magnoliopsida; order Malpighiales; family Erythroxylaceae; genus Erythroxylum; species Erythroxylum longipes. The sequence goes on along the minus strand of JAOQMS010000052.1, from coordinate 44,713 downwards.
GCAAAGTTTCAATGTCCGATCCTGCCATGGTACCACCTTGCTACACGTCAACCTCCGTTTGATTGCTTTGATGTCTTCAATTTTAGTAAACGATTCTTTGATGTATTTTTGAGGAACGAAAAGGATCTTGAATAATTTTGATGAAAATAATGGACAAACACTGGTTGCATGCAGTCCAAAATGCTTTTCTTATGCTTATTGTGCTACAAGTGTTCCTCATAGCATGAACATAAGGAAGTTGACAAACTTGTCTCTTGGCTCACTTCTTTTCACTTAGCAAGGATATGCCATAATGCATGCCTAATTATTCCATGACACATTATTCTCTTTCGGCCCTTGTCTGTTAATCTAGCTAGCATTTAAAAGAAATCTCTTTTTCGACTTTTAACAGGCCAAGATCCAAGAATTTCTTGGTAGGACTGAGCTGGACAAACATCTGGATGCTGATGAGGCTATAGTTCTTGGCGCATCACTACATGCTGCAAATTTAAGTGATGGAATCAAATTGAATCGCAAGTTAGGAATGGTTGATGGTTCAACATATGGTTTCACAGTTGAACTAAATGGTCCTGATCTTGTTAAAGATGAGAGTACCAAGCAGTTACTTGTACCAAGGATGAAAAAGCTACCCAGTAAGGTATTTTGAATCTCTAACATGAGATAACTAGATGATTAGCTAAAAGTTGTGATTGGAACTGCATGCTCCATCTTTTCCTCTTTCTGGATGGATTAGTCCTATGTCTAATTATCTTTCTTCTTATTTATAGATGTTCAGATCCGTTGTCCATCACAAAGATTTTGATGTTTCACTTGCATATGAGAGTGAAGATCTTTTGCCTCCCGGTGTCACCTCAAATGTCTTTGCTCAGTATGCTGTGTCTGGTCTTGCTGATGCAAGTGAAAAGTAAGGATTTCCTTGATCTTTTTGCTGATCTATATTTTTCTCTTCTTTTTTTTTTTTTCGTGATCACAAAACCATTTCATAATAAAAGGTCCTAAAGGTTTTATTTTTCCTTCTTATTCTACATTGTCTAGATATTCTTCCCGAAATTTGTCCTCTCCTATCAAGACAAATCTCCATTTCTCTCTCAGCCGAAGTGGAATTCTTTCTTTAGATCGAGCAGATGCTGTCATTGAGGTATCAGAATGGGTGGAGGTACCTAAAAAGAATCTGACGTTGGAAACTACAACCAGTACCTCCCCAAACATATCAGTTGAAACTGGTACTAACAACACTTCAGATGATAGCAATAAAAACTTGCAGTCTGATGGTGAAATCAGTACTGCATCCAACTCCACTGCAGAGGAATCAAGTACAGTTGATTTGGGCACAGAGAAAAAACTGAAAAAACGAACATTCAGGGTTCCACTGAAGGTATAGACTGATAATTTATGTCCAGAAAGTATCTTTATTTTAGCAAGTCTCACACTTTTTTTTTCTCTTTCTTATTCCTTATTGTTGTTTCTGTTTGTTGGAGGTTGTTGAGAAGACGTTGGGACCTGGAGCACCTCTTTCAAAGGAATCTCTAGATGAAGCAAAGAGAAAATTGGATGCACTGAACAAACGGGATGCTGAGCGAAGAAGAACTGCAGAGTTAAAAAATAACCTGGAAGGATATATCTATTCCACTAAAGAGAAGGTTTGAATTGTTCACTTGGTTCATACATTCTTATCTGTTAAGGGTTTGAATTAAGGAATTGCACTCCTTGGTTATGTACTCTCAATGGCTTGATAATTAGTGTTGCTTGATCTTCCTGTAGGGGCTTATAATCATTTTTGTATATATTATGGAACCAGTAATAGGTTTTAAACATCAGTTTTTCATTTTTGTCCACTATGTTGCATAATCAGTTTCATCTCCTTCAATTTTTTGTTGATTCCTATATTCCAGCTTGAAACAAACGAGGAATTAGAGAAATTTTCTACCAGTGATGAACGGAAATCATTCATTGAAAAACTTGATGAGGTATACCTTTTTCATTTCTTTTTAATATCAGACTTGATATCTTGAACTGGACATTAATATAACTCTTTTTACTTGAATTCATGAACACTCAACTGTTTCAGGTCCAAGAATGGCTATATACTGATGGAGAAGATGCTACTGCTAACGAGTTCCAGGAACACCTGGATTCATTAAAAGCTATTGGTGACCCAATATTTTTTAGGTATTACCTAAATTTTGTTTTCCTTGCAACTAATTCTCCGAGTATACATAATTAAACTCCTAAGTTTGACACTTCATCTAGTGTGTACCAGCTGATATGAGCTTTTGCTGTAGGTATGAAGAACTTAGTGCGAGGCCAGCAACAACTGAGCTTGCTAGGAAGTACTTGGGAGAGCTGCAACAGGTACATCAAAGCAATTGAATTTACATATGATATTTATGATTTTAAGGCATGGATTTTGGATCTGCTTGATGATAGCTTTTTCTTGTTCTCTCTGTTAATTTTGTTTCTGTACCTGGATTTCTTGAAAGGTAGTTAAAACGTTCCATTTGCTTGATAATTTAATGATCCTATGAATATTTTATTATTTAAAGATGAGTGAGCAAGATTTACTGGATTTTGTATGTTTTTCATACATGTTTTCTCCCTTTTTTCCACTTTTGTTGCTTGGCAATCTGTCTTGGATCTTTCTTGGTGGACTTTCAGGAACTTAGTAATGTTGATAGGTAGTTGGTTTTATATATACATATATATATATCTATATGTATGCATGTATGAACATAAATGTACTTTTGTGATTGCCTTACCTGAAATTTTACTCTAAAGTAATGTCTGCTGACTTTGTAAGATTTTGGAGCTAAAGGCTTTTGTTTTTCTTTTTGCCAAAGATTCTTCCTTTTATGTTTAGATAGCAAGAAGAGTGCATTGACCTTTTCAATTTTTAATGCCAGCAGATTGTAAAGGGCTGGCAGTCGGACAAGCCTTGGCTTCCGAAGGATAGAATAGATGAGGTGTGTTTTCAGTTTCTAATCTAAAATGTTGAGCTTCTTGCTGATGCAATCTCAGGTTGATTGAAATACTTGACATTTGATTTGTGACAATTTCCTTTCCAGGTTCTTAGTGATGCTGATAAGTTGAAGACTTGGTTGAATGAGAAGGAGACAGAGCAAAGCAAGTAAGTAGTCTCTGTAACAATAATTGTTGGTTTGCTACTTACAGCTTTGTTCATGGTATTCCATAAACTACTCGAATGCTTTAATTAGTGGATATGTTTTCATGAGAACATACTTTCATGTTGATATTACTTGCTAGAGGAAACTTGCTCTTCAGAAAAATTGTTTGTATGCGGATGCAGCTTGTATAAATCTAATGTTTCGCTGTCTAAGAGATAAGCTATATGAATCTAATCTTCTGTTAAAGAGTTCATTTTAGAAAACCCATCTTCATAGAGTTAAGAAAATATACTATCTAGTTTGCTGTAGAACGTTAATAGATTCTTAACTAGGTTGAAGTAGAGATAAAATGGGGGAATCTAACACCAAACCACATGATCGTCTTCTGGACTGGGAACTAGAGAAGAACAATAGAAGACAACTAAAAATCTAAATTATGAATTACTTTGAGAACTCTTGTTTGAACACTTAAAATTTCTGGAACCCTAGCAGCCTTAAATCTCATCTCTAGAGTAAAAATAATCTACCATTTAAAGTAACTTGCCAAAATAGAAGTGAGAAGACAATAAGCCCCTTAAAAATGAAGGTACGGTTGAATAAATAGTAAAAATTTCTGGACCCCTAGCGGCCATAAATCTCATCTCTAGAGTAGAAATAATCTACCATTTAAAGTAACTTGCCAAAATAGAAGTGAGAAGACAATAAGCCCTTAAAATGAAGTTACGGTAGCATAAATAGTAATCTGAACAATGTTATGAACGGTAAAAATAGTGATGCAAACGGTAACATCACACTATTTCTCCTGAATCATAAGGTCGCTTGAGTTCGATGATTGATACTTTGTAGCTTCTTCTGTACATGATCCAAATTGGTTGCATAAAGTAAAACTAGCAGACTATCAAATTTTCAACTTATTACTGTATATACATGTTGTGTTGTAGTCTGCAGTTGATGCATGACAGGAATTCTGCTTTGGTTGTATTCTTCATGATTTCAGGAACACAAATGTGGTTATTGCTTCATATTTCTTGTTTGCTGATCCAATTTACCATTCCAGTCACTAACGTTACTTAATTTTTCTTTCTTGGATTTGCGGTGGTTAAGCGTGTTATCCTTATGAGTTGTACAGCTTAATAGAAATTGAAATTGTAGGAAATGGACTTTGCGCTTTTTTGTTGTCTAGCTTAAGCTTTGTGGAGTCATTTGCCTGAATTAATGAGATTGAACTGGTTCTTGTTTATTCCATTTTCTCCTACAGAACCCCATTATTCAGCAAACCAGTATTCACATCTGAGGAAGTATATCTGAAGCTCTTCAATCTGCAAGACAAGGTATTGCTGCAGTTCTTTTGCTTGATTAAGAAAGTAATTTCTCCAATGCATACCTCAACTTGAATTAATGTTTAATTGTTATTCTATATAGGTTGCTAGCGTCAACAAAATTCCGAAACCAAAGCCGAAAGTTGAGAAGCCTAAGAAGGTTGAGATTGAGACCGATGTAAAAAATGAAACTGAGGCTACTGCAGAAAATGCTAATGGTTTCAACTCAAATTCTACCGAGAGTTCTGAAAATGGAAGTTCTACAGCTGGTTCAGATGCCACAGTTGATGAAAAGGTCAATCAAGAGGCTGAGGTTCATGATGAGTTATGATTTTAACCAAGATAATCATTAGGATTCACATATATGTTTTAAGACCAAGTGAGACAATTGACAGAAAAAAGTAGAACATGCGATATTTCTATTTTAGGCAGCAGCACCAGCACCAGCAGCAGAAGGGGAACTCTTTATCATTCTTGAGATTAATGGCTGAGCCAATCATTAGTTCTTCAAAGACTGAACTTTTGAAGGACATTTGCCTTCCTTTTAATTGTAACCCCTGTAGAATTATACCCACAAAAAGGAAGGGGCATCTAAATTGAACACAAACATTTGCCTCTTTGGGAGTTTTGTTGATGATACTACAATGGCAGACACTTCCTATTTAATTACATTACAAAAGATATAATCTTTTCCCTTTTAATATTTGGATTCTAGGCTTATCTTGTGGATCTTTGTTCATTGCTCATAATTATGATTTGGACCAATGTAAAAGGCTCAAATACATACGATCCGATACTAAATTGAATCTGTCACGCGAGCTTCGGTCAGAGGTAACATCTGTCCAAAACCAGGTTTTTGATGATGCATTTGTCAAGTCTAATTTGTATTCACATCCTAAGAAATTTATTAACTTCAACGAAACCATTGCATCTTCTTAAAAGGACGAAGATAGTAAGCAGATTGAGAAATGATTGAAGTGCATTCGTATTGACGCCTAAGTTCAATGCCAAACCAACTATGAAACAGAGTCTCCTGAGGGTTGGCAAAAAAGGTGGCGGTCTTGTGTTTAACCAGAATCTGAAGATTACCCAGTTGGGAAAATTAGGACGAATTGAAGATGCCATTGAAGTTTTCTCAGAAATGGCACAGAAGAACGTAGTCTCGTACAATTCCATGGTCTCTGCCCTCGCTAAAAATGGCAAAGTCGATGATGCGCGCAGTCTGTTTGATAAAATGCCTAGCAGAAACTTGGTTTCTTGGAACACCATGCTTTCTGGGTATTTGCATAGTGATAGGACTAAGGAAGCTTATGACTTGTTCTCTAGAATGCCTGAAAGGGACCTCTTTTCATGGACTTTGATCATTACTTGCTATACACGCAGTGGGGAACTTGAAAAGGCCAGAAAGTTGTTTGATTTACTTCCTAGTGATTACAAGAACGATGTGGCTTGTTGGAATGCTATGATTGCTGGATATGGGAAGAAAGGAAGGTTTGATGATGCCAGGAGTTTGTTTGATAAAATGCCTGTTAAGGATTCTGTTTCATGGAATTCAATGTTGGCGGGTTATACCCAGAAGGGAGAAATGCACTTGGCTTCACTGTTTTTTGATGAAATGGGTGAACGCAATGTGGTTTCATGGAATCTGATGGTAGACGGGTTCGTTGAAGTATGTGATCTGGATTCAGCATGGAAGTTCTTTCAGAAAATTCCAATTCCAAACGTTGTTTCTTGGGTGACTATGATGAGTGGATTTGCACGATATGGCAGAATCGTGGATGCCAGAAAATTTTTTGATCTAATGCCTAGTAGAAATGTAGTTTCTTGGAATGCTATGTTGTCAGCTTATGTCCAGAACTCTCAAATTAATGAAGCTAGTAAGCTGTTCGATGAGATGCCGGAAAGAAATGCTGTGTCATGGACTACAATGATTACAGGATACGTTAGAGTCAGTAAGCTTGATGAAGCAAGGGAGTTATTGGATAAGATGCATTACAAGAACACTGCAGCACAAACGGCAATGATGCATGGTTATGTACAGTTCAATAGAATGGATGAAGCAAGGGAAATTTTAAATGATATAGAGACCCATGATGTTGTTAGTTGTAACACCATGATTGCAGGCTATGTGCAGTGTGGAAGAATGGACAGTGCTCTTCATCTTTTCAAACAAATGGCTAACAAGGACATGGTATCATGGAACACCATGATTGCTGGCTATGCTCAAGTGGGAGAAATGGATAGAGCTATAGAGATATTTGAAGAGATGGGAGAGAGGAATTTGATTTCTTGGAATTCTTTAGTTACTGGTTTCATGCTAAATGGGTTGTATTTAGGTGCATTGAAGTGTTTTGTATTAATGAGACATGAAGAGATTAAGCCTGATCAGTTGACTGTTGCTTCTATCTTAAGTTCATGTTCTAGCATTGCTGCTCTGCAAGTTGGGAAACAAATTCACAATCTTGTCATGAAGAGTGGTTATGTAAAGGACTTAGTCATCTGCAATGCCTTGATCACTATGTATGCTAAATGCGGAAGAATCTCGAAAGCAGAGCTCATCTTCAAAGAAATTGATCATAAGGATGTTATATCTTGGAATTCCTTAATTGGTGGGTATGCGTTAAATGGATATGGAAAGGAGGCACTTGAACTCCTTGAGATCATGATTTCAAAAAGAGTGGCTCCTGATCAAGTCACCTTCATTGGTATTTTATCTGCATGTAGTTATGCAGGCCTTGTTGATAGGGGAATTGAATTGTTTAAATACATGACTGAAGTATGCGGTATAGAACGACTACCAGAGCACTATGCTTGTGTGATTGATTTGCTTGGAAGGGTAGGAAGGTTAGATGAAGCCTTTGAAATCGTAAGTGAATTGAAGATCGAGGCAAACGCAGGAGTCTGGGGAGCATTGCTTGGTGCTTGCCGCATGCATGGCCATGCAGAGCTCGGAAAGTATGTTGCTAAAAAACTTCCAGTATTTGAACCCCATAAAACATCAAATTTTGTGCTCTTATCAAATATGTATGCTGAAGCTGGAAGATGGGATGAGGTGCAAGAGTTAAGGGCCCTAATGAAAGAAAGTAGTGCAGAAAAACAACCAGGATGCAGCTGGATTGAAGTTAGAAATCATGTACATACATTTCTGTCCAGTGATTCGACTCGGGTTTCTGCAACAGGTATATGCAGAACATTGAGTGACCATATGAAGAGCACAATTCTAGTGCCTGAAATTCATATCTGACAAATATACTAATTCATTGTTCTTTCAGTTAGATGGCATAGTGCTTTGTCACGTACAATGTATAGTATAAGAATACAGACATCTTCTCTCAATTGTTTTGAATACATCTTGCATTCTCTAACCTGTTTGAAACATTCATTTCTGGTGATCTTTATCAGAACTCCATTGTTGCTGCTAGAACACAGAACCAACATGACAGAAACATCATTTTACTAACATCATAGGCTATACTGAGAATCATTATTATAATTCTCTGTCTTTTCAAATTTATCCTGCAATTGGAAGCTTCAATCCAGACTCTCTGGCTGAAGAGACCCTATTGAAAGTTCCATATCTAATTTGCATATGGTTAAGAGGCTTAGAGTGAAAAGATTGCTCATTCACCTGAACTTTAGATTACACTGCTTAAAGGAATTAAAAGAGCAATGTTTTAAAAAGTAAACCGGAAGTTAAACCGGTAAGATAAAAAGTTTAAAGTTTAAAAGATTCAATTAGTATTCAACTGTCATAAAATTGGCTACAAAACTGATTGATTTTTCAACAACAGCAGCTATTCAAATAAATCAAACTAGAAAGTTAAAATCTAAACTGAAAAGTTGGCATATTTAAGATTTTTACGGCTGAACCAAAAAGAGCATAATTCACTTTTTATAAAATAAAAACATAGAATTGAAAAAACTTAGAAACAATAATAATATTCAAAATTTTATACAAACTGAAGGGCTTTTTATTTCTCCATATTTCATTGAAGAACATGATTTATTGTATTTGGACATATAATGATGCCCTCTAGGGAATTGTCGAGTTGGTAGAGTGCGAGGAGATGGAGCTAAAAGTTCCTGTGTTCGAATCCTCTACCTACATTCTCTCAATCAAGCCTGTCGTACAGGACTTACCTAGCGCGGAATACTCAGTTGGTGTAATTTGCAGGCTATTACGTCAATTTAAAAGTTTATCCGATGCGCATCTAAAAGATAATAACTACAGGTTCTTCTGTTTCAAAAAAAAAAAGATATGTAATGATACATATTAATATGGTTTTGGTTACACATAAAAACTCTTTTCTTTGTTTAAACAATAAAGTTTATGACAAGTACTTGAACTCATATTAGTGAAAATGTCAAAAGAATAAATTTGAGGTTGTGGCATCTTCACGACTATGAAATATTATTTTTTATTTTAGGGTATAATTTTTAAAAAAATTTAATTAAGTGTTTAAACTTTTTAAAATTAAATGATTTCGTATCTAATAATATTTTACTAATCTGACTAAAAGAATAATATAAAAACTTATATTTGAAAGAGTTATATGATATTTATTTCTCATATAATTTCTAAATATCAAATAAGTGAATACATTTTGAATATATAATTGCTAGGCTTGGTAATGAGGTCTCGGTCTAACTCTACCTGACTCAACCTTGTTTGAAATTAACAGCTAAACCCGGTTTGACTAAATTTGGGCCTGATTTTTTAAAAAATCTAATCATGGGTTGAGTTTAGACTCAGGCTGTCCAGGCCTGACTCGGCGTAAGGCTTGATAGACATAAAAAAAATGATATTATTTTGAAAACGACATTGTTTTCTATTTTAATTTAAAATTTTTAAAAAAGTAGGGCAGGTTGGGCCTAGTTAGGCTTCAGGCTACCCGGGCCTAGATAGACTCAAGCTCGTCGTTTTCTATTTTTAATTTTAAAAAAATTTAAAATTGGGTCAGGATGGGCTTAGTTGGGCTTTGGGCTACCCGGGTCCGTCTAACTCTAGTTCAAGCTCAGCTACCTCAGGCATGATTGGGCCTTAGGCTAGGCTTGGGCCCAAGCAACCTAGCCTGGCCTATCGCCAACTCTAATAATTACTATATATTTGTTATAGGATGCTAAATTTTTTTTGTTTGAAATTTTTATATATAAAATTTTTAAGTGAAAACGACGTTATTTTGAACAAAATAATGATATTTTTAAATTTTAAATTAAAAAAGAATATAATCAAGTTTGGTCTGAGTTCAATTGGGCTTTGAGTTGCTCAAGTCCGAACCCCGACATACACCAAAATTGGGCCTACCCTAACCTAATCAGGATCAAATTCAAGCCCAAATTTGAGTATAAAATTTTTTGATCATACTCAAGTATCCAACCCAATACTCTCCCTTTGTCTCTATTTTTGTATATAATATTAAAGATAATAGTAGACACTTGTTTAAAGTGTGAAATATTAAATTCCAAATCACCCTTCAACCTTTAAAAAGCTGTTAGCGCATCTCTAACCTATCTTTAAAATAGAGAAGAAACACCATTTTAGAGGAAATTTTGACTCAACCCACTTCTATTTTCTCCTCCGTTTTTGAGGAATGATTGTGGTAGCCCTCTATTACTATTCCTTTTTTTTTAATTTTCTCTCTTCCTTTTTCTTTCTTTTTTAATTAATTCATTTTTTAATTTTTTCATTCTTTATTTTGTTATTTAAACAATATTTCAATATTTTTATTATATGTTTATTTAAATAAT
>JAOQMS010000052.1:0-32268 GCA_027563885.1 Erythroxylum longipes | reverse complement strand
AAGATGTAATTTCAGACTGGTCTAGTAAACCAATCCGATCCAGTGCTTCCTTTCCATTTTCACAAGCATCAACACTTGCACCTAACTTTTCAAGAGTAGTCTTAGTCATCACACGTATCATTCTGGTATCATCAACCACCAAGAATCTCATTCCAGTCAGAGGCTTGTCCATGTCTTGTTCAAGTGGCTTAAACTTTTCATTAGAAGATGATGGTGCTGCTGAGTTTGTTTGATCTAAATGCTTCAAGTATGATAAGGCTCTTTGCATTGCACTATCCTTTTTACTTTTAGATAGACCTCCCTCCCTGAACTCTGGTAGAAGTCCTAAAACCCGATATAACCGAGAACCATGAAATGGCTGCAACAAAATGTCATCACTGGGATCGATCCTTCCCTGATAAGAACTTGTAATTCTTCGAGAAGTCGGTTTATCTAACCAAACTATCTTGCAAGAAACACCAGAGATGCCTCTCTTAAATTCATCAACAGCATTGTAAAGCTCTTCAAAAGGTCCAGAACTAGCATCAATCACAAGCAACAAAAAACCTGTTGCGGCTCTACCACTGCTATTTCCACTAGTGGGAAGCTTCTGCTCTGTCCCATCCATGGAACTTAAATGCAAATCCTTGCATCCTGTGATTGAAGTGTCACTCCCTGGACATACATCCAACTTATCAGAAGAATAAACATAAGAAACATTCTTGCTCTTTATTTTCCTTAGCACCTCATGAATACATTCCCATTGCTCAACCACAGATACTTTGATTCCCATGCTTTCAATAAACATCTGTGTAGTTCTTCTCCTTTCTTCTGCTTGAATCAGTAGAACAACATGTGATCTCTCGCACCTGGCACTAGAACTAAACAGAGAGAGCAAGGGACCCGTGGCACGAATGGTAAAGCTTGGAGCACTAGCTCTAGTTAGCACAGGTGTGCTGTCAGATATGGAATTTACTCTATTCACCATAGAGCTTTCTGAATTATCCATAGCAAGATTCCTAGATATTGCAAGGAAAATATTGAATTTGAAGCAAGTTCCTTTCTCGCCGATCGGTTTATCAACTATTTCTATTTCACCATCCATCAGCCTTACCTGATTAATAACATTTAAAGTTTCATTACTCAAATACCTGGAAAGAAATAAACAGAATGTAACACATATTCAGATCAGTTAATTCTGAAGTAGATCACTTTGTTTGCTTCTACTGGACATTAGTTTGCAGAAAAAGTTGTGTTAATCTTTGTATTCCAAGCCATTCAAGGTCTACTTTCTGCAATCGACTCTTAACAATTGCAGAATGTCCAGTAAATAAATGGAACGGTATATATTTTTTATAATGCAAGCAACACTGCAACAGCAGAACTTAGGAAATATGAGGCAGAAAAAACACCAGAGATGAAGTTTTCTGGAAAAGGATTACTTACCAAAGACTGAACAATTGCTAGTCCCAACCCAGTGCCTCCATGCTCGAAAGCAGTTTCTTTGACTTGAACAAAATTTTCAAATATTGAACCTTGCTTCTCTTTTGGTATTCCTTTCCCTGTATCATCCACTTCAAACACAAATTCTATACAGTCTTGATTCTGTTTTGCTGCATTGACAATTTCCAACTCTTTTCTTCCCTTTTCATTGCCGAATAAGCAGGAACATGGTTTCCGGGAACCATCATGCTTGCCTGTAGTTATCATGTTCTGCAAACTGGGTTCTTTAGCCCATGATCTAACTGATACATGCCCTTCTGATGTAAATTTCACAGCATTGCCAATTAAATTACACAGGATTCTTTTCAACCATAGCCTATCACCTTTCACATTGAAATGTTTAAGAATGGAGCCATCGCAAGAGTCCAACACCACATCTATACCCTTCTTCAACCCCATAGGATAATGGAAATCCACTACCTCTTCAAGCAGGGAAGCTATATTGAATTCCTCTTCTGCAAGCTCCATCTTGCCAGCTTCAATTTTGCTCGAGACAAGGATAGAATTTAGTAGGCCTGGGATTGCATAGAAGAATTAGGTTCATGAATTTAAACTAGTAAGAAAGAAATGATTTGAAGAACTGATCAGTTAGCTTACCAACTAAGTCCTTTGTGCAGTCATCCATCTGCTTTAAGTATGCCTCCGTTGTTGAACCTGGAGCTACTTCTTCATGGCACATACAAATCCAGCCAGTAATTCCATTTAGCTGATTGCCAATGTCATGACTAGCACTAGCTATGCCTTTACTTTTGTTCATGTACTTCCTCTCTGCTTGTTCAGTTGCTTCCTTTTGTTTTATCAATGCTGAACATATCTGCACCTCTCTTTCTGTAGCTTTAACCATCAACAACACGAAAATGAGGGTAGAGATGATCACTACAGCCATCATCACTATTAATAATATGAGAGCAACTCTACTCTTCCTCTTAATGTTATGCACTTGTCCGCCATAGGGGAAACTCAAGATGTAGACCTGATTCATACGTGCAAACAGTTAGATGTTGAAATCTGCAGAAATTGCACAAGTTCTTCAGGTTTATCAGAAAAAAGGATTCAAGGTCTAATGTAATTCCGTATGTCAAACTCCAGGACTTACTATGCTTATCTTATGTCATTTTCGTAAAGCTTACATAAAAAATAAACTTTTGGGATGGATGGTTCATTGGAAACTTACAGATGGAACTCCCAAGAGTTCTATTGTAGAACACCCGACTATATTCTTATTTTCTCCCATCTTCAGAAGTGAAACCTGTAGCTCTCCACCTCCATGCGCGCATGAAATTTCTCCAACTTGACTTTCATTGTGTCTATCTAATGACCACAAGGAAACTGATGTTCCAGAGATCTCAACACGAGTATTATTCAATCCTCCTACAAGCAACTGTCCATCTTGTGTTCCCAAGTATAAGCTTCCACCATAAAAATCTATCCCATTCAAGACTTCAGTTAATGTTTTCACTGGAAACCCGAGAGAGACAGCTCCTTGTCCATTTAGAGAAACCGTGTTCAGGATAAGAAGATCTTCATCACTGTCCATTCCTCTTCCTACTGTAGCATACCCGTTTGTACTGTTCAGAGCTGGTTGGACCAAACTTGCGTTAGCTATGGTGGGAATGTTAGATTCAGTAGGAACTCCCTCAGGTTTTCCTGTACTAGGGTCTACGGTTTGCTTATACCAAATTAAGTGTTCCCTGGAATTTTGATTCTTCAATTTGGAAAAACCTGCCGCGGTTTTGGAGTAAATTGCAAAGGTTTGGTTTCCATCATAATAGTACGAGAAAAATGAACCTTCAGTTCCAATGTACATAGCATGTGATATGTAAGGAACTACTGTAAGTGCATTGAACAATAAGGGAGCCACCTGAAGAGAAACAGAAGAAAACTGTTTCAAACAAGGAAATGTATAAGCTATAATCTGCATTTACAGTTCACAATTTATATTTATATGCCAGACCCCGATAAGATTTGAGTAATAGGTGAATGACAGGACTCTTACCTCGTCCTCAGCATTACAGGACACAAGATCAGTTCCTTCCAACGATGAATTCATTAGTCGACCTAAATTAATTGCTGAAGAATTCACAGTATGCAACAATTTAGCTGTGTTGTGAAGCTGTGAATTGAGCGTAGAGCTCAACTTGTGGGAGTCCAAATATAAGTTGTGCTCCATCTGTTTTGCCATTCTACACCACCATGGAACTATTATACTCGGAAATAGCAGCACCACTATAGCCTGCACATTCAAGTTTGTTAAAAAAAAAGTTCATAAGAACTTTTCACGATGCAAACTAAAGATGTTTTTGACCTGTAATGATTATGTGTAAACTGGTCAGAACGTACAATATCAGAAAAATGATTGAACATGCCTACAAGGTAAAAACAAGATGAACTACCCTCCTTAAGAAATGGCAAAAAGATTGAAACTTTTATTTTAATTTCATCTTCTTTGGTAGTCATAATGATATTTAGGAACTGAAGAAAAATGGGTAAGAGTTAATATTGTAAGAAGCATGTTGATCAGGAAGGATTGCAGCAATGGAGTCATCACCAGAAGAATGTAGCTCAATAAAGGCCTTGAAGCTAACAACTTGAGCTTCTCCTTAAACGCCATTTCTGCATCTGCAAAAAATGAACAGATGCAACAGCAACCAGTAAAAATTACATCGAAAATAGTTCCTTTATCCAGTAATTAAATCATTGAATCTACATCAAAACAGTTTATTAAAGTAAATAAAGCCTACTGAAATTCCATAAAAATCTCTGGTTTTTGTTTGTTTTATCATCTTTGTTTCAAAACAAGCTTTCCTTCAGTGTTCTACTTCACATAAACACTTCCCTCTCATCTCTTCCATTCTTTCATGTCTCTGTGTGTAGACATGCATAAACTACATGACTTCCAACATATTATAAACACGAAAAAGTGGATAAACAGACAGAATTATACGAACCTGAAAGAGAAAAAACAAGTGAGTGTCTTTGAATGTGTTTCTCCTCCCTCTTTTTACCTTTTTAGAACAAAGATTATGTGACCCTCTTAAGAAAAACAAGCATCTGACTGTATATACTTGTTAGATTGGCAATGTAGTAGTAGTCTCCATGTGAACAAAATTACATACAAAGAAGGAAAAGAATCGGATTGTGGATTTTGCAGCTTTAGGTTTAGATTTGCAACTCCACACGTTGACTCCATGCAGAACTCTTCTATATTAATAACTTCACAAATTATCTCCTCCTTTTTTAACTTTATTTTATATTAATTCTTTATAAATTTAAATTTATTGTTATAAACTTCCAAAACTAACATTACAGACATTAAATTTTAGAATAAAAATAATTAAAAATAAACGATAAGTAAAGAGTACATGTGATAATAAATTATATACAAATTAAAAAATTTAGACAAACAAAAAGTACTTATGGTTATGGATGGTGTATAAATTAGAAAATTCTAATAATATTCACTTTGTAACTTGTAATTTCCTTATTGAATCAATGATTAAAAATCGCAACCGATTCATTCAACTGTACAATTTTTTAGTTCAGTTTTTTACTTTTCTGTTTGATCTACTTTAATAATTCTCGTTGTTAAAAACTTATCAATTTATTAATTAATAGTCAATTTTCATAAATTAATAAGTTCTTATAAATCAAAATAAATCAAATAATTTTTATTTAACATTTTTTAAATTAAACTTTAAATTGATTGATAAGTAATTACAATATCTTTAATTTTTATTTAATCTTTAATCAATTTTATAAATATTAATTTTTTTATATACACGTTACAGGAGATCACGACTAGATCTGGTTGATGCATATTAACCAGCTAATCCTGAGTTTACAATATCCTAAATGAAAATTAACAAAGGGAAATTCCATTATATGATATCTTTTATAGATATCTTAGAACATATACATGTAATAATCAAAACTAAATTAGCTATTATCACATCGCAATTAATTTCTATACCATCTTATGTTCAACAACTCACGTTGGTATAATATTACAATTTACATGTTTATAAATAAATCTTTTGCAATAATTAAAAATCTAACTTTTCAGTTTCATTTATTTTAATAGTTATTTTAAAAAAATTAATAGGTTCATTAATTAATGTAATAATTTTTGTATATTAGACAATTTTTATAAATTAAAAAATTAATCAATTTTGATTTAACATTCAACTTTTTTCAATTAAACTGAAAAAAAGATAATTTTTTAGGCTTAACTAATTTTATAATTATTTAATACTGTTTAATCTTTAAATCTTAAAACTTTTATTTTATCGGTTTATCCAATTTTTTAAAAATTAATATTTGGGAGAGGTACTTGCGTATAATTTTTTTCTTTTTTTCTGTATTTGTTTATTGAAAAAATAGACAAAATTGGTGATAAACATCTATTAACAGAAAAAGACAAGTATAGTTTTAATTTCAAATTTACGTAAGGATAGGATCTCATAAATATAGGATTGCTATTAGATAAGAGTAATATAAATTTTCGAATTTATCTTTACATTATCTTTACGTTACCTATTATTTATCAAGTACTTTTCTTTTATTTATCTATTTTTCAAGTGAGCTTCATGCATATCTAGATCTAGACATATATTAGTTTGTATCTCTGACCTCCATCGATGAACTCTACTTCTTCGAACTCGGCCATAACCACACAGTTCAGGCCTGGGAACTTCAGCTAATCAGCTATGTAGTCATCTAATTGATTATAAACACAACGATGTATATCATAAGCACAGATGAAGAGAGGAACCGACCTCTGACAAGGGGATTTATAGTCTCTTTTTCTGGTGAAGTTCGATCGACTGCAAGCACAAGTTATGGTCTTGAAGGTCGAACCGAAAGCTTTTACGATGTCTTCCATGCAAGTTTGCATGCATATCGGGCGTGAATTTGTGAAATAGCCATAGCTTTTGTCGTTTTCTGCATGGAATTTGCCATGCCAACTCAATTTTTATCTTCTGGTCACATCTAGTTTGCAAATTCTGTTTACATATTCATTATTATTGCTTCATAATGAATCTGGCTAATCCAACCTCTAATCTATATTTTAAAAATCAGAATAAAAGTTAAACCGATGAGGCAAGAGATTTCAGGTTTAAAATGTTTATTCTTAAAATTGAGTAAAATTGAAGAATTTGAAATAAGAATGAAAGAGATTATTTTTAGGGATGACAAAATCGACTCGACCTTATTTCAAAAACGACATCATTTTGGAAATTTTTTGCTTAAAAAAATAAATAACAGGCCGACCCATCTCTACATGCCAACCCACAAGCCACCATGGGTCAAGTAGGACCAGGCTAGGGGCAGCCCAAGCCCGACCCGATCCGGCCCATTGACATTTCTAATTATTTTTGAATAGTTTAGTTTTAAAAAAGAATGTTAAATAAAAATTACTTAGTTTATTTTTTTTATAAAAATTGATTAGTTTACAAAATTAACTAATTAATTAATAAATAAATCGATTTAATAAATTAACACTTTTTTAAAAACGACATCATTTTCGAAGTTTTTTGCTTAAAAAAATAAATGGTGGGCTGACCCATCTCGGCTTGCCGCCCACGATTTGACATTCCTAATTATCTTTGAATAGTTTAGTTTTAAAAAAGAAAATGTTAAATAAAAATTACTTAATTTATTTTGATTTATAAAAATTGATTAGTTTACAAAATTAACCAATTAATTAATAAATTGATCGATTTAATAAATTAACACTTTTTTTAAAATTTTATTGGTGACACATTGCATACTATTGAATAGGTGTCACTCTACTTAATAGGTTAAAACTTTCTTACAAGTACTAATAAATTAACATATTTTTTCTAATACTATTGTTGGTTTTGCAATTTTACATGGTTGGTGCTACCTTAATAAATTGTTATGATTAAAAATCTGAAACAATTCAGATGATTCAATAGTAAAAACTTTAAACTTATTAACTTTTCGATTCAATTTTTAATTTTCTGTTTCTATTTACTTCAATAACCCTTTTTGTTAAAATTTTATTAGTTTATTAATTAGTTGGTTAATTTTCGTAAACTAATCAATTTTTATAAACTAGTTAATTTTTATTTATTAATCTCCATTTTTAATTAAACTTTAAATTAAGAACAATCTCTATCAATCTCATTTTAAATTATTCAATCTTTAATCAATTTTATCAGGGTTTAATATCGGTCGAGCCTTTTAAATCTTAAACTTCTTATCTTACCAATTTTATTTTCCGTCTTATTTTTAAAACATTGATATATTGTGATAATTAAATGTTAGATTTATATCTCAATCTTATAGAAGTGGTAGGGTTGTTTGTGAACTTTCTAAGAAGAGATGCAGTTTATATTTTTTATCAATAAAATATAAATATTGTGTTGGATTGATTTGATGAGGTTAACTTTAAATAATACTTTGAAAATTAGAATTTCTCATAACAAAGAAAATTAAATGAGTTTTGGATTAAAATTAATTTTAATATATGACTATAAAATTTACTTGTTTTCTTATGAAGAAATACAATGTCAAATTAAAAATAATTAATCTAAGAGTTCTCGATTTATAAGTAGATACGCTATTTAATTCATTGATTGAAGTTGATAGTTAATTTTAATATTAAAAGAAAATTAAGAAATGTCCAAAAAATTTATAATAATTCTAAAATACATTTATAATTTAAAATACTTAAAAATGTATCGAGACTAAAAAATATTAAATCTATTAATATTCATATAAAAATAATCTAAAAATATTAATATAAGAATAAGTAAAATGATTTTCATAAAAACAATCAAAATATTTGTCAAATCAAGTAAAGTAATGATTGGGATCAGATCTTTTGGATTGATCATGTTCCTATCATGTTCCACTAAATCTTATTCATATATTTACTGGGTCTCATCTATATATTTACGTGAAATATATAGATGAGATTTAATAGAATAGGGTTAATAGATTTAATAGAAATGTGGTCGACCATTATGTGGATCTACATAAGTGAATAGTTGAGATGCAAGGGAACAGAGTAAAGGGGCTAGAGGATCATGTCCCTCCTATCAAACCCTTACGTCTAGGTGCTTAGGCCTGACCCGAAACAATAGGCTTGATTTCAAGCCCGAATCAACCGTAGCTAATGTTTTACATTAAATATGTAAAATGATGTCACTTTTATTAAAATGACGTCATTTTTTATTTTGTTAATAAAATTTAGGCCTCAGGTCAAGTCCCAGCTGAGTTTGGGCAACTCTAAGGCCTATTAAAATGATATCCTTGTTTTAGGTAATATCGGGTCCCATGTAAAATAAGACAGGACTATCACATTTAATAAAAACGCTGTTTTTGTACTTTTCTTGATTAAGACAAGTAAGTATTACTAAGAACATAATTTTAATATTTGTACAAATAAAATTTTTTACTAAAATTGACTGCTTTTAATCTAACCCAAACGACAAGGGAGAATATCATTTTCTTGTTTGTTTATTGTAAATATTTTTAACAATATTTGAAAAAGTCAATTAAAAATTAAACTGTTCAAATAAAAAATTTAAGATGTAAAGTTTTTGAATATATAATTAAGATTTAATAAAATTAGGAAATTTAAAAGAATATTTTAAAATATTTTAAAGATTTTAAATATTTTTATCCGTAACAAGTTAAATTTTAATTAAATTATAAGACTGTTAAATAAAAATTAATCGATTTATTTAATCTATAAAACTGATTGGTTTACGAAGAATGACATATTAATTAATAAATTAGTCAATTTTTGATGTTAAGAATTATTAAGATAAAATAAACCTAAAAATTAAAAACCATACAAAAAATTAGTTAATTCAAAATTTGTGGGTTTAAAGAAACCTAACTGATTTGATTTTTCAATTGCTACTTTTTAACTACTTGAGTACTTATCTTTGGAAGAGGGAACTTGTCATCTTGCAAGAAAGCATTCAGAGGCTTGTAAACTAATCTCTTTTTTTCCACGTTTCTGCTTTGAACAAACTTTTATTTCAATATGTTTCTATGATTAAGGGTAATTTACAAAATTGAAATAGAAAAATACGCATTCAAAATTTAATCAAAGCTTTTTTAATTAATTGTAATTGCTTCCTTTATCTTTTTTTTTTATTAATCTATTTTCTTTTCTCGTGAATTTTATTATCAATTTTATTAATATAAAATTTTCTTAACAAAAGAAAGAAAGCTAATACCTCTTAATTGTTTGAAATTATTATTTAAAGAAGTAAAATAGTTAAAATATGTGAAAAATAATTTCAATACTAACTTAAAATTAAAAAAAGCATTAAAGATAATTATATTTATTACACATCTCTTTATTTTCAACAAGAATAGTAATTACAAACTAACAAAATATTTAAGATATTTACAACTAAATAAGAGTAAAAGACAAATTTATATTATATATTATTATATATTACATATAAATACAACAATAACAACAACACTCGCAACACTTAACCCTGATAAAAATTTGCGGGTCTGGAGAAATCCGGTAGTATGCACCCTTATTTTAAACTAATAGATAAAATATTTCTAAATAACTCATAAGAAGAAAGAGAATATTACATATAAATAATAATATATAAATATAATAAATTAAAACTTAATTTATTTGATGCCTATTATTTTGTGATTTGTTAATCTTTAAATATTTTCTTGTTAAGCTATTTGTTTAAATAAAAGAAATGAAGTTTTCATGTAATATATAAATTTAGTTACTAAAATTTTAAAAATATTAATTAAAAAAGTCACATATATTTTATTATCCAATGAATGAAATAAAAAGAGAACGGTCCAAATATGATATTAGAAGTTTTAATACGACTAGAGTGTAGAGTCTATTAACAATAATTGAGCTTAGGTCAACTATTGCCAACATGATTAGAAATAATCATTTGGATAGTTGACCCTTACTACTTATAAATCATTTAACATTTTCATGTTTAGTCAATATGAGATACTTTAATAATCCTTTTCAAGTGTAATTGTGACTGGACATCTAATTGTCACTTGAAATAAACGCAGTGATAACCAGATTGGCCCGTTGGGATTGGACATCCAGACAGATAATTGAGAAATTAATAATTCGGACGAAACCTACTCTGATATCATATTAAAAGTTTTAATATAGGCAGAGTGTAGAGTCCATTAATAATAATTAAGCTTAAGTCAACTATTACCAAAATAACTAGAACTAGTCATTTAAATAGTTGATTCTTACCACTTATAAATTTTTTTAATATTTTTATATTTAGTCAATATGAAATATTCTAACATATGAAACTAAATCTCTTGTACCAATTATAATGTTCCGATCATATTTTATTAAATTTTAATAGAATATAATTAGAATATGGAAAAATTTGAAATGACCATATGGCAAATATCAAAAAGTCAAAATGGACTCGTGTCTATTATCCATTGTACTATACACAAGCGTGAATTCGAGGCACCAACCCAAAGTCATTTTTTTATAAATAATTATATAATTAAAATTGAAATATAAGAGACTCCTCTCTCTCTATCTCTCTCTCCCCCTCTATAGAGACTAGAGAGGGGTTCGCTAGCTCGTCGACTCGACGTCCTCCTCAGCCTCCGCCGCAGTTATCATTTCGTCAAGATCTGTCCAAACCCTAAAGATGTCTTCTTATTTGCCAACCGTGCCATTCTGGTTCTAATAATCTTCCTGATAGTGCAAAGCTCCATTTCTTTGGGTTTGTAGGGTTTTGTTCTTTTTTAGAGAGAGGTGGTTAGGGTTCTGTGAATATGGAGCGATCCAATGATAAAGAATCCAAAGGCTTGCTTGATACGTCCTCCTCTGGTTTGGGCTGAATCTCTCTCTGTTTTGTTTTTAAGTTCTTAACTGTTATATATATATATTGTGATTAGGTTTTCTGGAGAACGTTCGGGTGATAGGTGATTAAGTTAAGAACATGGGTTTGAGAATCTTAGGTTTTTTGGTTTTTGGGTGAAATTTCTTTGTTTGTGGAACACATGAAGATGCAATTTTTCGTAGTTAGGTGGCTACGAAGAACTTTTAACACTCAAGAATGGTTTGCTTGTGCTTGATTTGGTGAAATGAAGATTTTGGAGTGTAGCTGATGTTGGATTAGTGCCTTTGAGCTCATAAAGCTTACATCCCACATGACCCCGATTCACATTACCTCGAAGTACAATGCTCAGAGTAAAGAAGTAAACTTGGAAGTTATATTTTTGTCAGCCTTGAGGTGTGTAGGCTTTGACAATAAGAGATGTAATTTCCCGGTGGTTGAGGGTCGGAGAATCTAGTTAAGCATTTTGGGACTGTGAATGAAAAACAAAAGAGAGGGGAAGTTTGGGTTTTTAGATTTCAAGCATTGCATCACAGTTTTATGGTTAAAAAATGGTTCAAATCCTGTTTCTAGTGAAATGGCTCTTAATTTCTGAGTATCCTGGATAGTTCTTACTATACATTTTGGTCTAACACAATGTTTTAGTTTTAATTGTAAACGATATACTTAGTAGTTGGTGTTTAGGCTTTGGGTTGGTTGTTTACTCTAGTAATCTATTCAGAAGCATGGGTTATGAATGGTACATGTGTTGGCCATTATTTCCTCTGGTTGCATCTCTACTCACTGTAATCATTTTCTGTTGCATATTTTCTTGCTACGCTTTTAACTTTTCTTTTCCTCCTTTTTCTTTGGATTATCTGCGTTCAGGTGCACTCTTTGATGCTTCACAGTATGCATTTTTTGTTCAAAATGCGATGGAAGAAGTGGAATTGGGTGGCTTAGAAGATGGAGATGATAATACTGTATTTGGATCTGTTGATGATGAATATCGTCTCTTTGAGAGAGATGAAGTAAGATTTGGTTTTCCAAACCTGATTATTTGCTACTAATTCCACCATTAATTGCTTAAGTAGTTACACCTCTAGGTGTCTGCTAATGATTATTTGTGCCTTTAAAGTTTACTGGTGCGTGGTTCCTTTCTAGGCTAAACACCTTTTTAAGGTACTTATGAATTATGTGATGTGTTTTTCTAATTGCTTGATGCTGCTAAAGTTCCAGTTTATTACTAGCTTTGCTTGCAAAGTATGTAGAATTGATTGATGGACACTTGATAAAGGAGAAGGTTTGTGAAATTTATTTCAACTAACGATAGTTACTCTTATGGACAACGATTAACGGTTTATAGAGATGGGACATTGTCAAATGATATTGGTGCATAAAAGCAATTTGTGTTTCTTCCATGAAATGTTAGAAGGAATTAGAAGTCCTAGTGTAGCAGATAATGCAACTGCTTTTTAGAAGTTTGGCAATAAGACCCTGATGCTTCTAATGGTACATTTAAATGACCTATTATTTCTCTTTTCAGGTTTTAGTTGGCCTTCTAGGCTTGTAGCATTAAACTGCCAATACTTATAATCCTTTGTTGAAGTAAAAAATTTCAGGCATGATAATTTGTCATAATAACTTCATATTATGCCAGGGTGCAGGTTTAGGATCTTTATCTGATGTGGATGATCTTGCCAGTACTTTTGCAAAGGTAAGACGTCTTTACTTACAACTACTTCCATAGTGGAGAACTTAACTAGTATCTTATATGTGTTAACTCCCTTTTGAATGATTTTTGATAATTTTGGAATTTTCAACTATTGGTTGGTATCGTTGAATGGGTTTGTTGTTTGATTGTGGAAGTCACCTCTACCCTTTGGTTGTTGTAGAGATCCCTGTTTATTTCATCTTTGGTTAGAGTTTATGAATTATTATAACTTGATGTTCTGGTGGTCTGAGGCAGATTAGCCATTACCATAGATGGGCAGTGAAACAAGTAACTGAGAATCCTGATATTATTTAGGATTACCTGGTTAAAATACGCAGATTGGGCACTATGTAAGCTTCCTCTCAATGAAACAAGCAAAAAGAATGAGATGGTTCTTCATCCATCAATAAGTTCAGGGTCTTTGTTGTTGTATTTTTACCCTTTCTGGGATTGATAGGTGGGAAACAGTTCATGTGTTACTTCTCCTTGATAGGCCTTATTGTTTCACTTTCTACCATGCGAGAGGAATACCTAATTTATCAATTTGAATCTCTATTGCATGACAGTCTCTCCAAATTAGCTTGATTAGTATGGATAGTTGGATTGTGTAGAGGAACAAGTTTTTAATTTCAATTTGAATATACTTGCCATTGATGTGTGGAAATCCGTTTTTTTCTTGTGTAGGATTTTTCTTTCTATGTAAGTTGTCAAAATTGGTCATGAGAGAATTTATTTAGTGGTTATGTGACATGAAGTTCTTGATGTAGTTGTTTAACCCTCCATCAGTAGAATAACATGTAATTTCTATTGATATAGGTAAGAGAAAAGATTTTTGCTAACGCTTGGGATATTTGACGATGCAATTTACATTCTTACTGTTGTATGATAGACAAAATGACCATCTTTTCTGGCATATAATTGTTCTTTCTTTCACACGTTTTACTTTATCTCCTACTATAGTGTGCCTTTCTCTCTTGTCTTGAACTTTTTTATTCTTCTTTATGCTTTTATGCTTTTACATTGTATTTATTGTCACCTGTACAGTTGAACAGAGTTGTTACGGGCCCAAGAAATCCTGGAGTTATTGGTGATAGAGGATCTGGATCGTTTTCAAGGGATAGTAAGTTGAAATGTTGCACGTAGTTTTCATTACTATATTAGGGAAGCTTTAAGGATTTATTTAGCTTGCTTTTTCTTTTCCTTTCCTTTGTAAATCAGGTAGTGTTTTGACAGTAACTCTTTTCAGATGCAGGGTTACTTTATTTGTACACAAAATGCTTATTTATTTATTCACATCCTGCTATCATTTGTTATAAGCTTGAAAGTTTGGATCTTGTATTTTGTCTTCTTTCTCTGCCAAATGAACATTTTAAGTCCTTTCAAGATTCTTTTGAAGTTCTTTTTGCAAAAGCTTTAATTTTTTGTCTGGACATTTATTACCCATTGGTTTTTTTATCGGTTATTCCTCTAAGTAATAAATACTGATAAAAATTCAGATTGCTAATCTAAGTGATAAGTGAGAACATGTGATTGAATCGAATCCTTCCTTACCTTTATGTTATCTCACTGTCCATAAAATGGACCTTTTCTTTTCTAACAGGCACTATTTTCCTTTTGGTTATGCTTATTTACAAATTTGGGGTTATTTTCTTATTCCCTTGTTTTGTATTATTTTGAATTCTGTTCTTGGTATCCACTTGAGAATTCATTATAATGCACATGTCCAATTAACATGGCAAGTTTTCATGTTTCTGCTGCAATCAAAGGAAAAGGGCCTTCTCTTTTTAGTCATAATGATAACCTTCAGCTTTTCAGCAGGTTATTGTATTGGAAAAATGAATTTGTTGTAGCCATGCACATTTACATCATTTATGCAGAAGCTGCTTGCTTGTATAAGATTCAGTTGAAGGTTAAAACTGCTTAGAGAATGCTATTGTGGTAGCAGTGAGGCTAATCCATTTACCCTCAAAAGTTTATTAACCCCAATCATTATGGTAGCATGGATGCGGACCCTATTCCTTCTGGTTTTCTTGAGAATCTGCTCTTATCTGAAGATGTGCTGGAACAGTTTTTCAGTGCTTGACTTCCGAGTGAACTCTGAAAATATTCTCCTACTGTTAGCATAGTTCATTGGTAGCTTTGAGTGAAAACTGCGCGTGTAATAGATCATAAAACAAAACAGACCAGATTGTTGGCATTATTTGGCAAACTATTTTGAGTGGTTTCTAGCTGCCCTACTTTTTCTGGTAGTTAGCAGGTTGTTTATTTTTAAGTTTGTGCTTAGTTTTTCTTCTTATGTTAGAGTTCAAACACCATCATATTCTTTTCAGGCTCATCTGCAACGGAATGGGCACAGGATGGAGAATTTCCTAGCTGGTTAGATCAACAGATAGATACAGAAATTACTCAGGAAGGCAAGAAATGGTCATCGCACCCGCAACCTTCATCTGCTTGTTTTGCTACTGAATCAAAACCTTTGTACAGAACTTCCACATATCCGCAGCAGCCATTGCAACAACATCACTTCTCAAGTGAACCTATTCCGGTCCCAAAATCAGAGTTCACATCGTTCCCTCCTGGGGGTAGAAATCAGCAGGCTTCGCCACACAACCTGAACATTCCTTCACTTTCTGGCGGAATACAATTGCCATTCTCGACCCCAAATCTGTCTCCTTTTTCCAATTCTAATCTTCATCGGCCTGGTTTACATCAGGGTCTGCACTATGGTGGAAATGCATCCCATGTTACCTCTCCTGGCCTTTCTTTTAGTAACAGGCCGCAAAAACATTGGGTTGACCATTCAGGGCTATTGCATGTTGATCATCCAAGTTTATTGCACAGTGTGTTGCAGCAGCAGTTATCTCGAGATGGACTAATGTCCATGCAGTTGTTATCACAGCAGCAGCAGCTGCAACAGCAGAGATTGCACCCATCTGTTCAACTACCTTTTGCTCATCTGGCTGCAATGCAATCTCAGATTTATGGTGCACACCATTCGTCATCACATAAAATGATGCTTGGTTTAACAGATATTAGAGAACCAAAACATAAATCAAGAGGGCGACAAAATATGCGATCTTCGCAACAAGGCTCTGATACTAGTAGTCAGAAAAGTGATAGTGCTTGGGTTCAGTTTAGGTCAAAGTATATGACAGCTGAAGAGATAGAGTGTATTCTGAAAATGCAGCATGCTGCTACACATAGCAGTGACCCATACATTGATGATTACTACCATCAAGCCAGTCTTTACAAACGATCTGGATCAAGATCAAAGCACCGTTTCTGTCCTTCACAACTGAAGGAGTTTCCATCTCGATCTCGTAATAGTTCAGACCAGCATTCTCATATCCATATTGACGCAGTTGGGAAAATTCCCATTCCTAACATACGCAGGCCTCGTGCACTCCTTGAAGTTGACCCCCCTGGTAGTGGTGATGGAAGCTCTGAACACACCTCTGAGAAGCCTCTGGAACAGGAACCTTTACTTGCAGCTAGAATCACCATTGAAGATTGCCTAGCTGTCCTTCTAGATGTAGAGGATATTGATCGGTTCTTGCAGTATAATCAACCCCAAGATGGTGGCAGCCATCTCAGACGTAAACGGCAAGTCCTACTTGAAGGTGTAGCTGCATCACTTCAGCTTGTTGACCCCCTGGGACAAAGTGGTAAAACTGCTGGTCTGGCATCAAAAGATGACCTTGTTTTCATGAGGATGGTTTCTCTTCCCAAGGGTCGAAAACTGATCTCCAAGTTCCTTAAGCTCCTATTTCCTTCCACCGAACTCACCCGAATAGTTTGTATGGCCATTTTTGGTCACTTGAGGTTTTTATTTGGTGGTATTCCCCAAGATACAGGAGCAGCTGAAACAACTGTGGATCTTGTGAAGGCAGTTTCTACCTGTGTTAATGTAATGGATCTCCGGGCATTAAGTTCTTGTCTTGTTGCAGTTGTTTGTTCTACAGAGCAGCCTCCTTTACGTCCACTTGGTAGTCCTGCTGGGGATGGGGCCTCTGTTATCTTGAAGTCACTTCTTGAAAGAGGAACTAAATTATTAAATGATCCACAGGCTGTTGCCAAGTGCAATGTGCCCAATTTTGCTCTTTGGCAGGCTTCCTTTAATGAGTTCTTTGATCTTCTTACAAAGTATTGCCTGCATAAATATGACACTCTACTACAGTCTGTCTATGCGAAAACCACTTGTAATGCTGAAGATATTGGTTCAGAGATACGTGCAGCAACAAAACGTGAAATGCCTGTCGAGCTTTTGCGTGCATGCCTCCCTCATACTAATGATCGGCAGATGGAGCTTTTAAAACATTTTGGGCAGCCACGCAATCCTGTTAGTGTATCAAATCCGCATTCAGGTAATGGTGGTCATATAAATTCTGAATCTGTGAGAAGTTGACCGAGGAAAGAACAAGAATGCTGTTATCAGGTGGCAGTCCTTTATTGGAGGAAATGTGCTTCAGCAGTTGGGAAGTGGAAGAGATGAACACTCATATATATATATATATATATATATAGATATATTGTGAGGATTAGTTTTAACAGTTCAGCTTTATGCATTGAATTATGTTCCTTTTAAGAATGTTAACAGAACTGCTCTTCCTACATGACTATACATAAATGTGTATCATAATGGAAAATGTTCAGGGGCTGACGGTGACCGGGAGTGATTTACTTCTGGGGGGGCGTTATTTTATTGCTCTTTTGTTGTAACACCTGGGAGTGACTGGGAGAGAATCTGAACCTTGGGGGGTAGCCAGTGTCCTAGCAAGGGATTAGAAATGTACAGTATGGTCATACAAAACCATCAGAACTTTGCTTATCTTCTCAGATATCTGTGTTAAGTTTAGGATGGCTGTGGACTGTCTCTTCAAAGATCTGGGTAGTTGAACCTGACATGCTTTGTAATGATTATTGTTTTAGTTGTTTCAATAATGGATTGGAGGAGAGACATAAGAACAGTTTCAGGGAGCTTGAACAACACTTGTCCCTCTTCTGCTCGTCTTTGGCCATGCTCTATGCAATTGCTTTGTCTACTAACTGATATTACATTGAATCAGTGTTTAGTGATCTTATTTTCTGCCTATCTGTTATCCTTTTGTCTTGTGTTTGCAGCAAATACGGTCGGTCTAAGTCAATTCTTTTTAAGACTTTCCAAGATTGTATTTCATATTGACAAGAAAATGTACAATTAATCATACGAGTTTGTTTTTTAAAGCCAATTGCATTAATTCAATCCTGTGGATTGTCATATGTTTAGTTAATCTTGGGGAGTTCATAGCTGTATTTCAAAAAAAAAAAAAAAAAAAAGGAAGACAATCAACTAATACGCAGGTGTAGGGTGGCTATATATATATATATATTTCTACACTTTAAAGTAAATATCAGACGCTTAAAACAAATGTTTTCTTGAAATTACTACATGTTAGAAGTTTTATTAAAATTTTATTCATAAGTTAAGGTTATAACTTGATTTCATTAAAGATGGACATATATCTAAGATTTTTAATTTGATTATGGTATATTTGTACTATTTCTTTTTAATTTTTTATTCTATCAAAAATAATTTCTTTATTAATTAAGGTTAAGACTGAGTATTTTTAGATTTTTCTAAATTTCATATTATCATAATTTCTATTAAGAGATGTTATTGTTTTTTATAATGTTTTAAAAACTGAACTAATTTGACTAGTTTAGCAGTAAAAATCTTAAATTGGCTAACTTTTTATTTTAGTTTTTAACTTTTCAGTTTGATTTAGTTTAATAATATTTGTTGTTAAAAATTGATCAATCTATTAATTAATCAGTTCGTTTTTGTAAACTAATCAGTTTTTATAAACCAAAATAAACTAATTAATTTTCATTTAAAAGCTTTCGTTTTCAAGTAAACACTAAATTTTTCATAGCTCTTCTTCAATCATTTTTTAAATTCTTTAATTTTATTCAATCTTTAATAGATTTTATGACAGTCTAATGCTGGTTGAACCTTTTAAACTTTAAACCTTTTATCTTATCTGTTTAATTTCTAGTCCAATTTCTAATACATTGGTTTTGTATATTTTATGAAAAATGCATTACTTAAGCTATGTTTGGTTGGACGTAAAATTTTTAATGGGATGGAATGTAATGATTTATAATGGAATGAAATGTAAATAGATGTAATATTAAAAAATTATTATTTGGGAGGGATAAAAAAGGTTCATAATATAATATAGTGAAATATTATTTGAAATAAAGGTTTATATTGTTTACTATTTTACATTCTATTCTAAACTTCCTAAATTGAAAGTTTTTCATTTTTACTGTTTAGGATAAATTAAGATATAATATAACACCCTTCTCTTTCGTCTCATTCTATTCTATTCCATTATAAATTTTCTTCTCAATCAATAAAATAATATTCCATTTCATTTAATCCCGTTACATTAATAAACCCTGCTGATAGGCTTAAGGAAGGTGGTTGAAACACGGATCTTGGCTGAATACCGAAATGTCCGACCCGAAACGTGGCATCACGGTGATTTGAGATCCACAATTGCTCCCAGTGGACTCAGCTTCACGTTATCATCTCTCTCAAACCAAGACCACTCGTATTCCTTTCAAAGCTTTCACCTTTGTTGTTGTGAGGGCTCGATCAAGTAAGTAAGCACTCTTTTGTAGCTTTTATAAATTTTGATTTCTCTTTACAATTTTGTTCCTACCGATTTTTGGGTTTCCGGGTTGAGGAGTTTTGGATTTGAAATCAAGTGATTGAAAAAAAAAATCTTTGGGTTCGATTCTTCTGGTATTTCAAGGTTTGTTCTTTGTGCTGATTTATGTTTAGTTTCTTGATAATCATGAGCGTATATGCTTATGAGCTTAAGGGTATATAATTTCATGACTTTTTGTTCTTTTTCTTATTCTCTGTGTAATATAACTTATGTTTTAGGTGAATTTGTTGTGAGGTGAAGTGAGAGGGAATGTGCTTTTACTGACATTACATGCTTGTGAATGGTTTAATTGTGTGGTAGGAAATCTATGGAATCAGTCAAAAAACATCATAAATAGCCTCTCCATAGTTAGGAGTAATCTTATGTACTTATGAATCTCTTCAGACTCTGCATCTTGGTGAGATTCCTACTAAGTAGATGTTGAAATCAATGGAAACAGAAAGAGAGAAGAAAAATTGATAAAGTTTTTGCTTCTTCATGTAAAAAGGTTCTTGCTTTTTGCTGAACTTTTAAGGATGAGATTGTGGTAGGTTGTGTTCATGAGTGGGGTTGTTAGGTGAAGAGAGTGATGTGGGTTAAGATGGTACAAGTGAAAGTGCTTCTATTGGAAACAAAAATGGATTGAATTGTGTGTTCATTTACCTTGTTATGTTTTTTGTGAAACTTGTGATCTCAGTTTTAGAATTAGAAGAGTTAAATTTTGATTCATGGGTTGTTGCAGTGGATTTAGAGGGAGATGAATTGGTTGAGAGCTCTGGTGGGCAGGAATTGGTTGTAAACGAAGACGATCCGATCATAGAACCACATGAGGGCATGGAATTTGAATCGGAAGATGCTGCCAAGATTTTCTACGATGAATATGCTAGGCGGGTAGGATTTGTCATGCGCGTGATGTCTTGTCGTCGTTCCGAAAGAGATGGAAGGATTCTCGCTCGTCGACTTGGGTGTAATAAGGAGGGATATTGTGTTAGCATTAGAGGTAAATGTGGGAATGTTCGAAAACAGAGGATGAGTACAAGAGAAGGGTGCAAGGCAATGATACATGTCAAGTATGATAAATCTGGAAAATGGAGGATAACTAAGTTTGTAAAGGAACACAATCATCCTCTTGTTGTTGCACCTCGGGAAGCTCGTCAAACATTGGTAAATTACATCTCCTCTATTGATTGACTGTATTATGACATCCTTGCTAATTTTTTAATTTTTGGATGCAAAATTGGAATCAAATTTTGAGTGCAAAGTTCAGTGTGATGTACTTCCTTAAAAGTACTTACGATGCTTTCTGTTTTTCTTGAAGCATTGGTTTTGTTGTATCAACTAAACGAACTTATTCGAAGATAAAATTTGAGAATTTGCAAAGATTTCTGAAATAATTGATTACCACTTTGATTTGGTGGGCAGTTATTTGATATTATAAATTGTCATACTTCATTTTTATCCAAGTTGAAGTAAGTAGACTTCTGGAAAAATACTTGAACTTATGTGGGTGAAGCTCTGGAAAATTATGTTCTGGTGAAAGACAGAGTTTCATCTAAGTGATGACTTTTATGTTTGTAGGATGAAAAGGACAAAAAGATTCAAGAACTCACCACAGAGCTGCGGAATAAGAAGCGGCTATGTGCAACGTATCAAGAGCAGCTATCGACATTCATAAAGATCGTTGAGGAGCATAATGAACAGCTATCCAAGAAACTTAAGAATGTAGTAAACAATTTAAGGGCTTTTGAGTCCATTGACAAAGAGCTTGTGAAACCTAGTTAGTCTTAGGAAATAGATACAATAGTTCCGTAAAATGAAAGTAAAATCACAATTCTTTCTTGCTGCTTTTCCTCTCGATTAGGCTGACAAAAGGGAAGAAAATTAGCAAATTAGTTAGGAAGTTTATAATACTGTTCTCTGTATTTATATGAAACAATGCAGCAAAGTGGAAGGCAACTGATGATTGAACTGGACATAGTTTGAAGAACTGTAACTGCATACTCATGATAGATTGATTCAATGATTGCAAAAGCCAGCAGTGACCCTGAAGTTCATCCCGTAGGCTATCTGGCAAGCAGCAAAAGTCGCAACAGGTTAATGTTCACATAGTGAGGGACTTAGAGTGGTAAATATCTCCACTTTCTTTCCTCCTATTATTAGCATATTCTACAAGGATGGTGGGAACTGACAAGGTGGTATTTGTACTGCAGGAATGTACAGAGTATACATTCCATATTATTTCCTGCTAATGACAGATAATTATTGAGCTTTGTATGTACCTAGTTTAAGGTGAATATCTTGATGTCTGACTCTTCAGATTTTCCAAGCTTTGTTCAGGCCTTTCTAAATCTTCTGCAGCAGCAGTAATGTTCAAAAAAGGATTGTTGAACGACCTCAAATCAAATTCATTCTGGGTCAACTATAAATTTTGCACCAAAAAAGACCAAATATAGCAACATATTATGACTGGATAATAGTTGGAGAAACTGAGAAGACGATACATATTGTGGATAACCATCTTGATGACCCGAAAACTGTACTTCATAAGGATACAGAGGCATGGTTCACTAAGTCATGTAACTACTAGTTGGGCAAATCACTACTTCAAACACCAAAATTCTTTGATAACAAACAGTTTCGAAATTTTCCTAGCATTTCCAAGGTGTTTTTGGAGTGTTACTGGAAGTGCAGTCCTTTGCCCAATGCCCAGCCTTACCGCATTTGTAACAAGAACCAGACAAGCTAGACCTGCCTCCTCCATGCTCAACAGAAAAACCAGAACCGGAAATGGAACAATCTTTGGCCCAATGTCCTGCCTTGCCGCATTTAAAGCAGGAAGATACAGATAAACCAGACGATCCTCCAGACTCAGCAGGAGACTGGGAAAAGGAACAATCTTTTGCCCAATGCCCTTCATTGCCACATTTAAAGCAGGAAGATCCAGATTTTACACTCAAGTCATTCATGTTATTATAGACGTTGCAATTGGAGACATTTGCTGGAAGACCAACTGGTACAGTGTTACCATTGCACCACTTAAAGAAGCCACAAGTACTTGCCTGTTCAACAAAAGACGCAAGTAGCTTTATTGGATATAATCGTGCATATGTCACCTCCAATGTCTTTTAGTTTTCAATTCTATTGTCTTATGATGTTGATTATTTAATCAAGACGAAATCTAACCTTCTTAGCCTGGGATGCAAACATAACTACTATGTCATTATACTAAAGAGGCAACTATATATATATATTTTGATCATGAAATACAGAAACTTGGTTATTGAATTGACAGATTGTGTAAATGAAATGCTTAAGAACAAGAAAAGGAGCTTTCATATTAGAAGTACCTGGTTTGCAGGACAACGATAGAACTGTTGGCCAACATTCTTCCCCGTTTTTGCAGTTAGAACCAAGCAAGTTCCAGCACCACATGGACAGGGAAGATCTGGGACTGCAGAATTATGCGCATAATTTGGGGGACTACTCAAAGATGACGAATTTATGACAGAAGAAGCATTGTCACACCACTCAAAGAAGCCACATCCCCCATTTTCCTGCAAAAATATAGAGATTGTAACTTGTTGACAATTGACAATCAATGACTGAGTAAAAATCCCCTCAATCCACAGACATACATACCCCTGAATGAAACTTAGACATGATTGTTGGACCTAAGAAGTGGGTTACACAAGCTCATATTTTAGTGAATCACTCTCGCACTGAAGCTGAGGAGACGTAATAATGTCAAAGTGTACCTCTATGTTAACCTACCTGTCTAACAGGGCATTTGTAGAATTTGCGTCCGCGATTCCTCTCAGTATTTGCAGTGAAAACCACACAAATCCCCAATCCGCAAGCACACTTCTTCTCAGGAACTGACGGCTCAGATTCACCGAAATGAACCGCACCACCAGAGCCGTTTGATTTAAAGTGACCAGATTGAGAAGCAGCGGTATTGATCATCTGTTGCCACACAACACTTTTGCTCCCTCTCAGAGCAGCAAGGTATGGTCCCTCCTCCTCGTTCCTCCGATCTTCAGTGGAATCAACGGCAGTGACACGGCGGCGCTTGGTTGAGGATAGGGCTTTTGCCTCGGCTTCAGCAATTTGAGAGAGAAAGTCATCGTCGTCGCCGTCGCCGTCGCCGTCGTGAATGTCGATTAGCGGTCCGCTTCTGGTCTCTGTTCTTTTCATCTTCTCGCGCGCGCACGCACTCTACTTTTAGACAAAATTCATTTTAAATTGAAATAGAAAGACGAGTGCAATTATTACTATTATTATTATTATTAAGTTTATCTTTTTAATTTTTTGTAATTTTAAATAATTAGAAGAGTATTTTATAGAATTAACAAATCTAATTTTTGTCTAAATTAATTTTAACAAAAAAATATTTAGACACAATTGGGTTCTCGGTTAGAATAATTTAATAAAATTTTATCATAATTTATAAAATTTTTAATATTATAAAATAATTTAAAATAATATGACTAATTTTAAAAAAAATAGGTAAAATTTTAATGAAAATTTTATATTTTGCCTAACAATAAAATATTTTTTGAGAAGTTTTCATAATTTTAATGTTTTTATTTATTAATATATAATTAGAAAATATTAAAATTTAACTTAATTCAACTTTAGTAATTATTTGGGAATTGAGTTGATTTTAATTGAATTAAATTATAGGTTTATATATACTTATATTTTGCATATTTAAAAATTTAAAAATCTTTAAATAAATTATTTAATGGATTAAATAATTTAATATGTAAAGTGAAGTTTATCCAAAGTTTATGATTAGTTAAAAAAAATCAAAATCAATAATGAACAAGACATTTGAATTTTCTCTCACCATATACAGAAACATTTGGTAAATATTACTACTCGATAATAATATAAATAATAAATTATATGAAGGTTTTTAAATAACATTTTCTTTACTTAAAAATTTATTAAAATTATTAATTATTGATTTTTCTTCCATTAGAAATGACAAATAAGCTCAGGTTTGACCCAACCTACCTCGACTCGACTAGGTTCGAAGTCAACATACTAGGCCTGGTTTGTCATGACTCCAAGCTAGGCCTTAATCCCATTTTTTTTCTCTAAAAATTGAGCCTCGGGTTACCAGGCTCGGCATATCACGAGGCCCAACTTGACGAAAAAATATGTTTTTTTCCTTCTAAAAACGACGTCGTTTTGTATTTTTAATTTTAAAAAATTTGTTTTGCATTTTTAGTTTAAAAAAAATTGGATTGACCGGGCTGATCTTGGATCGAGTCCATCATCATCCTTATTCACGTACTTATTAATATTATAAATAATAAAATATGAACTTTGTAAATAAGAATTTCTTTATTAGGTAGGTATAAGTCCGGGCCAGTATTTGGAGATCGGGCTAGACTCGGGCCAAATCCATTGCCGTCCTTATCCACGTACTCATTAATATCATAAATAATGAAATATGAAAAATTTAAATAAAATATCGATTATTATTCATAGGATATATCTTCTTCTTACATATATTTTCTGATAAAAGCTCTTGCTGTATTGGCTTATCTAAATTCAAGGATGAAGAACCTTTGGGACCAGTAGCTTCCTCTGCTAAAACCTTCCACTCCATAGCTCTTTTCTTCAACTTCTTACCTTTCTCTCCCTCCATTAACGCTCTTACAGGCTTAGCCAACTCATTTCTCTTCACATTCTTATCACCTTCCATACCAATTCCCCATTCGATGCATGTATATCTACAGTTTGTAGGTTGGTCACAGCAAAATGGCCGACAAAGCATTGGAACTCCTGCAGATACCAGAAAACCTCCGATTGATGGATGGTTGAGCACTTTATCTTGTAGACACCAACCAGAAATGAACCCTCTACCTTCTGTTTCTTCAGTAAACTCAAGTGGCAATACTGCAGAATCACCAAGCACCATGTCAGACCTTATTATCCAGAGAAAATGGTGGTTGCTTTTGGCCAGTCCCATCCCGAAGTCAACGAATTGTTCCTTTGTCAACGCTGTTATGCTTCCAAAGTTCACGTAAAGAACTGAGTTGGATTGTCTAGAATCAAGTCATTGGAGACATTCATCTTCTTCTTTCCAAAGGTTATGTTCAATTCGTTACAGACCATTTCCCTCCTCCAGTTGATTGAGAAGCAATTGCAGAGGGCCGATGAAATAGACTGCACGGAACATAGAGGAAAGAGCTTCCTGGAGTTCAGGGTCCAACGCATCGAAAGAGTGAAAAATCACAGCAGCGGCTTTTGGTGCTCCCTCTGTTGACCTGTTTTCGATCCGGAACATAAGATCATCGCGATTTTTCATGTGAATTGCAGTCGAAAAATCCCTTAAACGTATGTTTTTCATTCCTGGAATGTTGTCTACGACTTGGTCCAAGTAGCCATTTGTCAGAAGGCTTTCATCTGTAAAAAGTTAAAACACATCATTATTCTATCTCGTAATTACATTGATTTCCATTAACGACAACAAAGTGATGATCTCTTCTTTTAGTCGTACCTTTCAAGGGTACGACACCTCTTTCTTCGTGGACTCGACGCTGATTCTAATCGGCTTAAATAAATTGAATACATATAAACTCAAATGAGATTTTATCATAAAACTAATTGATATTTGGAGAAGTAATTCATTAGGCTTATATGCATGCTCAATGTCTTATATTCTTTTAATATGAAACCAAGTTTCATTTATATTTTAACACGCCCTCCCTCACGTATGGACTAATTTATGGCCCAACACATACTACATTCTATCGTGACGAGGTGGTGACGAATAACCTTAGAACAACCTACTATGATACTATATTAAATTTTATATAATTAGGCTTAAATAAAATTAGCACATGGATCTCGTGAAAGCACAGGCGGAGATAGTGTAGAAAAGGACGACAGGAAGTCTTAACTGCTCTGCAGATGTGATAGTGAACGATGGCATGATTCCATCTGAGACTATACAACTCACCGGTTAAAGTTAATTTGTATAAAGATAGGATTTTTATAGTTTAGATTTTATACAGATTTTATTCTTCTGTTATTTTGTATTCAATATCTCTAGTAGGTTTAATGTACAGAGTATACACATAGAAATACAGAACATCTTTTTCCTATCCTATTATTGGCTTTTATCATGGTATCAGAGCTAGACCGATTCTGATTCGGTACCTGTCATGGATGTCGGCAACTCGTCCATTCCGGAGGCTCCGGGGCGAGTTTTTGATCTGTCAAAGCAAATTCTAAAGTTAATCCAGAAAACCCAGATACACAACCTCAAACCAATACAGAGATTTCCAATCCAGGATTCACAATCAAATTAAATGATAGAAATTTTATCCTGTGGTCTCGGCTGATGACTGTTTTCATCACCGAAAGGGGCAAGACAAGGCATATAACCGGACAACCACCTCCTCCGACAGTGAATGATCCAACTTTTCCAATGTGGGAAGCTAGTGATAGTATGGTATTCGGGTGGATTATACAGTCAATTGAGCCAATGTTATTACCTAATTTCATACGGTACAGAAGTGCAAAATCGCTTTGGGAAGCTTTATCAGCAACATATAACAGTGGAACCAACAGTTTGCAAGAATTTGAATTAAAGAGAAGAGCCAACCGAATTACACAGGGAAATTCTACAGTTGAGTTATACTACACTACTTTGCAAGGAATATGGCAAGAGATTGATGAATTGCGTCCAAACCCGATGGAAGATGAACAAAGTATTCAAATTTATAATCGAGTGATACAAGAGGACAGGTTATACCAATTTTTGTCTGGTTTGCAAGAAAAATTTGACCCAGTCCGACATGAACTACTCAATCAAGACCCAGTCCCATCTCTTGAACAGGCGTATTCTGCCATCCGTCGGGAAGCACTTCGGGCGGCAGTTCATCTACCGGAAAAAGGAGACATCATCTCAAGAGACATAGATGCGGGACTAGCAGTAAGAGGAGCAGGGCGGTCAGAACGTGTCGGCACATCATTCCGTCGGAAAATCGAAGGGGATGATCGGGATAGGCTTACATGTAGTCACTGTGGAGGAACTAGGCACACCCAGGAAATTGCTTCAAGATCCATGGCTATCCAGAGTGGTGGCCGAAAAAGGAGAAGATGAAAGGCAATCATCAGCCACCATAGCAGTCGGCCACTACCAGTCGAGGCAACCAAGTGGTCGCCGCCAGTGGTCACCAATCCGCGCAGAAGGAGGAGCTCAAATCGGTGGGATTTTCGGAGATGTCCAGTGAAGGAGCAGCGGCAGCGCAGAAAACAGAAGAGAGGGAAAATAAAATCGTGAATGACAGGTTTTGTGGAAGGAGGTAAAGTAGGGTTTGGGGATAATTCCTCAAAGGTTGCTTCAAAAATATTTAGCCCCCAAGTTTCGGTTAGCAATTATTTTAGTCCTATAGAAAGTATTGCATGCATAACTAAGGACGATTTTAGGGTAGGAAAAAATGGGGCTTGGATTTTTGATAGTGGTGCTACAGATACAATGACTTATGATATGAGAGATATTGGGGTTTCCAGTACACCTAAAAAAACCCGGATTCAAAATGCTAATGGGGGTGTCTTTCCGGTCAGCGGCGCAGGAACAGTTGAATTGTCTCCAACTCTAAAGTTGTCTAATTGGCTTGTTATTCCAGCATTATCATGCAAATTATTATTAATCAGTCAAGTAACAAAGGAGCTAAATTGTACTGTTCTAATGCATCCAAATTTTTGTATCTTACAGGATATTCGCACCAAGGAGATTATTGGGCGTGGTACTGAGCATTATGGACTGTATTATGTTGACGAAGTGTCGAGATCTGGAACTGCTCTCCTTGCTCACGGAACTCCAGATAGGCAGCTATGGTTATGGCATCGCCGGCTAGGTCATCCTTCTTATAGCTACTTGAAAGCCTTGTTTCCTTCATTATTTAGACATAATATTTCTTTTCATTGTGAGACTTGTTTGTTAGCCAAAAGCCATAAAAACACGTATTCTCCTGCAAATAAAAAGGTGAATGTTCCATTTTCTTTGATTCATTCCGATGTTTGGGGACGAGCTCCAATTAGTGGAGCAAATGGATTTAAGTATTTTTTGTTATTTATTGATGACTGCACTCGCATGACATGGGTCAACTTTCTTAAACATAAGTCTGAAGTCGGTGAGAAATTTACTGATTTTTATCGTATGGTCAAAACCCAATACCACAAACAAATCCAAAAGCTTCAGTCTGATAATGGGAGGGAGTTTGTTAATCATTCTTTGCAACAATTTTTTCGGGACAATGGGCTTGTTCACCAGATGTCGTGTCCATATACACCTCAACAAAATGATGTATCCGAAAGAAAGAATCAACATATTATTGAAATTACTCAGTCACTTTTGTTAGAGGCCCAAGTTCCATCCAGTTTTTAGCCAGAGGCAGTAGCTACCTTAGTCTACCTTTTAAACCATTTACCGTCCCGTATTCTTAATTTTCAAACCCCACTAAAGACCCTTGAGTCCTTTATCCCAATACCATCTATTCTTATGCTCCCACCCCGAGTATTCGGGTGCACCGTCTTTATCCATATTCCTAAAACCCAACGTACTAAACTTGACCCTTGTGCTATAAAATGTGTCTTTGTTGGGTATGGGGTACATCAAAAAGGATATCGGTGCTATGATCCAGTTGCCCGGCAACTGTATACTACTTCTGATTGTGATTTTTTGGAAACCGAGTACTTTTATCCCTCCACCCAACTAAGCAGTCAGGGGGAGAAGAATGAGTCTAGCCTAATTAGTTGGTTGTGTCATAACGGTGGGTGTCCAGATGGGTACTATGAAGCAGGGGTGAACAGGGACACTGGATCAGAACAAATCGGTGATATAGTACAGTCTGACACGTAGGGAGCTGCACCATAATCTCTGACGTTGAATATCTCTGAGGTACATACTCCTGTTCCATCATCTCCAGTTTTGGTCTCTGATCCTATTTGTGCAAGTCCAGTACATGAACCGATTTGTGAAGACGAAAGTATAGGTGTTCAAAATGAACAAAAACGCTATGTCTTGCCACCCCGGAGCACTCGGGGCGTCCCACCACGGAAATATAGCCCAAATCATAAGTCAAGAGTGGCTAAGTATCCAATGGCTAATCTTGTGACAGGAAATGCAGTCTCTAGTGTGGTTCAGACTATTACAGACAATTTATATTCTCAGTGGATACCTAGAACTGCCTTTGAAGCAGGAAACCACAAGGAATGGCGAAATGCAATGCAAGTAGAGATGGATGCTCTAATTAAGAATGGAACTTGGAAGGTTTGTCAATTACCACAAGGCAAGAAAACAGTGGGTTGTTGCTGGGTGTTTACTATCAAGCATAAGCCAGATGGATCTATTGAGAGGTACAAGGCAAGATTGGTGGTGAAAGGATATATGCAGACTTATGGTCTAGACTACTCAGAAACTTTTTCACCAATAGCAAAGATTGACACTATCAGGGTTTTATTCTCAATAGCAGCAAACCTTGACTGGCCTTTGCATCAGTTTGATGTAAAAAATGCATTTCTCCACGGGGACTTGAAAGAAGAAGTATACATGGATGCTCCACCGGGGTTCGAGAGTGTTTTTCAAACTGGAAACATGTGTCGGTTGAAGAAGGCATTATATGGGCTTAAACAATCTCCTAGACTGTAGTTTGGGAGATTTACGATTGCAATGAAGAAATATGGATATAGTCAGAGCAATTCAGATCACACGCTATTCTTGAAAAGACGCGAAGGAAAGATAGCCTGTCTGATCATTTATGTTGACGACATGATTATCACAGGTGATGACTCTAAAGAAATAGCACAGTTGCGAAAGAACTTGTTTATGGAGTTTGAGATGAAAGACTTAGGAGGACTCAAGTATTTCCTCTGAACAGAGGTACTCAGGTCGAAAAAAGGGATCTTCATTTCACAGAAAAAATATGTTCTTGACCTCTTGGCTCAAACAGGGATGGTGGATTGTAAGCCCGTTGAAACACCTATAGTGGTAAATCATGGACTCACCTTGTCAAAGGATTCGGAGCTAGCTGACAGAGAACAATATCAAAGGTTAGTGGGAAAACTGATCTACTTGTCTCATACACGGCCTGATATTTCATATGCCGTAGGTGTAATAAGTCAATTTATGCACAATCCTCAAAAGGAACATATGGAGGCAGCTCTAAGAGTTGTGCGGTACCTGAAGTCTTCACCGGGAAGAGGCCTTCTGTTTAGTAAAAATGGACATTTGTTGGTTCAAGGGTACACAGATGCTGATTGGGCAGGATGTATGACAGATAAAAGGTCTACATCAGGTTACTTCACATTTGTGGGAGGTAACTTAGTTACATGGAAGAGCAAGAAATAGAAAGTGGTAGCTTTGTCTAGTGTAGAGGCAGAATTTAGAGGAATTTCCAAAGGGCTAGCTGAACTTCTGTGGATTCATAAGCTTATGAAAGAGATTGGTTTTTGTCCAGAGGGTCCGTATGAACTCATGTGTGACAACAAAGCAGCCATTAGTATATCAGAGAATCCGGTACAACATGACAGAATGAAACATGTGGAAGTAGACAGACATTTCATAAAGCAGAATTTGGAAGAGGGAATCATTGATATACCGTTCGTGATGTCAGAAGAACAACTTGCTAATATTCTAACTAAAGCCGTAACTGGTCGAATATTTCACAATATACTTGACAAGTTGGGCATGATGGATCCTCACGCTCCAACTTGAGGGGGAGTGTTGAAGATAGGATTAAAGTTAATTTGTATAAAGATAGGATTTTTATAGTTTAGATTTTATACAGATTTTATTCTTTTGTTATTTTGTATTCAATATCTCTATAAATAGTAGGTCTAATGTACAGAGTATACACACAGAAATACAGAACATCTTTTTCCTATCCTATTATTGGCTTTTATCAATAGTGAACGATGGCATGATTCCATATGAGACTATACAAGTCACCGGTGGAACATTCGAAGACAATGAATCGTTGAGCTTGGTTATGATGTGCTTAAATGGTTCCAACTTCCAAGAAATCACCTCCCAAAATGGACTCACCGATCGGACCAAAATGTTTTAGAGTATCACCTTCTGAAGGAGAAAAGCTGTCGGGAATGAATTCAAATCGAAAGTCCGGCAAGCCATTTAGTGAGTTCAGACCTCCTGATTCAAGCAAGCATCTACGAGTAATCTCTAAGTTGACAAAGGTTATGTGAAAGCCTTTGTGGTGAAGGAACTCTGCAAGTTTAAGCATAGACTTTTATGTGGCCCTGAGCAAGGAAGGGAATGAAAACTGCATGAGGTTTAGCTTCGGGTCTCATCTTTCACTCACAACCTAACTTTTCACAATGTTATTGCTGGAGCCCGTTCCCGGACCCCAACCAAACATGCAGAATATTATATAACGTGAGCTTTTCCCAATACCAAACACCTTGACCATTATCGGGTAATCTTCTCTAAACTCCCCTTTTAAGTTCAGCTCAGCTCTTCGAATAGTCGACTACTCCATTTATCCACTTCAACCCA
>JAOQMS010000051.1:3348-20178 GCA_027563885.1 Erythroxylum longipes | reverse complement strand
ATACCGATTTATGTTTAGTGAATGATCAGTGTTAAGTGATGTGACATGCCACCCTCGCAGGGCACGGATTCGGATATTACTGTCGATATCGGGTTCAGGTTTTGCGGGAGTGGGGTGTTACATTTCTACTGCTTACCATCCCCAAACCAACGGGCAAGCTGAAGTCTCAAATCGAGAAATCAAGTTAATCCGAGAGAATACTGTGCAACCCAATAGGAAAGATTGGAGCGTAAGATTGGAAGATGCATTATAGGCCTATAGGATGACTTACAAAACACCAATTGGGATGTCACCGCATAGTCTAGTGTTTAGGAAGCCATGTCATCTTCTGGTGGAATTACAACATAAGGCAGGTTGGGCTATCAGAAGATGCAACAAGAACTTGGATGATGCAGAAGTGAATAGGAAGTTACAACTTCAAGATTTGGAAGAGATGAGGAATGAGTCATATCAAAATGCAGTGATATATAAGGAGAGGATGAAAGCTTTTCATGATAAAAGGATTTCGAGGAAAAGCTTCTCGATAGGCCAGAAAGTTTTACTATATCATTCCAAACTCAAACTCTTTTCAGGTAAGTTACACTCTAGTTGGGTTGGTCCATTTGTTATCACTCATGTCTTTCCTTTTGGTGCAGTAGAGATACAGAGCCTTAAAATTGACAAGACATTCAGAGTGAATGGTCATCTCTTAAAGCCATATTATGAGGGTTTCTAAATGGAGGATTTGGAGGTGTTGATGCTAAAGGATATGATTGGTGTCACTTGATGCACGCAACTGGAGGTCGAGCCAACAACATTAAATAAAGACGCTACTTGGGAGGCAACCCAAGGGGAGTTAATTTCTGTCTTTTACATTTTTGTATTTGCTATTTTTTTGTTAACTAATCCATTT
The DNA here is from genome assembly GCA_027563885.1 of Erythroxylum longipes. Taxonomy (NCBI): domain Eukaryota; kingdom Viridiplantae; phylum Streptophyta; class Magnoliopsida; order Malpighiales; family Erythroxylaceae; genus Erythroxylum; species Erythroxylum longipes. The sequence goes on along the minus strand of JAOQMS010000051.1, from coordinate 19,286 downwards.
CTTTCATTTGATTTTAAGTTGAGGACAATGTAAGTTTTAAGTGTAGGGGTGGGGTACATTAGTTTGTTTGCATGTTTTTGAGCTTAATTGTAGCTTATGTGACTTCTTAGGCGGTTTTCAAAATCAAACGAACAAAATCAAAAGTTTTCTTATTTTTTTATTGCTTTTAAGATTATTTAGTCATAATTAGAGTATGAATTGACTAGTAAAATCCATAGTAAAATTTAGCATGTACTTTTGCTCTTGTGGTTTGTTAATGTGCATTATTTTTAAAAGAGCGGTGACTAGTGGTAGACAAAAACCGGTGAGGTTTTAAGCCGTATTAGACTAACACATCTATATCAATCTCATTGTTTTGTTTGTTATGTGCGGCCTTCATGACTTATAAATCCTTATTTTGTTTTGATTTTCTATTTAAGGCCACATTTTTATCACATGCATTTTTATGAAAATGATTAGGCATTCTTTGTTGATTACGAGCTACATTAGCCAAATGGCCTACCTAACTATATGAATTTTCCTTTTCTAACCCCTTGAGCTTTATTATCCTTTTCTTTTGTATAAACCACATTACATGCACCTAATCAAATGCCCAATCCAAGTCTTAAAGCTAGTGGAGCATTTGTTAATTCTTGATGAACATGATTGTACAAATGCCTAAGTGTGGGGATATGCATACATGTGGGTTGGTTATATTTGCTAAAATTCCATGTTATGAATACTATGTTGATGTAGCTTCTATCACTTCTACTTTTGAAAAAAAGAAATAAAGAAAGGAAAAAAGTTGAGCTTGAATAAAAGTATCAATAAGGAAATACCATTATTGTGAAAAGTTGATCATAGTTTATCCTCCATAAGTTGTATTGATTGGGTGTTTGAATATATTGCATATGAGCCAGATGTGGTTTTGGATGGAACATTTTTTTGTGTTATGTTCATATAGATTAAGGTGTGAGAGTTGAACTGAGTTGTGAAACATAATTATTGTATTCTTTATAGCTGACGATACCTAGTTTTGAACGAATGTTAACTTGTGCACTTGATATCTCATTGAGTATTACTTTTGCTTCACAAGCTTGATGGATTTTCATGCTACATTAAAAAAAAATACATCTCACCTTACCTTTGCCTACACTACAAGCCTAGAAAAGTTGTAATATCCCATTTCCATTAATGAGGGTTAGGACATAGGGTCTTAGACTACTGTAAATAAGAAATAACAGTGAGAGATTAGGAAATACATTTCATGCTCATGCGTAATATAAGTATACACACATATGATTATTGATGTTTCCACACATTACAATGACTATACATGCATTCAATTGACATTTTCTGGGTATAAATGATTTTAAAATGATTATGATGTGAATAGTGAGTTTTATGTCTTGATTATTGATTTAGCGAGTATTAATATTAATTTAGAATTTTTGGTGAAAATTGAAAATTTTATAAGATTTTAGGTATTTTTTGACTAGGAAAAATGCCAAGTGGCAAGAAATTGATTTATGGTAATGGAAATAAATGTCAAATGGCAGTAAAAAAAATTGATATGTGACATATGGATTTAATGACAAGTGTCATAGAAAATTGGGTGACAATTGAGTTAGAAATTAGAGACAAATGGACTAGTCATTAAAGAGGGACCAAGTGGAACCATGAGGAGGTGACAAGTGTCACTTGCCTTACCATACTTACCGACGATTCTTTAACTCAATTTGCAAAACATCATTAATTTGTCTTTCATTTGTCTAAATACTCTCATCTTCTTCATTCCTTTCTTCTCTTCTTCTCCATCTCACGACACCCTCTTCTCTAAGCATCACACGTTAAACGTTGCTCTCATCTTTCACTTACTAGTTCAATTTTTATTGTCTTCATCATCTTGTCACTAGAAAACCTAACCTAATCCACCTTTTATGATGATGATCTTATAGCATGGAGAGCTAGGGTTTCATGGTGATTTGAAGAAGATTGGAGTTTAAGCAAGTAAGTAGCATATAAATCTTCATGGGTTGTTTAAATATAAACATAGGTGATGATATTTTTAGATTTAATGATAATGATAGAGGATTTGAATTATGATGAAACGTGGATGAGGAAGTACGTAGGGTTATGCCATATTTTTGTGTATATGAGGAGTAATAAACTATGAAATGTTATAAAGAATTTTTGGGATAGATTGATAGTGAAAATATTGATGAATGAGAGTTGAAAGTTGATAAATGAAGAGAAGTGTTTATGCCCTGTTTTGTGTTAATGAATGACTGCAAAAATTTGATGACTAAATGCATGTGATTGTGTTCTATTTTTGAGGTTATGAAAACCATGAGTTATAAATTATTATGTGAGGAAATAGATTGAGCTTTGAAGTTAAAGAAGAGGCAAGTGTAGTTCTTGAAATGAGAAGAACTAAGATGATAGTGAATAATGATTATATGTTTTGTTTTTGCATGATTGATGAACCTTAAGTTATGAGTTGTTTTAGTAATGATATTGAGATAAAATTGAGGTAAAAATGATGAGGTTATGTACCCTAAATGATAAACTATGGAGATGAACTGTTTGATGTATTATGAATGAGATAAAACATAGAAATAGTTAGGATTTATATGTATAATGAGGTTAAGTAAATGATAAAGAATCAATTGAGTAAAGTTTGTAAGTTTAATGCAACTAATGGTAGCTAGATTTGCATGTAATTGAGTTGCTTAAATGCAAATGAAATATGGAAAAATTAGAGTGTAAATGATGTTACTATGTGTGATGAATTTGTGGGAAAATAAAGGAAGAAAGTGTAGGGCACGATCGTGGCATAGTCTGTCACGATCGTGGCCTGGAAAATTAGAGGTTCTGTCATGATTGTGGCCCTCACCCATGACCGTGGCTAGTTGCACTGGCTTCTGTCATGATCTTGGGCTAGCATATGAGGTAAAAATTTGTCTTTTAAGTGATATTTGGAACAACTAATGTTAAAGTACTTCTTTATAATGTGTTTAGGCTCTAATGAGGCCTAGAATGAACAAAGTTGATGATGAATTAGGTGATTAAAGTGAGTAAGTTCTATTAGGTATTAATGAATGATTGAATGATGATGTTAAATGATCATGAGATGTGAATTATAGAAATATACCCGGAATAGTCAAATTGAGCATGCATTATACATAACAAGTATGTGCATGTGTGTGTGTGTGTGTGTGTTTGTGTGTGTGTGCGTGTGATTAAGTATTAATGTGATTGTGCAAATTAGTAATGTGTAAATGTGTATATGTTGCATGATATAGAAGCGCAAATAGAACAACCGTATCCAAACATTATTGGGACATCGAGGTAATAGCTATCTGGAGCATACTATGATTAACCTAGATGTTCTCACTAAGATTTTTTGTATTTTTTAAATTTAAAATATTGAACTAATATTGACGTGAATGTGATGAATTCCAAACATAAATTGTCCGAGGCGTTTGATGAATGAGATTTGGATTGGAAGTGCTCATCGTTTGTGAATCTGACAGAAATAAGTGTACTCACCATGATTGTCGAATGCTGGACTTAGGTATGATGAAAATGTGAATGTGAATGTGTAAATTGAATAAAAGTGACTGATTGAATATATGAGATTTGATGCATTTCATTACATGATATGCGCGATCGGATAAAGGCAATTGTGATCAGAGTCACCAGTGAAAAAGAACTTAAAGCTCAGAATTTGTGTAAGAGCCACAGGCTCATTATGTAAAATGAGCCCGATATCCCCCCAACGGATACGGGATAGTTATTAATGAGCTCGATATCCAAAATGAATACCGGACAGTTAAAAAGGTACTTGGTCACAACAACATCATAATTGAATGTGAGTCATATGTGCATTGCATAAATATTTGATATGTATGTTTTAAATGATCGAAATGAATTGTTTGAATTGTTCTGAATGAGAAATGTGATATAAGTGAAAAAAATGGTATTTGATGCTATATGATGATTGATGAAGTGATGTGCATTATAGGATTCTATGAATTGTCTGTAAATTGTTTGAGTGATTTATAAGAGTGAGCACATCAATGATGGCTTATTCACTGAGTTCGCAAAACTCATCAAAATTGCAACGTGACTTTTGAGGTAAGAGAGAGGAGACTTAGTTACTAAGACGTTTTAGAAGGAACCTAGTACTGCATTTTGGACTCAAGAAATGACTCAAAGTTCAGTTAGCTGAGATTGAAGAGTTAGAGTTTTTGTATAATTCCTCTTTCATGTAGAATGTGTAAAAGAGCAATAGACTCTTATATTTTTTGATGTTGTATATATATATATGAATTGTGATGTGTAATAACACAATTTACATTATGTTTTATGTAATGAAATGAGGAATTGAGTTCAAGATATCGTGTCATTTGTATTTTAATTATGATGCCATGATAAGTGATGTGACTGCTCTAACTAGCACATCGGTTTATGAGGCATGTTCCTAAACGTCTGATGAAGTTCGGGTATTATGCCTTATGGATTAGGGTGCTACATATTTTGATATCAGAGCATCCATAGGGACATATATAAGCATAAAGACATGTTGTATAGTGAGAAACTCGGATAGTAATCGCTATTATTGTCTATTATAGGTCATTCGTTATAGGTGATCAAGTGGGACAATCAGTTGACCTAAAGTCTGTAGGAGCTAGTAGAGAGTCTTCTATATGTTGACCTAAATGAATGCCTTCAAGAATTCTTTAGAGAAAGGAAAGGAGGTATGATAAACTACGAAAGCAGGGGGCTATGGACTTTTATGGAAGTACAAACCCTGTTGAGGTCGAAGGATGACTAGAGAGAATGGAGAGAGTTTTCGATCAAATAGACTGCGAGTCAAATGAGAAGTTCGATTACGCAGTATCATTACTACAAGGTCCAGCATACCAATGGTGGAAGACTATTCCAGGTAGTACCACCAGGCCTTGTAGCTTAAAGTGGGAAGACTTTTTGAAAGTCTTCAAGGAAAATTACATGCCAAAGATCTATTTGGATAGAAAGATGAAGGAGTTTCTGGATTTGAAGCAAGGGAGTCCTACAGTGGCAGAATATGAGATAAAGTTTAATGAACAAATATGGTATGCTACTACCTTAATTCCTAATAAAGAAGACAAGTGTAGGAGATTTAAAGATAGGTTGAATATGGAGATTAGGACAAAGCTAGCTATAACGACTCTGAGCAGTTTCTCTAAGTGGAGAGCATCCTCGATCTGAATAGAACAACTGTTGAGAGATGGTCAAGGGGAATATAGACAAGAGTTTAGTATGAAGAGACCTAGTGAATCTCAGGTTAGTTTTGGCAAAAGGTTTAGCAAGCGCCAGCACAAATCTTTTTGACCACCGGCTAGATCGAAACAGTAAGGGTTTAGGCAGAGGAGAAATTTTATACAGTCTGGCAGTGAAAGAGGTGCAGCATCGGGACAAACTCCTAACTGTGAATGTTGTGGGAAGAAGCACACTGGAGAGTGTTGGAAGTTAACAGGAGCTTGTCTTCGATGCAGCTCTTACGATCATCAGATCAGAGACTGTCTTATAATTTTTGGGGCACAGTCTGGAATGAAAGGAGGAGTAGTAACTGAGATAACTGTCCAGTGATCTGGATATAAAGGCAGAGGTAGAAGCAAAGTGAGTTCAAGGAGTCCTACTATCAGGACTGAGGTATGGAGCAACCAATCACAATCTCAGGCCAGAGTCTATGCAATGATCAGACAGGAGGCTCAAAACTCCCTAGATGTCATTGCAGGTGTGTTGCATATCTTTACTTTTAAAGCTTTTGCATTGATAGATCCAAGATCTACATATTCTTTTATCTCACTGTATCTAGCATCTAGGCTGTATTGTGATAGAGAACTATTGAAACATAGATTAGAGGTGGTACACCGATAGGTAGTACTACGGTAATAGGAGAACTGTCTAAGAGGTTTTTGATTCGAATTGACCCAGTAGAGTTAGAAGCTGATCTGATTGTATTGTAGTTAAAGGAGATAGATGTTATTATAGGCATGGATTGGCTCATTGCTCATAGGGCTATCATGAATTGCTACACTAAGGAGCTAATACTAAAATCTCCTAATCAACCGAGAGTAGTATTTCGAGGTATTAGTCAAGCAGTGCCAGCCAGATTGATGTCATTCATGAGGGATTTGAGACTGATGTAAGGAGGATGTGAGGCTTATCTGGCCTACGTAGTTGATACTTGAACTGAGCAGACTGTGCAGGATATTCCTGTTATTAGGGAATTCCTTGATGTGTTTCCCACCGAGTTATCTGGTCTACCCCTAGATAGGAAAACAGAGTTTGCGATTAACTTAGCTCCAGGCACTGCTCCTATATCTATTCCTCCATATAAGATGGAACTTGTGGAACTAAAGGAACTTAAAGCTCAGTTGTAGGAGTTGTTAGAAAAAGGTTTCATTAGACCCAGTGTATCACCTTGGGGAGGCCCAGCTTTGTTTGTGAAGAAGAAAGATGGGACTCTGAGATTGTGTATCGACTATAGACAGTTGAATCGAGTAACAGTGAAGAATAAATACCCATTACCGAGAGTTGATGATTTGCTTGATCAGTTGCAAAGAGATAAGGTGTTCACTAAGTTAGACTTGAGATCTGGGTACTATCAGTTGAAAATAGCAGAGGCTGATGTACCGAAAAGTGCATTCAGGAGCAGATATGGGAATTTCGAGTTTTTAATGATGTCGTTTAGGTTGACTAATGCTCTAGCTTCTTTGATGGCTTTGATAAATAAGGTATTTCAACCCTACCTAGATCGATTTGTGATTGTGTTCATAGATGAAATTTTGGTGTATTCAAAGAGCAGAGAGGAGCATGCTGAGCACTTGAGGTTAATTTACAGATCATGAGAGATAAGCTACTGTATGCCAAAAACACTAAGTGTGAATTTTTTTTTGATTAAATAATGTTTCTGAGTCATATAGTAACTAGACAAGGCATACCAGTGGACTCAAAGAAAATAGAAGCAGTGATGAAGTGGGAAACTCCGAGAAATGTGTCTAAAATATGGAGTTTCCTTGGATTAACCAGATATTATTTGTTGAGGGGTTTTCATTGATCTTAGCCCCTCTAACCAAAATTCTGAGAAAGGATGTGCCTTTCAGATGGCATGATGAATGTCAGAAGAGTTTTGAGGAACTAAAGCATCGATTAACTATAGCACCAGTGTTAACTATTTCATCTAGATTTGGAGGTTATGTAGTGTATAGTGATGCTTCATACCAGAGATCAGGGTGTGTACTGATATAGCATGGTAGAATGATACCATATGCATTGAGACAGTTGAGGTCTCATGAATTCAATTACCTAGTACATGATCTAAAACTTGCCGCAGTGGTTTTTGCTTTAAAGATTTGGAGACACTATCTATATGGAGAGACATTTCAAATATATGTTGATCATAAGAGTTTGAGGTATCTGTTAAGTCAGAAGGAGTTGAATATGAGAAAACGAAGATGGATAGATTTACTAAAAGATTATTACTACACAATTGAGTATCATCTAGGAAAAGCTAATGTGGTAGCTGATGCATTGAGTAGAAAATTAGATAATAGTGTAAGTCAAGTGCAGATATCGAGGTTACTAAGCCTAGTTCCATTGAGAGCATTGAATGTTGAATTAAATCTAGAACAGAATGAGACATTGATAGCTACATTGAAACTGAGACCTGTATTGCTTGACATAATTAGAAAAGCCCAGAGTAAGGATCCCGACTTAGTGAAGCTTATAGATAAGTTGAAAGTGAATCCAAAATCTGAGTTTGAATAGAGAGATGAGACATTGTGGTTGAAGCAGATGTTGTGTGTACCCGATATTGAGGGTCTGAGGAAAGAGATTCTGTACGAAGCACATATAGCCACCTATGCTATGCATCCTGGTACCACTAAGATGTATAACATGCTAAAGCAACATTTTTGGTGTCCAAGAATGAAGAAGCAACTAGTTGACTATATGACTAAGTGCATAACTTGCTAAAAAATAAAAGCCGAACATTAGGCTCCGATTAGGAAGTTACAGTCACTACCTATACCGAATTAGAAATAGGAACGAATTACGATGGATTTCATTATAGGATTTCTAAAGAATCCAAGGAAACATGATGCTATATGGGTTGTGGTGGACAGATTGACAAATTCGGCTCATTATTTACCCATGAGAGAGAATAACTCATTGGGCCAATTAGCCCGGAGGTATATGAACGAAGTAGTGAGGTTGCATAGGATCCCAGTGTCCATTGTATTAAACAGGGACCCTAGATTTAACTCGAGATTTGGAAGAGACTGTAAGCTTTGGGTACGAAGTTGAACTTCAGTACTACATTTCATCCTCAGACAGATGGACAGAGTGAGAGAACAATTAAGACCATTGAGGATATTCTTACAGCTTGTCTATTGGAGTTTCAAGGAGCATGGGATCAATATATAGCTCTGATTGAGTTTGCTTATATCAACCATCATCACGGTAGTATCGGAATGGCTCCATACGAGGCGCTATATGGCAACAAATGTTGTTCGCCTCTGTATTGGGATGAAGAGGGTATAAGGATTGTTGAAAGCCTAGAACTGATCCAAAAAACAGTTGATATAGTCAAACTGTTCAAGAATATAATTAAAGCAGCTTAAGATAGACAAAAGAGTTATATGAATTAGCACCGGAGAGATATGGAGTATAAAGTTGGAGATAGAGTGTTTTTTAGAGTATCACCTTGGCGAGGAGTACTGAGTTTTGGTAAAAAGTGTAAGCTCAGCCCTAGATATATTGTTCCATATAAGATTATCGAGAGAGTTGGACCATTGGCTTATAACTTAGCCTTACCGATTGAAATGTCTCATATACATAATGTGTTCCATGTGAGTATGCTCAGAAGATATTAGTCTAATCCGTCGCATTTATTATCTGCCCAAGAGATTGAAGTTGCTAGTAATCTGAGTTAAAATGAGAAGCCGGTCAAGATATTGAGATATTATACAAAACAGTTAAAAAACTGAGTAATTCCATTAGTGAAAGTCCTTTGGAAGAATCACTTTAGTGAAGAAGCTACATGGGACATGGCGGAGCACATGAGGAAACAATACCCTACCATTTTAAACAATCAGGTAAGAATTTTGAGGAAGAAATTTATTAAGGGGGAAGAGTTGTAATATCCCGTTTCCATTAATGAGGGTTAGGACATAGGGGAGAATTGTAAATGAGAAATAACAATGAGAGATTAGGAAATACATTTCATGCTCATGCATAATATAAGCATACACACACATGATTATTGATGTTTACACACATTATAATGACTATACATGCATTCAATTGACATTTTTCAGGTATAAATAATTTTAAAGTGCTTATGATATGAATAGTGAGTATGTCTTGATTATTGATTTGGTAAGTATTAATAATAATTTAGAATTTTTGGTGAAAATTGAGAAATTTATGAGATTTTGGGTGTTTTGGAAATTTCTGAGATTTTGGGTATTTTTGGACTAGGAAAAATGCCAAGTGGCAAGACAATTGATTTATGGTAATGGAAATAAATGTCAAATGGAAATATAAAATATTGATATATTGCATTTGGATTTAATGACAAGTGTCATAGAAAATTGGGTGGCAATTGGGTTAGAAATTGGAGACAAATGGACTAGTCGTTAAGAGGGACCAAGTGGAACCATGGGGAGGTGACAAGTGGCAAGTGACAAGTGTCACTTGCCTTGCCACACTCACCCACGATTCTTTAACTCAATTTGTAACACATCTTTAATTTGTCTTTAATTTGGCTGAATAATCTCATCTTCTTCGTTACTTTCTTCTCTTCTTCTCCTCTTCTCCATCTCACAACACTCTCTTCTCTAAGTGTCACACGTTAAACCTTGCTCTCATCGTTCACTTACTACTTACATTTTTGTTGTCTTCGTGATCTTGCCACTAGAAAATTGAACCTACTCCACCCTCTATGATGATGATCTCGTAGCATGGAGAGCTAGGGTTTCATGGTGATTTGAAGAAGATTGGAGTTTAATCAAGTAAGTAGCATATAAATCTTCATGGGTTGTTTAAATATAAACATATGTGATGATATTTTGAGATTTAATGATAATGATAGAGGAGTTGAATTATGATGATACGTGGATAAGGAAGTAATTAGGGTTATGTCATATTTTTATGCATGAGGAGTAATAAACTATAAAATGTTATAAAGATATTTTTGGGATAGATTGATAGTGAAAATGTCGATGAATGAGAGTTGAAAGTTGATAAATGAAGAGAAGTGTTTATATCCTATTTTGTGTTAATGAATGAGTGCAGAAATTTGTTGAATAAATGCATGTGATTGTGTTCTTTTTTATGGGTATGAAAACCATGAGTTACAAGTTGTTATGTGAGGAAATAGATTGAGCTTTAAAGTGAAAGAAGAGGCAAGTGTAGTTCTTGAAATGAGAAGAACCAAGATGATAGTGAATGATGATTATATGTTTTGTTTTTACGTGATTGATGAACCTTAAGTTATGAGTTATCTTATGAATGGTATTGAGATAAAATTGAGGTAAAAATGATGAGGATATGTAGCCTAAATGATGAAATATGGATATTAATTGTTTGATGTATTATGAAAGAGATAAAACATAGAAAGAGTTAGGATTTATGTGTATAATAAGGTTAAGTAAATGATGAAGGATCAATTGAGTAGAGTTTGTGAGTTTAATACAATTAATGGTAGCTAGATTTACATGTAATGAAGTTGCATAAATGCATATGAAATCTAGAAAAATTGGAGTGTAAATGATGTTGCTATGTGTGATGAATTCGTGGAAAAATAAGGGAAGAAAGTATAGGGCACAATCGTGGCATAGCCCCCACGATCGTGGCCTGGCAAATTAGAGGTTCTATCATGATCGTGGCCCTCACCCCACGACCGTGGCCAGTTGCACTGGCTTCTGACATGATCGTGGGAAGGTTCCCCAAGATCATGGGCTAGCATATGAAGTAGAAAGTTGTCTTTTAAGTGATATTTGGAACAACTAATGTTAAAGTACTTCTTTGTGATGTATTTAGACTTGAATGACGCTTATAATGAACCAAGTTGATGATAAATTAGGTGATTAAATGAGTAAGGTTTATTAAGTATTAATGAATGATTAAATGATGATGTTAAATGATCATGAGATGCGAATTATGGAAATATACCTGGAATAGTCAAATTGAGCATGCATTATACATAACAAGTATATATCTGTGTGTGTGTGTGTGTGTGTGTGTGTGTGTGTGTGTGTGTGTGTGTGTGTGTGATTGAGTATTAATATGATTGTGCAAATTAGTAATGTGTAAATGTCTATGTGTTGCAAGATATAGAAGTGTAAATAGAGCGACCGCATCCAGACATTATCGGAACATTGAGGCAATAGCTATCGAGAGCATACTGTGAGTAACCTAGATGTTCCCACTAAGATTGTTTGTATTTTCTTAAATTTAAATTATTCAACTGATATTGATGTGAATGTGATGAATTCCGAACATAAATAGTTCAAGGCATTTGATGAATGAGATTTGCATTGGAAGTGCATATTGTATATGAATATGACAGAAATAAGTGTAATAAACATGATTGTTGAATGTCGGACTTAGGTCTGATGGAAATGTGAATGTGAATATGTAAATTGAATAAAATTGACTGATTGAATATGTGAGATTTGATGCATTTCATTACATGATATGCATGATCAGATAAAGGTAATTGTGACCAGAGTCGCCAATGAAAAAAGCTTAAAGTTCAGAATGTGTGTAAGAGCCACAGGCTCACTATGTAAAATGAGCCTAGTAGTCCCAACAGATACGGGATAGTTATTAACAATCCTGGTATCCAGAATGAATACAAGATAGTAAAAAAGGCACTCGGTCACAACAACGTAACAATTGAATGTGAGTCATATGTGCATTGCATATATACTTAATATATATGTTTTAAATGATCGAAATGAATTTGTTGAATTGTTCTGAATGAGAAATATGATATAAGTGAACAAAAATGCTATTTCATGTTATATGATGATCGATGAAGTGATGTGCATTATGTGATTATATGAATTGTCTATGAATTGTTTGTGTAATTTATAAGAGTGAGCACATCGATGATGGCTTGCTCACTGAGTTTGCAAAACTCATCAAAATTATAATGTGGCTTTTCAAGTATAAGAGAGGAGACTTAGTTACTAAGACATTCTAAAAGGAACCTAGTACTGCATTTTGGACTCAAGTAACAGCTCAAAGGTCAGTCAACTGAGACTAAAGAGTTAGATATAGTTTTTGTATAATTCCTCTTTCATATAGAATATGTAAAAGAGAAATAGACTTTTATAGTTTTCGATGTTGTATATATATGGATTGTGAAGTGTAATACCACAATGTACATTATGTTTTATGAAATGAAATGATGAATTGAGTTCAAGATATCGTGTCATTTGTGTTTTAATTATGATGTCATGATAAGTGATGTGACTGCTCTAACTAGCACGCCGGTTTATGAGGCATGTTCAAGAATGTCAAATGAGGTTCGGGTATTGTGCCTTATGGATCAGGGCATTACAAAATTCCTTTGATTCATGATTATGCATGTGACTTTTAGTGGTGGAGAAATGAAATGATATGCAAAGTTGTAGATTACTATGATCATGAATGGTGTTTGAGTATGCCTATAAAAATATCTTGTTTAAACACCTTTATTCCAACTCTACCTCTAGATTACTCAATTTTTAAGGGTAGTGAATATTGATTAATCATGAGTAGAAGCTTTGAATGTTGAGTTTTTCTTTAGGTTTTGAAAGTCATTCATCTTTACTTATGGCTATCTATTCTTAGGAAACATGGAAAATGAATAAAAGTTTTAGTTTGTGATTTTGATTTTGACGATTTGCCTGAGGACTGTCAAAGGCTAAGTGTCGGGGAACTTGATATGTGTTTAAATTTTGATTCATTTGATATACTACACTTAGTGATTAATGCCTTAGAAATGCTTAAGATACTCACTTTGACTCATTTGTGATTTTAGGCACAATTCGGAACAAAGAAGTTAAAGTGAGTCAAAAGCATGATATATGGGCCATTTTCCAAAGATTAATTTTCACTTGTCTTCATGGAGTAAGAAGAAGAAAATTAAAAGATAAGAGGAAGACAAGAAAAATGGAACACAAAGAAGAAGAATCATAGGAAGCAATGCACGTGCATATTTTTTCCATGCAAAAGGTCAATTTAATTGAGTAGAAAATGACAGCAAATTAAGCATGAAATGACAGCAGTTGGTGAGGGAAAAAAGGGCTAAAACAAAGTTACACATGTAAGGTAGATGTTTGTACGCAAATATTGTCTGTTCCTGCGTTAAACGCAGGCAATGCCTACGCACAACGTATCCATATTCAACGCGTAAACGTATGGTATATGTTTTACTTAAAATGCATAATAAAAGGAGGGGAATGTGAGCAGTAGACGTGGACCATAAATTAAATAAGTAAATAAGAAGAAAATGGAGGAGAGAGTAGTAGCGTGAAATATAACATAAGTGGAGGCGCTAGGTTTTCCTTTTTCGTTTTTCACCACCGAAGCATAGAGAAGATGGCTTACGCTTGGAACATAAAAATGGAGATGGAAGCCTAGCTTCCCGATGCCATTTCAACGGGAATATTAACACCAAGTCATGGTTAAACTATTTTTATCGTTTTAAGGTTGTAATTTCTTTTCGGAATGTTGTGTTGTTGGTGTTGATTTGATTGGGTTTTGGGATGAATGATCTTAATACGTTATTTTGATTGTTTTATTTCAAACCTATTGCTGAAACATTAAATGTAATCTGTAATTGTTACTTTTGATGTTTGTGAGTAGCATATAATGATCCCATATTGTTAGGAACAACATAACTTAGGCTAGATAACCCGAACGCGTGAGGTTATTGTTTATATTGATCGTTTTCCACTTCGTAATGAGATTGCCAAATTAAACCTAAGGATCGTATCCTAGGTCATTCGGTAGTTAGGTTTAATTAATGATCGTTTCTTGATTAAACAAAATCTAAGGGAAAACTAAGATTAGTAGAGCATTCTATTAGTCTCAGATTGATAATCCGAAAAGTGTTGTAAAGACGTTAGGATAATGAAATATGCTTGATCGTGTTTAGGCCGAGATTGAACCTAGAACTAAACCGTATGTATATTTGACTGTTTGATCATTTTTGATTGCTTGTTTTAATTTGTTTTTGATAGTTTACTTTTACTTTAATTTCTAAATTGCTAAAAATCCAAAATCGCCCTTTTATATTTTTCTTGCATCAATTAACTTTGGTTACGGAAATTAACCAAACATTCCCTGTGGATTCGATCTCGACTCACCTTAACTACAAATTTTAGTATACAGAGTTAGGTAAATTTTGCAACGTACTCGACACGCATTGTCAACAACTTCTCATCCAATATTTCTATGAAGGACTGTTACTGATGGAGAGGAGTTTGGTTAATGCAGCGAGCGGTAGGGCACTTTACGAGAAGACTCCCCCCAAGCCAAGATCATGCTTGAGCAGATGGTCATTAACACACAACAATTTGGCACTTGCAATGATGTTTGACGAGTAAACGAGGTAAATACTTCATCTATGGAACATAGTTTAGATGAACTAACATCTTTTGTGAGACAAATTATAGTTGGACAGGCACAAGTGAAAGTATGCAGAATATGCTTAAACACGAGCCATCTAACTGATGAGTGCCTGACATTACAAGAAGGAAGTATGGAGTATGTGAAAGCTACAAGAGGAAACTTCCTGAATCAATATAACCCATACTCACAGATGTATAACCCAGGTTGGAGGGACCATCCCAACTTGAGTTATGAAGGGAATAGGCAGCAAAATTACTTCCAAAATTGGCTACAAGGAGCACAAGGATTTCAAGCAAGACAACAAGGAGCATAGGGAGCTTCTTCTCCAGTTCAGGTACATTTTTAGAAGAATTTGTTAAGAATCTTGCTACTAACAATCTGCAATTTCAACAAGATATGCAACAATTACAATACAGCAACAACTGCAATAAGGTTTACAACAAATCCGGTATGAGACAAAAGCAAGCCAATAGGTTTAATTAATAATTGTTTCTTGGTTAAATAAATCCTAAGGGAAAGCTAAGATTAGGAGAGAATTCTATTAGTCTCAGATTGATAATCCGAAGAGAATTGTAAAGACGTTAGGATGATGAAATATGCTTGATCGTGTTTAGGTCGAGATTGAACCTAGAACTGAACCTTATATATATTCGACAATTTGATCATTTTCTATTGCTTGTTTTAATTTGTTTATGATAGTTTACTTTTAATTTAATTTTTAAATTGCCAAAAATAAAAAAAAAACCTTTTATATTTTTCTTGCATTAATTAACTTTGGTTATAGAAATTAACTGAACATCCTCTGTGGATTCGATCCTGAGTCACCCCAACTACAAATTTTAGTGTACAAAGTTAGGTAAATTTTGTGGCGTACTCGAAACGCGCTTTCAACAACTTCTCATCCAATATTTCTATGAAGGACTATTACGGATGGAGAGGAGTTTGGTTAATACAGTGAGCAGTGGGGCACTTTGCGAGAAGACTCTCCCTGTTAGACCCCAATTTCGAAGTCTAACTCCTACTTACTCTAATACCACAACTACTAGAACCAATTTTCGGAGTCTAACTCCTGCTTGCTCTGATACCACAACTGTTAGACCCCGATTCCAGAGTCCAACTCAGAGGTCATATCACTAACACGTGAACTTATTACCCTGTAGGGTTATTTCAAGAACCCTTATTCGCCAATTATTTGGAATTATATATCGTGGGCGTAATCCAAGGAAGAACACCTTAACCATTATTAATTCATCTTCATGCTTTTATACCATAACATA
>JAOQMS010000050.1:0-12382 GCA_027563885.1 Erythroxylum longipes | reverse complement strand
AAAAGACCAAAATGCCCCTCCTTGTAAGACTTAACTCTTAATAGCTTAAGTGATCTTCCAAAATTAACCCTATACAAGCATGTATCTCCTTCGCTTCCTTTTCTGTGCTCATTAATGCTAAACCTACTAAATTCTTCAAGGTTGCTAGAGATCTTCAACAAGGGGATCCCTTATCCCTATATCTTTTCTTCGTAAGTATGATAATCCTCAACTCTATCATTCATCAAGAAGTGCAACTCAATCCAAAATTCGACTACCACTCTAAATGTAGAAAATTTGGTTTAACTAACCTTGGTTTTTCAAATGTTCTTTTTTTATTTTGCAAAGCTCAGATGGATTCCATTAGTACTTTCATAAACGCCCTGGACAAATATAACAACTTCTCGGTGCTATAAATCAACCTCAACAAAGGCCATTTTCTCATTTCCAAGAAGGCCTCTACTCTATAACAACAAATTGGACAATACACTAACATGCAATCTATGGATCCTCCACTCATGTATTTCGGACTCCTTGTGACTACTAAACGCCTCAATCATCTAGAATGCCTACCTCTCATTGAAATAATTCAAAAAAGAATTAGCTCTTGCATTAATATAACTCTTTCCTCTACTAACAAGTTACAACTTATCAAATATGTGCTCAACTCTTTACATATTTACTGGAGCTCTAACATCTTTCTCTCTCAAAGCATCACCAAAACTATAGAGCAATTGCTTAAAAACTTCTTATGGAGTCATCTAGATGGATCCAAAGGTATAACTAAGGTTAAATGGACTGATCTATGCCTTCCCAAGGAAGAAGGCGGGTTAAATGTCTCATCCGTTAGGACATCTAATCAAGCTTTAATTCTCAAAAGACTTTGGTGGATCTTGCTTGAAAAACATTCATTATAGATTAAATGGCTTCACTCATACTTCCTCCGATGAAGGTGCATATGGTAGATGGATAAAAGCACTTCCCATTCACACTTTCTAAATCTTCTTCTTATATTGACAGATATAGTTTAAGCTAAAGTCACCTACAGGGTTGGGAATGGCAAACTATTTCTTTATGGTATGATAACTGGTCGGGCTATGGATCCCTCCGGTCAGTTATAACCATAACAAGGTACCCCTCCCTTGACTTCACTTCGCACTAGGACGAGCTCAGTAATCCATGAAAACTTTTGGCAACTCCGACATCGACTAAGCTACCTAATGCCCATATATCTCCCAAATCTAACTTCCCTTGATATCATTTACTATAAAGGCCACTCAATCCATACATTAACCACCAAAGCAACCCAGAATCTCAAGTGAAGAAGACAACCTATTGTTAATTGGCATAAAATTTTCCAGAGCAAATTCCATACTCATCGTCTCTCTTTTATTCTTTGGCTAGAAATTCAAAACAAACTATAAACTGCTAATCTACTGGCTTTTCTGCACATTGTTCAAACTTATCCTATATGTCAGGTTAATGTTGAAATAAGGGACCATATCTTCTTTACATGTCCCTTCAACAATTTCATATGGTAGAACATCAAAGGAAGCCGTCTATGATCTAACTGGGGCAAACTCTCATTGATATTATGCAACATTTATCTACATTGCCTGCTTAATCTACACACGATCTATCATTATACATTCTCAAATTGGGGCTCAGTGTGTATATACTATAGCGGGAAAGAAACCCCAGGCACTTTGCAAATTAAAGTTCAATATTTGAGACCATTCAATCTGATATGATTTGACAAATCTGTAAGATGTTGATCGTAAAGAACTTACACCTGCGTTGCACCGTCAATACACACTCTTCACTAAACATCTGAAACTTTTTTCATTCATAGTTGATCTAACATTTTATAACGCTTATTAGTTTATGTCCCTTACATTAGCATGTAAATTTGAAAGATATTGAAGAGGTTGAACTTTAAAGATGGATATGATTTGTATAAAGATAAGAGAGATAAGAGAAAGTACTACTTATCTAATGTTAATGCAAAGTGTCACACCAAATCAAATAAGAAGGTTTTAGAAACAATAATTTTGCTAAAAATTTTCATAAAGAGATTTAGTGTGGAACTAAAAATGTTCAATAACAAAAAGTTATCATAAATGAATGTGTAAAAAAAATAAGAATGTAAAGATGATGAAGTTTTAAGGTATGAAATAGAGTATTATGAATGTGATTGGTAATCATACTAATAAATGTAATAATGAAAACATAATGCATAAATATATTTTTCTTAGTATCACAATTGTGATTTATTTCGATTTAGCATTGTATATAAGATTTGATAATTTAAATCAATTAAAAAAGTTTTAGACAAATCTTCCAAAAAAATAAGACATGGTATAAGGATCGTAAAAAATATATGAAGAAATAAACACATATTTCAACAAAAAATATGAAGAAATAAACACATATTTCAACATACTCATCAGAACAAGCTTCACTATTGAAAATAGTTTATTTTATCCCATAAATATGATCTCCGATTGAAAGCTATCCTCTTAATGAGCTCTGCTTGAGCTAAAAACAATCCAAGTTCAAATTGAAAAATAGAAGTTGTCTTAGGTTAATGTATTGTCTTAAAGTTCCTTGATATTCTGTTTTTATGTGCATTTCATATTAATACAATTTTATGTTTTAGCTGATCCAATTATTAAATTTTCTATACCATTTTTAGAATTAAATATAGAATTTTTTGGAGAAGGAAATATTTTAAAAGATACAACTACTATAGGAAAATATGCCATAGCGTTACAAAGACTTTAGTTAGGTGACATATGTGAAATTAATAGATATATTTGTATTTTCTTAGATTATTATTATCATATTTATATCCAAGTCGATAATACACAACTTTATTTAAAATGTTTTACTCAAAGATCCTTAATCCTTGGGGAAGTAAATTAGAGGCAACTTACAATCCTAGACTAGTAGATACCTTAGGGAAAAGGATTTCTTTTCGGAAAGACAAATTAAGTGAATGGTGTAATCATGTTATCTTATTAAAGAAAAGTAAAGGAATAAAGAAAAAAATCTTCTCTATGTTGTTATGATTTGAAAATGCCTACTATGATAGGATGTGATAGTCCTTATTATTATAACAAGATAAAAAATAAATATGAAAGAAAGAAATATTTTAAGAAAAGATATTTTAAGAAATGTAAAGCAAAATATTATAAGAGAAAGGAAGGATATAAACCTAGAAAACCTATGTTTAGAAGAAATAAAAAGATAATTTAATGTTAGTGCTATTATTGTAAAGAAAAAGGACACTACACTAATGAATGCGTTAAAAGATCTAATAAAAAGAAAATTGAAATAGATGATGATAGAAATGAAACGACAGAAAATGAAGATTTTATTAGGAACAATACCTTTGAAGACTACTCTTATGAAGAAAGCATTTTTATAATAACAGATACAGAATACAAAGAAACTTCAAATTATGAAATTGATGAATGAAGTAGGAGAATCTTCTAACACTTAAGTTGATAAACAAATAATATATAATATAGTAGAAACATTTGCAAAATAAGGAGACTATAGTGATAAGGCTCTTATTGGTAGAAAAACACTTAAAAAGATTCAGAATACAATGTTTTCTATAAATTCTTATAGCAGATTTAATATGACACTTCTAGAAAAAATAGGGTTAAAATCTAGACAACAACATATATTCTACGGTATAAATCTGAAAGAAAAAACTCTAGATTTTAGTTTAACTTTGATCAAAGTAATGATTCCTCTATTATTTAAAAGAGATATTTCCTGAAAATTTGATCACATTCTGAAAGAAATTAGAGACAAAATAGGATGGGTACATATTGGTTCTATGCCAATGATAATTAGATCGACTTCTATAAAAGGAATAGATAGTCCTATTGATTTAGCAATATTATATGATCAAATTCACAATAGATTAGAAGGTTGTATGAGAATTTTCATAGGCAATATTCGATATTAAATTTTTTTCTTTAATATATATCCTAAGATGTCATAATATACAAGACAAAGATTTTGATAGAATACTTTCTTTAATTCAAAATTTTAAAAGAAAAGATTTAATTAAAGACAAAAATAGACTATATTTTATTACATATATGATATCATATGCCCCGTCAAATACTAATCATACAGAATGTTTTGTAGACAAAGATATTATTGATCTTCCAAAGTTATTTTCTGAATTAGAAAGAATATAAAGATTATAAAGCTAAATACTTTGCTACTTATATAGATACAATTCTTGTTTAAGTAAATCCAGTTGTTTTCCTTTACAATATCATGAAACTTTAAAAAATATAATAGGATTAGATATTTCTAATAATAAGATACATCTATCGAGAGGTATTCATAAACCCTAAATCCTTTTAAGATCATTTTTAATAAAATGTCTACCCTTTTATTTTTATGTTACATGAATTGATATTCTTTTAGGAAATAATTTTATTTAATTATTTCATAAGATATTATTAGATACTATTAAACAAAAAATACATTTTAAAGCTCCTTGTGGTCACTAGATTATCGTTAATCAAATAAAACATTCTTATGCTCAATTTTACCCTAATCCACTTTAAACCTCACATAGCCTAGCGTGGTATTGTATATATAAAACAGAAAATATTATAGAAAAATATTAACAAATAAAGACCATCAAATATGGACTAGAATTAGTAAAATAAAGAACAAAGAGAAATTATTATGATAATCCATTAAAATTTTTGGATTAAAAAAGAAGCCAGTCTAAAAATGATAGATAAACAAAATAATATTAAAATTGCTATAAGATATAATTTAAAAGATCACGACGAATTCAAAAAACAACTTTTTGAACTAGAAAATCTAAAGATTATTCGGCTTAGTAAATCCCCACATTCTTCTCTAACTTTTATGGTCAGAAACCATGCATAAATACTTAAAAGTAAAGCAAGGATGGTAGTAAATTATAAAAAATAAATGATAATACAATATTTTATGGATATTTCTTACCTCATAAAGAAACATTAATAAACTAATAAGAGGAAATTTTTTTTGTCTAAATTCGATTGCTAGAGTGGATTTTGGCAGATAAATGGTTGTTTGTGGAAATGTTACAGCATACGCAAGTAGCTTAACCAGAATGGGAAGGGAAGAGCTTCTCCTCTGGGTTAAGTTGGTGGATCCGCAAAGCCAATGATGAACCGTGCTACCAGATTCCATACAATTATCCAGGCCTATTATTTAAGCTTGTCATTCCTATCCTAGTTAGCCAGGAAAGAGGCATTCCACGCTCTACACTCGGTTAGATAAATGAATAAGGATAACATTCCATATACGACTTTCTCTACTCCACAAGGTCATTATGAATGGTTAGTCATGCCATTTGGTTTTAAAAATGCCCCATAAAAATTTAAAAAAATTACAATATCTTCAAATATCATATATTCTTATATGGATGATATTCTAATAGCTAGTAATAATATTCCTCAACATATCATACATCTCTATACATTTGTAGATTTATGTGAACAACATGGTTTTGAATCTTTCTAAGAAAAAGACTAAGATATGTCAAACTGAAGTATAATTCCTTGGAATTGAAATAAACAATAGGGGAGTTAAACTTTAACTTTATATTCTTAAAAAAATTTCACAATTCCCTAATAAGTTACAAGATAAATAACAAGTTCAAAGTTTTTTAGGCGTATTAAATTATGCTTCTGATTGTATTCATGACCTAGCTGAAATAAAAAATCCTTTTCAAATGCTTTTGAAGAAAAATCAAAGATTTGAATTTTCATTGTGTTTGATTGAACAGGTAAAGAAAATTAAGATTTTGTATAACTTTCTTTACCATTGGATGAAGATGATTTAATTCTTAAAACTGACACTTTTGATCATGCATGAAGTGGAGTATTAAAAAAGGTAGATTATAATGCCTCTAAATTGAGATAAATGATTCTCTTTACAGGTATACGTTGGGAACCTGTACAGATACTCAACAATGATATCATATAAATGAAAAAGAATTATTGTTGGTAGTAAAAAGTTGTCAAATTTTTTATTACCTAAAAGATTTTTATTAATGATCGGGCTTTTTCGATGTGTGTAAGTTTTAATTGATTAACCTCAATAATCTGCAAGCACACGAATCATTCGCATAGTACCTAAGGTGTCGATCCCACAAAGAGGGATAATCTAATCCTAAAATTTAAGGCCAAAATAAATCATAGAAATTCAAAATGTAACGAAACTAAAATAGGAATTCAATTCAATCAATTGAAGAGTCAATCACGAAAATATTAAAAATTTAGCAATTGCAACGCACACTCAAGAATCAACCTAAGGAACTACCAATTGAGAGAAAGGAAATTTTACCTATCTTTAACACGAACCTACTCGATTATGAATTACTGGATTATTGGTTCTAGATGATCCTAGGTTTGATTACTCTCTCTCTAGTTATAACCATTAACCCCAATTTATAAACCCTAATTAGATTATGGAAGTTGCAATTTCTCAATTAAGAACTTATCCTAATCCCTAATTAGGTTTGAAGTTGTCTAATAAACTACAAAAAAACTATGCAAGATCTCTCTTCATATAATTTACCGATTTGATCTAATTCTTGTTCTATTAAATTGCCTAACTCTCGTTAGCCCAGTTTAATTATTTTTCACTCGATTCACCCTCTCCATTTATCACCGAATTATGCAATTGCAGAAATTAAATCACAATAAATATAGTAAAGCGTAAACAATTAAATTTCATTAAATTAAAGATCAATGAAGGTGAGTTTAGAACATCATTAATATCTAAAAATCCTATCATCAACCATTATTCCAATTCTATAAAATAAAAAATTGAAAATAATAAGAAATATGAAGCTGACGGATGACGGGAGGCAGCGATGTCAGGAAACTCCTAATCAGCGAAGTAGGTTGAGTCTTCCTTCTTCTTTTTCTCTATCTGTCGATAATTCTCTCTAGGGTTTCTCTAAAGGTGGCTAATGCAAAGGCTCCCTTTTTTGTGTTATTCTTTAAATAACTTTTGTGTTCTGAGCAGCCCTAAGGTCTTTTCGGGGTCCAAAAGATCTAAAAAATCTCTCGAAACTTGACATTTTTGAGTGTCTGCGTGTTTGTCTGACCAAGCCACGATCGTGGGCCACATTCGATCGTGTCATATGAGCCATATGATCATGGGTCGTTGTTTCGGCCCAAATGTCTAGAAAACTTCTCCATTCTTCGATGTTGATCTTAAAACACTAACAAACACATCAAGGTATCTCAAAAACATAATAATTAAGCTCAATAACCTGGACTAACCCATAAGACACTTAAAACATAAATAATTAACAAACTAACACAATTCTAACCTAAACATATACTAAATGATTGAATTAACAATTAAATATATATCAAACTAAGCCTAAAACACGATGCAATTCACACTTATCAACATCCCCACACTTAAATGTTTGCATGTGTCAAGCAAAAAAAAAAAACACACAACACACAATGCAGTAATGAGCTAGTGGCTTTAACTTCATGAAATGAATTTAATTTTAAACACTATCATTCAAGTTATATCAAATTATTAACATGCAAAATCTGCATCTAGGGGCTTTGAACTAAATATACATATTACTTCGGATCCAAGTGTTAATTTATTTACCTTTTTCAATTGCACACACATATTAATAATTCTTTGGTCATTCAAACTTTGTAACTACTCCTAAGTATGTTTCCATGAAAAATCAAGCTATTATAAGTTCTGTAGGTTTTTATTAAAAAACCCTTTTTTTAAATTTATTTAAACAAGGACTTAGTCTTTTACTTAGAGGCAAACATTGGTGATGAATTCCAATCCGATTACTTGACTAAGTCTTTTTTTATTAAGTTGCTTAGTTGAAACGTCATTATAGCTTTTTGACATGGAGGCACACATTTGTGATACGTGTCGATTCGATTACTCAGCTACATCATGTTCTCAACTAGCATTTAATTTAAAAATTTTTTGTTTTCTAATTTTAAATAAATTACTATTTCGTTGACCTTTATAGCTACTTAAGTTAAAAGACCTCAAATTATGAACGAATGTGACAATATAGAGGGCTACAACTTAACATTAAATCCTAATTAAGCTGCATATTTAATCAAAGAACCTAATTCACTAATTTTTCAAGCTAACGATTCTTTATAACCTAATATACTATGTTCAAAATTAAATCAATTTCAATCCATCTAAGCCATTGATATATTCATACGATTCACAAAATGCAACTTACCGACTATTATACAATATATGAAACTCACATTTAAAGCAAAACACATAATCCTCCCCATACTTGAACAACACATTGTTCTCAATATGAGAAGGGGACAAACAACACACATGGAAAGAAGAGACATAAAATAAAGGAAAAACAAAACAAAACAAAATAATATAAAGAATAAATTTAAAAGAAAAGAGTTAGAACAAAGTGTCACGGTAATAGGGATGAATCCATTGGACCCCTAAGATTGTTGTCTTATATATGAATTTATTAAAGAGAGTGAGGGAATTAGTGATCCCAGATCAATTCAAATTACTAAAGTTTTATTGAAAGTTCAAAACAACTCTAACTAGACCTAATGATTTCAATCAAACTACTATACGTGCTAATTTATGGTCCTTAGCTTGACCTTGCATTAATGGAGGCATCTGAATTGTTAGAATAGAAGGAAATCACTTCCTTGTCCTTAGGAATCACTCCTCCAAGATATAGCTTACAACGATGCCCGTTGAGCTTAAAAGTTTCCTTGTTAGCATTTTCCAGTTTGCGGGCTCCATGATCAAAAACTTGAATGACTGTAAAAGGTCCACTCCATTGAGATTTTAACTTCCATAGAAACATCCTCAACCTTGAATTATATAGCAGAATCTCAAGTCCTACTTTAAATTCTTTTTGTTTAAGACTAGAATCGTGTCATTTCTTTACCTTTTCCTTGTAAAGTTTGATGTTTTGTACACATTATAATGAAACTCTTCAAGTTTGTCCATTTGCAGAAGTCTCTTTTCGCCTGCTTGCTTCCAATCAAAATTTAATGCTTTAATCGCCTAGTATGCTCGATGTTGTAGTTCAACCGACAAATGACAAGTTTTTTCTTGCACAAGCCTATAAGGAGTTATTCCAATAGGTGATTTGAAAGCAATATTATAAGCCTATAGGGCATCGTCTAACTTTATTACCCTATCCTTCTTGGAGTTGTTCACTGTCTTTTCCAAAATTTGTTTTATTTCTCGATTGACAACTTCCACTTGGCCACTAGTCTTTGGATGGTAAGATGTAGCAACACAGTGGTATACTCCATATCTTTTTAAGAGAGCATCAAAAGATCTGTTGTAGAAATGTGTACCTCCATCATTTATTATCATACGTGGCACTCTAAATTGATTGAATAACCGTTTGATGAATGTTTGGACTTCCTTTCCATCATTGGTTGGAGATTCCATTGCTTCAACCTAACACGAAACATAATCCACCCCTACTAGAATGTACATGTTTCCCATCGAAAATGGGAAAGGATCTATAAAGTTGATGCCCCATACATCGAAGACTTCAACTTCTAAAATGTTGGATAAAGGCATCTCAACTCTTTTGGAGATGTTACCTATTCTTTGGCATCGATCACATTGTGCTACGAAAGTCTGACCATCCTTAAACAATTATGGCCAATAAAATTTACTCTTGAGTATTTGAGCTACCATTTTGTTGGCTCCATAATGTCTAGCATACTGACCTTCTTGACATTGGTTTAAGATGTCCAACATTTCTTCCTCTAGAACACATCATCATATTAACCCATCAGTGCATGCTTTATTCAAAATTGGCTTATTCCATATATATCGGTTATAATCATGCAATGATCTCCTTTTTTATTGGTGAGATAAATCTGAAGGAAGTTTACCACTGGCAACATAATTTGTGATATCGGTAAACCATGGTGTAGTTAAACTTTCACGTAGCATTAGGGTTTCATTGGGAAATTTTTCACTAATATCTTTTCTTGGCTAGCATTCCCCTACTTCCAGTTTGGATAAGTGGTCTGCAACCACATTTTTGCTCCCTTTTTATCTCTCACCTTTATATCAAATTCCTGTAAAAGTAACACCCATCGAATGAGCCTTGGTTTTGCATCTTTTCTATTGAAAAGGTATTTTTAACGTTTCATGATTAGTGAATACGATTACCTTTAACCCTGAAAGGTATTATCGAAACTTATCACATGCATACACTACTGTGAGTAATTCCTTCTCTGTAGTGGTGTAATTCAGCTGAGGTCCTGTAAGAGTTTTGTTACCATAGAAAAACACATGCAACCTTTTATCTTTCCTTTGGCCCATTACATAACCTATGGCTTGGTTGCTTGTATCATACATAACTTCAAATGGAAGTGTCTAGTTTGGTAGTGATAGAATTAGTGCTGATATTAATGCCTCGTTTAGCTTGTTGAACACAAACATACACCTTTCATCAAACTTGAAGGCCACATCCTTGACTAAAAGATTTGTTAAAGGTCTTGCGATTTGCAAAAATTCTTTGATGAATTGACGGTAAAAATCCTGCATGACCTAAGAATCCTCACATACCTTTTACATTGCTTGGCAGTGGAAGTTTCTCTATCACTTTTGTTTTTGCTCTGTAGACCTCAAATCCTTGGTGTATGATTTTATGCCCTAGCACTATCCCCTCTTACACCATAAAATGGCATTTCTTCCAATTCAGTACCAAGTGTGACTCTTCACATCTTAGAAGAACTCTGTTTAAATTAGTTAAATACATCACAAAAGAATCTCCAAAAACTAAAAAATCATCCATGAACACCTCCATTATATCTTCTATCATATCGGTGAAGATAGACATCATACATCTTTGAAAAGTAGCTAGGGCATTGTATAGTCTGAAAGGCAACCGTCTGTATATGAATGTACCATAAGGGTAGGTGAATGTGTTCTTTTATTGATCATCAGGGTAAATGAAGATCTAATTATATCCCGAATATCCATCCAGGAACTAATAAAACAAATGTCCAGCTATTCTTTCTATCATCTGGTGTATGAATGAGAGAGGAAAATGACCTTTATTAGT
This sequence comes from Erythroxylum longipes, assembly GCA_027563885.1. Taxonomy (NCBI): domain Eukaryota; kingdom Viridiplantae; phylum Streptophyta; class Magnoliopsida; order Malpighiales; family Erythroxylaceae; genus Erythroxylum; species Erythroxylum longipes. The sequence continues at coordinate 1,272 of JAOQMS010000050.1, read as the reverse complement.
TACTGAGTTGAGTTTACGATAATCTATGCATACTATACATCCTGTGTCAATTCTGGTTGAAACTACTTATCAACTATCACTTTCTATTACCGTCATTCCACCCTTCTTAAGTACACATTGTTCTAGACTAACCCATTCACTATTGGAGATGGAATAAATTATCCCTATATCTAAGAGATTTTCTCCTTTTTGACCACCTCCTTCATGTTAGCAACCTTCATTGATGCTGCCTCACCATTCTACATCCTTCCTATAGGTTTATTCGGTGCTTGCAAATATTTAGGCTTATACCTCGAATATTAGCATTTTGCTATTCGATGGCTTTTATTCACTTTCTAACAATTTCTACCACCTTACTATCTTTTTCCTCATTCAATTGATTTGAGATGATTATTGGTAATGTTTTACCTTTACTTAGAAAGGTATAACTGAGATGTGTAGGTAAAGGTTTAAGCTCTAATGTCGAAGGTTTTTCTATAGATGGTGGTATGGGTGCTTTGGTTCGAACCGATTTATCTTGATGTATTTGAACATTTGAATCCTCCGTCTCATCATTGCTTTTAGATTCAAGTTTTTGATATCCATTGTCTGTCTCTGCTTCCATTGACTATACTTCTGTGATGCAACTCTTAACTAGTTCTTGCAAATTTTGATCTATAATTTCAACCTTCATGCATATGCTGCTCGTAGTTGGATTTTTTAAAGCCTTATTCATATTGAATTAGATATAATCCTTGCATATTTCGAAGTGTTAATTTCCCTTCGTGAACTTCAATTATTGCTTTCCCTATATTCATAAATGGTTGACCTAGGATCAGTGGATAGTTCTTATCTTCTTCAAAATCGAGAACTACAAAATCTACAGGAATAATAAACTTGTCCACTTTCCTTAGAAGGTCTTCCATTATTCCAAATGGTCTTTTAATGGATCGATCAGCTAATTCAATTAACATCGATGTTGGCTTGACCTCACCCAGTCCTAACTTCTTGAATATTGATAAAGACATAAGGTTAATACTTGCACCTAAATCGCACAAGCACTTTGTGAATTCAAACTTACCTACCATATAGGGTATTGTAAAACTCCCTAGATCCTTCAATTCAGATGGCATCTGAATGGTGAATATGGAACTACAGGTGCCAGTTAGAGCTACTGATTGTTAGACCCTGAAATTTTTCTTAGAAAATTTTGAGTAGTACATAAGAAGTGTGGATAGGTTCATGTTTTGCTTTGGTGATTTTGGTAGTGAGAGACTATGAAATGGGAAGAAT
>JAOQMS010000048.1:12826-26198 GCA_027563885.1 Erythroxylum longipes | reverse complement strand
ATTTTCTACTTACTGTTAGAAGATATTATTATTATTATTATTATTATTATTATTATTATTATTATTATTATTATTATTAATAAATTATTTATTATTATTAATTTTATTAATTATTATTATTAAATTTCTTATTATTATTAATTTTCTTCTTCTTATTGTTAATTTCATTATTCTTATTATTATTAATTATTATTGTTATTAATTGTCTACTTACTATTATTCTTATTAATATTAATTTTATTAATTATTAAATTCCTTATTATTATTAATTTTCTTCTTCTTCTTATTAATATTATTGTTATTATTAAATTCCTTATTATTATTAATTTTCTTCCTATCATATAACTTTCCAACATTTTACAGTAGTTAATTTTTCCTAGTCCGACTCATGTTAGCATTCATTATATAGTCACAATTGCAATATAAAATAACAATGTAATGATATTGGAAATAAATATAACATAGGGCTTTAAATTGCTTAAAAGTTAATTTAGTTCTTTACCAACAGGAAGATAATGTCAACTTAATGGGAAGAAGAAATCAGATTGATTTCCCATTGAGACTAATAAGAGTCAAGAGAGCAAAGGAAAACTTTGTAAACAAGGTGAACACAGCTATTGGCAAATTAGGGGCAGATGCAAAGAAAAAGAGATTAGTGGAATGGTCAGTTGAATTTAAGAGACTGAAGCTATTTAATGCATAATGCAAAGGGAAAAAGTTCGCATACAAATAGGAACATAAAGATTCAAAGTGCAGAGACCACGACACCTTGAATTCTGAAACTGAACAAGATAAAAGAACATAATTTTGAGAGTTAAACATCATGGAATGACAAAGCTCTTGCACTGTTCTGCATTACCTTGCACACATATTCTCTCCTTTTTTTTTCTTTAACAGGTGAATGACGCCTTCAGCATAACAAACCATCAAGTTAGTTGAATGTCTCATCCCATATAAGAACTCGGTCGATCAACAAATTGTCGTCTTTCAATAGCTGGCTATTTAGCAATCTTCTCCACATATAATGGATCACTTTGGTGACTATATCCATGACTTGATGCTGTAACATAGTCAATAGATGTAAATTTAGGAGAATCAGTTACAACTGAGGAGTAGCCACCACGTCCTTCTAAGGTCAGCGATGCACTCCCTTTACCACTTATTGTAGTAACCTAAAGAATAAGATGTACATTGAAGCTTAGGAAGATTCCCAAAAGGTTAGTGAAAATTCATTAGAGTATTAGAATTCCAAGCAAGAAGAGTGTCATCATTTGAATGGCATCACAAAAAGGTTGGAAGTTGAAAGCTTACATATAAATTTCCACGTATAAGATTTCAAAGAACAAAAAAATTGCCATGCATGCATCTTTACAGTTATTGTATCAATCTGAACACCATATGGGTTTTTCATAAGCATCTTATGTTATGAAGCAAGCAATTTTCAATAAAATTGCAGAGATATAATATAAAGTCTGATAAAAGAACAAGCAGAAGCTATGACTTGAAAGAAAAATCATCAAAAGGAATTTTTTAAACATTAGTATAAAAATCCCTGGCATTAGCATAAACATAAATCCATAAATTGCATCAACCAACCTGTCGATCATCACTCATGGCAGCTGATCCATAGACATATTCATACTGGCCCTTATAATGTGTTGCTGAACTATGGACTTTATATCCACCAACATCACCTTACTGAGAACCACCCAAAATTGATCCATCCCTAGAACTCATAGAGTGTTGAGTACCACCATCCGTACCCCCAACAGAACTCCCAGAACAAGCAGCTCCAAGCTACAATGGCAAATGAGATGTTCTCAACCATAAACTCAATGAAAATGATATGTTTTTGCCAAACACTATGTTCTAATGTAATTGAAAGCACTCAACCACAGTTCAAATATACACCAAAGAGTGTTTGGTTAAGAAAAAAGAAATTATTCCCAGCAACAACAGTCATAAGAAAATCCACCGCACATTCAACGTCCATGTATATCTAACAAAACCTGCCACTAACAAATTATGGCATAAGGGAAGAATGTTTACAAGATTATTCAGACCAAAGCAACATATAAAATAAATTATGAGCCTATCTGAAGAGCCAATTTACAAATAGGTTAAATTACTCAAACCCATAGATGTAATGCATAAAAATTGGCCAAAAAACTAGAAAAGTTGCAGTCTTTTATCTCAGCAACAAAAAGAACTTACATTTTGACCATACCTAGATTGCGCAACATATGTTTGTTTTTTATATGCATTACTCTCTCTAGAGGAATACATGCTTAACGACCTACAATTACAACCATACACAATTCAACCATATCAGCTAAACCTAACATGAAACTAGAATCTACAAACACAAAGTGAGGAATTTCACAACTGAATTTATGTTTAAACTAGAAAAAGGAAATTAAGTGACATAGCTTAAACTCTGGAATTGGCAGAAACGAGTTTACTTAGATGCTTTATATTTTGTAGATCCAATCATTCTTAGCAGGTGTGCCTTACGTCGTTTTTGGATATAGGTAATATCTATTGCTATTTAGAATTTAGATCATCTTTACCCAAATGATATTTATCCACGAAATCTACAACACAAAACAGACCAAAAATACCCATAATCAAGAAATTAGTAAGCCAATTAACTACACCCAATCGGAACCCATCAACATAAACACAAAATACAACTCATAACTAGAAATTTCAGTACCGCAAAAAAGAAGAAAAAGAAGTATTAAACCCAGAAATTTAGTACCGCAAAAAAGAAGAAGAAGAAGCATTAAACCCATAAATTTAAGTACCGCAAGAAATAAGAAGAAGAAGCCTTAAACCCAGAAATTTTAGTACCGTGAAGAAGCATTAAACCCAAAAATTTCAGTATTGTAAATGGTGAAACTAGAAGAGACCATGAAGTTAAAAGAAATCAATCTACCTAATGCACCAAACAAGGAAATAACAAACCTTAACTGCAAACGAGTTGAACAGAAGTGGTGACGATTAAAGAGAGGGACAAAACCTGTTAGGAAAGAACATTTTTAACTTAACCAGAAGAGAGGGATAGATGATCGAAGGCTGGACTGGAGAAGAGAATCGCTTGAAGGTTGGGAGATAGACAAGCCTCTTTCTCATCAGGGAAGGATAAATCTGTCTTCAAGTTTTGACATTTATTCCCAACGTGCTCAAAATAGATAAAGATAAGCGAGGGACTGCTTTACGTATTCTGCAAATTGAAGGAATATCTAAACCTAAGGAATGTCTTCTCTGTGTTTTTTTTAACCAAACAAAGTAATAAGTTATTGTTAGGAATAAGATAGGAATGGAATAGTCATTCCCCTCAACCAAACATACTATAAATAAGATTTATAATCTAAGACTTTCTAATACAATAATCATCATCAAGAGGCAAGTATATAGCATATTTATTTTTCTGTATGAATATGACTTGCATTATTCAAGAATCAAGCTTTCAATAACAAGAAAACTTAGAAAGAAACCATAAGATAGAAAACACACTCTATTTTTATTGAATTCTCAATGATTTACAACGAAAGGGAGACCCTGCATTTATAGACTAAGCAAAGGAAATAGGACAAACAATTTTTGAAAAAGATTTTCACATAATACAATAGTTCAAACTAGAATACAAAAGTGAATAATAAAAGTAAGAATTATTGGAAACAATGGGTCCTAGTAATATTCTTAAAAGATAAGAGGGAATTTATTAACAGGAAGGTGCAAAAAAAGATCGGGGTCTGCCATTGTCATCATCAAAATCAGACATGTCATCATCTATTTTTTTCAATTCTTTAATAAAATGTGCTATTTTGTGTTGGTCAAACTGAAGGCCAGGGATCTTGGGCATCCTGAAAATAATCGAGAAATTTGGGATCGATTTTGGGCTTTGGAGCTGTGGAGATTTCTCCAAGTTCAACATTGTTTTTGGGATCAAATGCAAGTGGGCATGGTGTTTCCCCTACCATAATGTTAAATCCTATATAAGCAAATTGGTCAATAGAAGAATATCCAGCAATTGGTGAAATGGGCTCCGGAAGGAAAAAGTCACTTGGGTATGAACCCAGAGATATACAAGTAGTTAGCTTAGCAGATTTGGGATGATAGTCTATGTGATCTAGAAATTGCGCATCAAGTCTTTTTGTTGTTTATGCCAATCAATGGAGGTTTACCAAATTTGAAAATGATTATTGGTATAAATATAACTATGCTCAGTTAAGCTATATGAATGGTGGACAATGTAGATAGAATGGGCTTTTTGCACTGACAAAGGAATGCCCTATTGTTGATATCTGTTAAGACTGTATCCAAGTTAAATACGCCATTTAGGCAAGGGTTGGAACCATTCAAGGAATGTCCATAGTAAGGTACTGAAATTAGTTAGATTGGTAAGATGTTTATAAACATGTAAATGAGAGAGGACAATTGGACAAGCATACATGGTGATACAAAGGTCACCTTGGGACTCAAACTTTCACCGAAGTTGATCGCCAACACTTTTTACACGACAGTCTCACTTAGGTTCACTTAAGCAAGGCTTCAGCCTTCAACGACCCTCGAAGTGTTTACCTCGCACACTCGAAGAAATAATGCTACGAAAGAAATAAGAAAGTAAAGGCAACAAAGAAACACAAGAGAGATATGGTAAAACTAACATTTATATTACTTTCCCTCAAAAGAATATAAGGAATGCTCTCTCTCTAAATGAATTGAGAGCAAAGCTCGAATGAGCTATATATAGGCATTCTAACTTGGACGCCAAGTTACATTCAGAATCTCACTCAAACTGAACTGCCTAAGATCTTGCTAAGATCATGCCTATCTCTACCAGATTACATCATATGGATCAATTGGATGACACTCCCATCCAAATAGGACTTTAACTGATAAGATAGAATCTACAAGATAACAGAAAGATAGAATTTACATTCAAATAGGAAACTAGCATCCTTGTCCTTGAAGATCTCCATTATCTTCAGATGTTTAGTCCTACTGCAACTCTAACTCCCAGTTGTCGCCACATCATCTAAGATCTCCCCACGATCTCTATACGCTAATGGTGCAGTGTGATCTTGCCGAAGCTCACATAGCACACTGGCTTGATCCAATGCTTCCCACAACAAGTCCGCTAGTCGTGGTCCATTCATCCGAGCATGGACTAAGTCCTTAGTCTATCAAGTACTTAGCCTGGGTCGAGTCAATCTCCATAAAGTTTAAGACTCTACCAAAATTCGCACCAAGTCCGATCCCACTCGCCCATGTTTGCCTTAGAATTTTCGCATGCCTCTCTCATGTGTGTAATCCAGCTAACCTCCCTCCTAAGGTGCCTCATGAAGGTTGCTGAGAAGTGCTCTGAAGTTTAAGGGTCTAACAAACCACCCCCACCAAATGGATTCGATGCCCTCTTCAAATTAGTCTGAAGGTAGGCGTTCACTTAGTCTTCAAATTGCCACAAGGTAGTATCTTTCTCCTACGTAGCTTTCACGAGAAGTTTACCTTTCCACTGAATCAAGAACTTGATCCGTCAGTTCTTCTTGTGTTGACCCATTGTTCGATGATCTAAGATCTTCTGCACTTGATCCTCGAACTAGTTCCTCATAATTGGTAGTGCTTGCTTCACTTGACTCCTATTCGAATATGATGCAGCCTCATAGTAAGGCTTGAGAAAACTAACATGAAAAGTAGGGTGTACCTTTAACCGTTTGGGCAATCTTAATCTATATGCCACGTTACCCACATAAAATTCTAACGGTCTCCTTCGAAGATCCGCTTGCTTCTTCATTCGTCGAGAAGCTTTTCGAAGACTATTCCTCACCTCATCCAACAATTCTTGCTTCTCCATCGCAAACTTATGTACCGCAGGACATTTGCCACCTGTCCTTTGTTGAGTAATCTCTAATGGTGTGAGAGGTTGTTATCCTAACACAATATCAAAGGGACTTTTCTCTATAGTGGAAGATCTATGCAAGTTATAGCAAAATTATGTTGTATCAAGTAAACTCAACCAATTACGTTGACTTGCACTTACATAATGTCGTAGGTACTCCTCCAACAAACCGTTGATTATTTCTGTTTGGCCATCTGTTTGTGGGTGATTTGCCATTGAAAACTTGAAATCGCAACTGATCAAATCAAAAGGGACGTCCAGAATTGGCCTGTAAATCTGACGTCTCGGTCGCTCACAATATCCTCTGGAACTTCAAAATACTTGACCACGTTCTTGTAGAACAGCTCGGTGGCAACATCCAAGGGACAAGTCACAGGAGTTGGCACGAAGATTGCGTACTTGGAGAATCTATCAACCACCACCATGATTGATGCCATGTTGTCCACCTTTGGAAACCCACTAATGAAATCCATTGAAACCGACATCTATGGTCTCTTGGGGATGGATAAGGGTTGTAGCAAACCGGCTTCTTTCTTTCTCTCCGGTTTATCTAACTGACACACGTGGCATGTCTAGACGTAACATTCCACCTCATTCTCCATCTTCGGCCAAAGTAGGAACGAGATAGGAGCATTAGCATCCGTTGGACTCTTAGGTGACCAGCCCACTACGAGTCATGCATCTCCTTCAACAACTGCTTCCGTAATCCACCAAAATTTGGCCCTTATACTTGACTACTCTTAGTCATCAAAAGCCCATCATTGTCGAGCCAAAACCCGGTATACAACACATTCCTTGACTTAAGAAATCAACTTACAGTACAAGGTGTCTAGTGGAGCTGCTGCCTTAATTTGCTCCAACAAGATGGACTCCACCCTCGTGATCGAATAAAGGGCCACAAATACCTCCTTCCTACCCAAGGCATCTGCCATGTTGTTGTGCCTTCTCGGTTTATGCTCCCACATGAAGTCATACTTAGCAAGAAAATCATACCATTGGGCTTGTTTTGGGGACAACTTCTTTTGGGTCCTAAAAACACGTGTTAGCAACATTATCTATTCGGACAACGAACCTGGTTCTCAGCAAATATACTCGCCACGTCTCAAGGCAATGCACCACCGCAAGCATCTCCTTATCGTGTGTCGAATAACGCTACTCCGCACCATTGAGCTTTCATCTCTCAAATGCTACCAGACTCCGCCAATGGCTTTATCCAAAACATCAGTATGTACCTTAAATGGAAGATCAAACATGGGTAACTTTAACACAGGTTCGGTTGAGATAGCGACTTTAAGTTTCTCGAATGTCTCCTCACATGCACTCGACCAACACCACTCTTGCTTCTTCTTTAGCAAGTTTGTCAATGATGTCACTTTCTTTGAGTATCCCACAATGACCCACCTATAGTGGTTCGCCAGGCCGAGAAAACTCTGTAATTCTCGTACTATCATAGGAGCCTGCCACTCAACTATCGCTTTCACCTTCCTCGGATCCATCCTGACCTAACTTTTGCTCACCATGTGACCCCAAAAATCTGATCTCCAACTGGGCAAACTCGCACTTCTCCATCTTCAAGTAGAGCTTGTACTGCCATAGTCTTTCAAACACTCACCTTAAGTGTTCCACATGTTCTGTCATATTAGTGCTATACACCACGATGTCATCTAAGTAAACCACAATAAACTCATCCATGAAATCATACAGCACATCATTCATAAGGTTGCAAAATGTAGCAGGGGCATTAGTTAATCCAAATGATATAACTAAAAATTTGTAGGATCTATACCAAGTGACACACATTGTCTTTTGGTCATCACCCTCAGCTATCCATACTTGCCAATACCCACTTCGAAGATCCAACTTAGTGAATACCTCAGCCCTTGACAACATGTCCATCAAATTCTGAACCAAAGGTACCGGATACTTGTTTTTCATCGTTACCTTGTTCAACGCTCGATAGTCCACACACATCAAAAGCGTATCGTCTTACTTCTTCTGAAACAATACAGGGGTGCTGTATGGAGCTTTGGATGGTTGGATAAACCCTGCTTCCAAAAACTCAACAAGTTGTTTCTAAATTTTTGCTAATTCCATCAAGGACATCCTATATGGGGCATGTGCAGGTGGGATCGCTCTAGGAACCAATTCGATCCTTTGATCTACCTCACGATGAGGGGGAAGAGTTTTTGGCAACTCTTTCGGCATCACCTCCCAAAACTCCCTCAATAAACTTGCAACTGCATCCGAAACTTCCACCACGTGGTCTTCACTCATTTCCCACATGGTAGCGAGATAGGTCTCTATACCTTTCTTTAATCCTTTCTCGATGCTCATGGCCAAAACATGTCCTACCGAAGTTGTAGTATCTGTCGTTCCACCATCCAACCTACAATAATTCACGTAGAATGAATTTTGATCATTTTATTAACATCATACCTCCCAAACTCGGATACAGCACCACCTTTGCTGCCTTGAGGAAATCGATCCCCAATATCTTCTCAAAATCCTCCAAAGATATGATAATGAAGTTCATCTTGGAATGCCAACTTCCAATTCTAACTGAAACATTGTAAGCAATTCCCGCAACTACTTGTGCCTTCCTTGTAGGGTTTTAATCTTCATTGGGGCCTTGGACACTCTTATGCCCAACTTCCAAATCATTATTTCCTCTAGGAAATTGTGGGTCACACTCGTATCCACCATTGTGGTCACGTCTTTCTCCCCAACCTGTACACCCACGTACATTAGTCTATCAAAGGGAGCCAACTCGCTACTAACCACATTAAGGAAGGTGATCAGATTTAGTGCTGCATCTTCTGAAGATTCACCGTATTCTTCGACAATTAGGGCATTCAACTTCTCCTTTCTCGGACACTCTCTGGCAAAGTGTGGACAGCCATGCAAGTAACAAGCAACCTTGCCTTTCTTTAAGGACATCTTCTCGTTCTTAGAGCCTCCATTCTGCTTTCCCTTACCCTTGAAATCCCCCTTCTTAGAGTCTTTCTTCTTCTTCCTCGGTCTTCTCCTGTTGGACTCGACCTTTGCCCTTGGAAGAATTTGAGAAGCTCGCCTTAGATTCATTTTCCATTCGAAAATCCACCAAGGCATCAGTAGTCGCGATTGCACCAACTACGTCCTTCACATTTTGCCTTCGTAACTCTATTTGAGCCCACAGTTGTAACCAGACAGAAAATTGAAGAGCTTGTCCTCGTCTAACATATTCTCAATATCCAGCATTAGAGAACTAAATGAGTTGACATAATCTCTTACCGATCCATCCTACTTGAGCTTCTTCAAGGCATCTCTCGTGAGCCAAGAAGTGTTCATAGGAAGGAACTGATCTTTGAGCTCTTTCTTCATCTGCATCCATGTTTCCACAGAAGTTCTACCTGTACTGATCTCCGCAGAGGTCCTCGTCCTCCACTAGAGCTTGGCATCCCCATTCAAGTACATGGCTGTTACATTGACTTTCTCAGCATCGGGCACCCTAGCAGCTGCAAAGTACTGCTCTATATCCCACAAGAAATTCTCCAACACCTTAGCGTCCCGCATGCCTTCGAACACCCTAGGTTCATGTACCTTCACAAATGAAAGTTGTGGTGTGGAGCTTTCAACCCTATTGACATCTATCGTTGCAACGAAACGCCTTAACACAGTGATCTTTAACTTGGCCTCCTCTTATGCCTTCAACAAGTCCACCATCTGTTGTTGCAACTATTGCATTCGTCCCTCCATCATCTCGAATCGAGTATTGTGAGATGTGACCTCTTACTCCCCTTGAAGAATTAGCCTAATGAGTGCTTCCATCCTAGTTACTTGTTCTGTTAAGTTGCCTACTACCATCTCAAAATTTGCCTCTGATACCAGTTGATACAAAGGTCACCTTGGGACTTGAACTTTCACCGAAATTGATCGCAACACCCTTTGTACGACAGTCTCACTTAGATCTGCTTAAGCAAGACTTCAGCCTTCAACGACCCTCGAAATGTTTACCTCACACACTCAAAGAAATGATGCTACGAAAACAATAAGTAAGTAAAGGCAACAAAGAAACACAAGAAAGATACAGTAAAACCAACTTTATATTACTTTCCCTCAAAATAATACAAGAAATGCTCTCTCTCTGAATGAATTGAGAGCAATGCTCGAATGAACTATATATAGGCATTCTAACTTGGATGCCAAGTTACATTCAGAATCTCACTCAAACTGAACTGCCTAAGATCGTGCTAAGATTACACCTATCTCTATCAAATTACGTCACGTGGACCAAATGAAAACACACCCAAACAAATTCTCAAACAGAACAGTATCTAAGATTTTGGTATCGACCATCAGTACCGAGTGTTTTCATTTGGTACCAGTTGGTATTCAAAATACCAGCCATATACTGGTCGGTATTGTAAGTTTTAGAAATCTGAGAGACTATTTAGCAAAATCCTAAATTTTTTTACCCAAAACCCCCCACCCCCGATGCCTACACACTCTCCTCTACTACTTTGATTTTGTTTCTCTCTCTCATACTTACCTCCATTCTCTCTCTATCTCACACTCTTGTCTCATCTTCATTCTCTCTCTCTCGTTCTCCTCTCCATCTCTGGCAATGGTTCTCCCTCTCCAGCGAAAAGACAACCACGAACCACCGCATCACACGACTGTCATCTTCGGATCTTCCTCCACTATGCAAACCTGCCACCACCGAGCCTCATTCGGACCTCCAACTCAACTCGAAAATCGATTGTGAATTTGTTTAGGTGTGTTTTCACTTTTCAATTGATTTTTCTGTTTAATTGCATTTGTGATTGTGAATGAGTTGCAAGTTGAATAAAATTATGAATGGATTTATGATTTGTTGTTAGTTGGATAATGGATTGGAGTTTAGTGAAATGAGTTTGGTTCATTGTTATGGTTCGACTGATTTATAATAAATTTTTTTATCATTGAATATTTGAAATGCAGGGCATGCATGATTTAAAAGTTAAAAAGTTTGAACTTAAATTAAAACCTTAAAACTAATAATGTAAAGAATTTAAAGTAAATAATTAATTAACATATTCTTAAAATTATTGAAATGGTATTTGGATATTGGGTAAATAATTGATTGAGTATAAAAATAATTCAGTTGTGGTCTTATGGAAGAGTCGAAGAGGAAGTTTTGTAATTGTAATTATTGTATAGAAAAGTAGCAAAAAAGATAAAATCTATATCTCTAAGTTGTCTTTAATCTTTATCCCAAAATTAATCCATCTCATCAAGTCTTTTGCATATTCACCTTTATTTATCCCAAAATTAGTCCATCTTATAGACTTTGCATATTCAAAATCTTATTTTCTTATTATTCCATTTTTATCTCATTTATAGTACCTTCGCATTATATCTTCGAAAAAGTGTAAAAGTTTCTTAGTTCATCTTAATGAAAAAAAATACTCAGCTTGTGCGTTCCATTTCAAGATATTTATTGAAGGCAATGATTTAATAAGATATGTCAATGGCAATAATCATATTCCTAAAAAAAAAAGAATAATGATGAGCATGCTAAGTGAAGTTAAGGATGTTTAAGTCATGACTTGAATGTTTGGATTCCTTGAGCCATCATCTTAAATCTTTGAACCTTCAAAACTATAAAGCATAACACTGTACTTCTTACAAAACTAACATCTTCATTTATTGTTATATATAACTAGAAGGAAGTTCGAGTATTCTTGATCAAACTGCTTCAAGAAGATATAATGATCCAGCTTGGCCTCATGCTGCATTAGTCCCAGATATGAAGAATCATACAATTTATTTGTTTTGTAACAAGCATTTGAAAGGTGGAGGAATCACCTGATTGAAGAAGCATTTAGCTAAGGTTAAAGAAGATTTAGAACCCTGTAAAAAAGTAAGCCATGATGTGGAGTGACAAATGAAAAAATTGCTTGAAGAATATCAACATGAAAAAGATAGAAGGGAAAGGTTGAATTTTGAAATTAGTAGTGGAAGTTCGTTTGCTAGTTTTCATGGTGATTGTGAAAATGTTGAAGATGGTAGTGGTAGTGGTAGTGGTACTCGTAGTGTTCCATCCCAAACCTGGGAAGAAGTGAATGTCACACCTAGACTTAAGGTGAGGAAAAGAAGAAGGTAGGTGAATAGTTTTTTTGCACTACGAATAACTCCCGGAGCCCAATATTCAATTCATAGTGCAATGTAATCAAGAGATGTGACTCACAATGTCGATATGGAAGTAGCTAGATGGTGGTATGATATAAGTTCATCATTCAATGCTTCTTAATCTTATTATTATCAACCTACGGTGGGTGGAATAGCCCCTTATGGTTTGGGATACAAAGCTCCTTCTAAAAGGTAAACTTTTGAGTTGTTCAGTTTATGAAATTAGAAGTTATTTAGTAGAAAGAAGAGTGAATTGGGCTACTTTTAGGTGTTCAATCATATGTGATGGTTGGACAAATAGGAAATAAGAGCCTATTATTAATTTTTGGTTTATTCTACAAATGACTCAATGTTTTTGAAGTCTATTGATGCTTTTAGCCTGATTAGAAATATTGATACTTTGTTTGAGATATTTGATATAAAGTTGTGAATGAAGTAGGACCAGAAAATATTGTTCAGTTCATAACTAACAATGATGCCGCTTATAAAGCGACAAGAAAAAGGTTACAGAATAAGTATAATTCTTTTTTTTGGACTCTTTTTGTTGTACATTGCATTAACCTAATGTTGGAGAATATAAGGGATCTTAGGCATTTTCTTATTATTGATACGACTACATAGAAAGCTAAAAAGGTGACTAAGTTCATCTATAGTTGTGCATAGGTGTTGAATTTAATGAAAAAGGAATTTACTAATGGCAAGAATTTATGTTGTCCTACTATGAGGAGATTTGCAACAAATTTCTTATCATTTTAGTCTTTTGTTACTATGAAGAAAGAGTTAAGACAAATGTTTACAAGTGATAAGTGAGTTGCATTTCAACATGCTAGGTTTAATGCTGGAGTGGAGGTTTCCAGAATTATACTGAAAGATAGAGAATTTTGGTCTCAATGCCAATTTGTTATCCGTGTTTGTGAGCCTTTGGTGAGGGTGCTCCACTTAGCTGATAGTGAAGCAAAGACAATAATGAGATATTTTTATGATGCCATGGAAAAGGCCAAGGAAGCAATCAAGGCCAATCTGAAACATAGGTCTTCTTTGTACACACCGTATCTTTTAATCATCAATGAGAGATGGGAAACACAACTTTCTTCTCCGTTGTTTGCACCTGGGCCATTTTTGAATCCTAGTGTATATTTCAGACTAGATTTTATAAAGAAAGTTGAAGTTAATAGAGGAATGTTATGTTGGATCACGTATGGCTCGAGTATTCATAATACGCTGCGGAAGAAACCATAATACAACACGATGTATAACCGAAAACAAATAGGATGCGCAAAAATACCTTTTTGACACGGATTGGTGGTTGTTTTTTGG
>JAOQMS010000047.1:114230-124267 GCA_027563885.1 Erythroxylum longipes | reverse complement strand
ATTCCAATGGCTCAATTCAATAATTCCTAATTTCATGTGCCTAAGTTTCCAGTGCCATTGGACAGTCATTTTCACTATCGGTAGACCCTATTCTGTCACTTGACAATTTTTCGGGTCCGGAAATGACTCCGAAAAATTCCCGAAAAATTCCTATAATTCTCTAAAAATTAGAAAACCCCAATAACCTTCTCCAATGCAATTTTTCATTAACACAAAGAAAATTTTTCATAAAACACATTTATTCACACTAATACCGGGAATTGTCATGAATGTATGTACAATCATTTACATGTGCAAAAATTCACTATTCACTATTCATGTGCATATATGAACGCATGAATATAGCAATGCAATGTTAAACAATCCTAACCCGTTCCAAATTACCATTTTACCCTTCCCGTATGTGAGGGGATGTTACACTAAAGGTGACAAAGACGTGAAGAAATGCTACTACTGTGATAAGTGAGGACATATTAAAAAGTTTTGCAATAAATGGAAGAGGGATCAAAAAAAGGAGGCTCATCAAGATGAGGATGATTATGATGATAAGAGTACAATTGTAATTGTTTCAAATATAGGTGATAAGGTAACATTAGTTTATGTAACTAATGAATGCTTCCATGTCAATAATGTTAGTTCAGAATGGGTGATTGACATGAGAGCGCCTTATCATTGTGTTCCGAAGAAAGAGTACTTCTTAAGCTACAAGAGCGGAGATTTTGGGAGTGTCAAGATGGGAAATCAAAGCTCTGCCAAGATAGTCAGTATGGGTCATATCCGGATTTAGAAAAACATCGGATCCTTACGACATTGAGAGATGTATGACACATCCTTGATCTAAGGTTGAATATGTTATTAGCGAATGTGTTAGATCAAAAAGGATTTAGACACACTTTTGAGGATAAAAAGTAGAAATTGTCAAGAGGCGCAATGTAACACCCAGATACCCTTTCGGAGGATATGCAAATGCTACATAAAACATAACCAAAATAATCCAAAACATAATAAAATTCCCAAAAACTCAAGGAACATACATTTCATTTATCAATGGTTGGGTCATATTCAGAACATAACATACACATGGTACTTATTATATACAAGCCTTAAATCCAAATCCAAACTATATTACAAACCAATAAACAAAACACAAAATATAACATAACTCATACATTGAAAAACAAATCAAAACCAAACTGAACATTTCCAAAACCAAACAAAATCTTCTTGGCCATTGCGATTGTCTTTGTCCCAGTCTCAAGTCTTCTTATCAGAACCTACATAGAGACAAAACCATCCTACTAAGCATATAGCTTAGTGGGGAATAACTAAACAAGGTATAATTGGCAACTGTCTTTAACAGTCATCTAGCATTCACGTGTACAGAATCAGATCATATCACCAACAATCTTTAATTGTTCATTTTAAGGAGCAATCCAAACATTGTGTCTCAGAATAGAATATGATTCATCATTACAGGACAAGACGTATAAATATCAGAGTATAATGTTATTGATTCAGAACAAAACACACAAGTCTCAAACAGAACATAATTGTGCCAAAACAGATCAGAACTTGCTTATATTAAAATTAAACATGTATTAGAATACAAAACATATTAGCCTGCTAATCATTTTTTTTACAGAAGTGGGTAACAAAACCAGAATAGGAGATACCTATAATTGGTATCATATAACAGGAGAGACTTATGACTCGACACCGGAGTGTCCTTATTAAGAGACATCGAAGTGTCTATATCGGGAGACATCGAAGTGTCGACACCTTAATATCACAAAAGCAACTGCAGACCCTTTTAGGTATACCTATTTACCCACGAATAAGACTTGGCAATTTTATAATAAATCGTTTCAGATTTCATAATCACATGCATAAGATATAGTGCATTATATATGACTTTATTTTATTTTCCTCAAATTGAACATATACATGCACATTCAATCAAACTTAACATACCTTATGAGCATAAACATTTACAACAATGTACCATTAAATACATAATGCATTTTACACATTACATATAATTACACAAATTCCAATTCATAATCAATCATATTCAATTCACATCACATACACCATTTGAAACACATTTGTATTCATAAGGACACATTATTCACTAACCACATATTCTTTAAGTAATTACTTCAATTAACAATCCATAACTAAATAAACTTTTACTCAATTAATCTAACATCATTTAGGTTCATTTTCAATCTCAGTTAAGTTCAATTAAATCATTATTAAGTACTTTAACCTTATATATGTCAACAATTACACAAAACTAAGTTTAGCATTTTTTTTCTTAGGATAAATTTTAGGTCAGTTTTGTATGGCCATTCTGAAATAGAAACTGAGGTTTCTAAGCAATATGTTATTCTAAAAAAATGTTTGTCTATGTCTTAAGTTTCTAATGAACTAAAGTTAAGACAATTTGGTTCGTTATTCCTATAGATATACCTAAAATACTAAAGACTATTCTCAAATAATGACATTAACCAAAACTCGACTTCAAGCCAAATTTCAAAACCCTTGGAGGTAGAAATAAAATTCTATTCCTTCATGATAATTGTATCCATATGTATTTAGTTTAATATAAAATTAAAATAAATCCATTTGGATATCTACAGGTGAAGTTATGGCTAAAATACCTATGTTAGTTCAGTGGAACCACTGCAAGTAACTCACGTCTTACACCTTTAACGCCCCTTCACCATAGTTCATCAATTCCACCTTATTCATGCCTCAATTACACATTAATTTCATGTCCATAACCAATTCAAAAGTCATTCATTAAGTAACTTACAAATCAAAAACTTTCACACATCAAAACCAAACTAGAAATTATCATACAAAGATCATTTTTCCAGCACCTAATTATCAACATCATAACATATACTTCAAGCCAATTCAATTATCATAAAACCTGTATTAATACATGTTGTCAAGTTTAGAATTCCCTTACGTCCTTATCTTCAAATTTTAACTCCAAAGAACTAGCTAATCTTTTAAAACTGAAACAATATTGCATTTGTCAAACCATAATTATTTTCCAATACTTCCAAGTAATCAACACACATCTAAAATCAATGTATAACTTGAGCACTAACAAGACAATAACACCAAAAATAGCAGGTCCTACTTCTTGATGTAGTAACTTACAAAGATCCAAGTGAAGATAATCCAAAACCAAGAAAAATTCTAGAAGTTGAGAGGGAGTGAGTGGTTTTGGTAGAGAGGAGCAAGGAAGAGAGTAAAGAAAGTTCCAGTAGAAAATTTGCCACCTTAGCTTCAAGCAATGCGAGATGTCTTCATCCTTTATTGACACATGTCACACATGAAGGTAAGCTACTTATCCTTCAATTAAGCCACTTAAATGTCTTCATCTCTGGCTGCCAAATGTCATAATTTTATTAGGCTATTTGTCACTCCATAATTGGTCCATTTGTCAATTAATTACTAGTCTAATTTTCACCCAATTTTAGGCTTGGTCATACTAATTTCCATATACCAACTATCTTGCCACTTGACAAATTTTCCTAGTCCAAATGTACATTTTAATACCTCAATTCTCTATTGGTGTTACTTAATTCCAATTCAATAAGTATGATCCATTAAACCAAAATTCAAGTCACATGCAATTCTCCATTATGTCACAATTTTTAATTCCTATCATACATGTACTTTCATAAATATGTCACATTCCAACTAGGGTATAATTTGTGGCCTTACAATTCTCTCCCCCTTGAAAGAATTTTGTCCTCGAAATTCATACCTGGTCAAAATAGTTGGGGATACTAAGTCCTCATGGTTTCTTCTGGTTCCCATGTTGCTTCCTCGAGTCCACGGTGTTGCCAGAGTACTTTAACCAGAGTTATTTGCTTATTTCTGAGTTGTCAGACTTATCTGGCTAAAATAGACACAAGACCTTCTTCATAAGTCAAATTCGGTTGTACTTGAATTTCTTGCACAGGAATCTTATGTGTATTATCAGACCGATATCTTCTCAACATCAAAACATGAAACACATCATGTAACTTGACTAACTCTCCAGGAAGAGCTAATTGATAAGCTATTGGTCCGACTCTCTTACAAATCTTATAAGGACCAATATAACATGGGCTGAGCTTACCTTTCTTCCCAAACCTAAGGATGGCAATGGGCTAGCCCATGGGCTAGCACCTGCCAAATTTTTTAAAATAATTTTTGTAAAATTAAAAATATAGAATAATTTATTTTTTAAATTAGGTCAGGGTTTAAGTTGCTCAGACCCAAGCTTACTCGAGAACCAACTCTTCTAAGTAAAATGAGGTTGTGTTGCTTAAAATAATTAGACCTTGAGTTTATCTAGGCTTGGGCCTGGCCCATGGGCCGACCCATTAAAAATAACTAAATTTAGGCCTATGGGCCAAAAATTGCCATCCCTACCCAAACCAAAGTATGTGTTTCTATAGCGATACTTTCAGGAATACCTTATCACCTACCTGATACTTAATATTTTTTCTTTTTAAATTGGCATACGACTTCTGCCTATCACTGGCAGCTTTCAATTTTTGTTGAATAACTTGAATTTTCTCTTCAGTATCTTTCACAATATCAGGCCCGATTATTTTTTTCCACATAATTCAGTTCAACAAATCGGAGTCCTACACTTCCTACCATATAGAGCTCTATAAAGTGTAATGCTAATACTAGTTTGATAACTGTTGTTGTAAGCAAACTCCATCAGAGAAATCCCAACTTCTTGGGAATTCTAACACACAACCCCGAAGCATATATTTTAATATCTGGATAACCTGTTCAGATTGTCTATCTGTCTAGGGATGGAAAGTGGTATTAAACTTAACTTGAGTACCCAAAGCCTTTTGTAGTCTTTTCTAGAATCTCGAAGTAAATCAAGGATCACAATCAGAAATAATAGATAGTGGCACCCCATGCATCCTCAGTATCTCATTCATATATAGGTCGGCAAGCCTATCCAATAAATAATTAAGATGAACAGGAAAAAAGTGAGCAGACTTAGTGAACTTATCAACAATCCCCATACAACATCATGCTTCCTCTGAGTGAAAGGGAGTCCAGTGACAAAATCCATGGTAATGGTATCCTATTTCCACTGAGGAATAAAAATAGGATGTAACAAACCAGATAGAACCTAGTGCTTAACTTTAACTTTCTAACATGTCAAACATTTAGATACATAATCCACTACATCATGTTTCATACCTGACCAACGGTAATGCTGCTTAGATCTTGATACATCTTATTTCCACCAGGATGCATTATAAAGACAATATTATGGGCCTTAAACAATAACTTTCTTACCCATCATTAGTTGGCACACACAATCGATCTTTATAATACAAATCACCATCTCCTTTCACAAAAAATTAGGTTGTTTGCCTTCCTGAGTAGCTAAGATAAGTTGTTGCAACTTATCATCAACTTTCTGTGCATCACAAATTTCTTGCTTGAAGGTAGGCCTAGATTTTAACTTAGCTATTAAAGCTCCATCAGATACAAGTTTTCTTTCACTCTGTTCCACTGACAAAGTCAAAATGGTCTTCCAGCTTAAGGCATCAACCACGACATTAGCCTTACCCAAATGGTAGTCCACAATGCAGTCATAATCTTTAAACAGTTCTAACCAACATTGTTATCTCAGATTAAGTTCCTTTTGAGTAAGCAAATGCTTCAAACTTTTATGATCAGCGAAGATCCTACACTTTTCACCATATAAGTAGTGCCGCCATATTTTCAAAGAAAACACTACCACTGTAAGTTCAAGATCATGTGTAGGGTAGTTTTGTTCATGAGGCTTCATTCGCCTAGAGGCATATGCAACTACCTTTCCATCCTGCATCAAAACACAACCCAAACAATTTCTAGATGCATCACTAAACATAACATATTCCTTACCAGAAGTGGTTGAGCCAATGCAAGAGCTTTAATAAGCATTCCTTTTAGTTGATCAAAACTAGATTGATATCTATCGGACCATTCATACTTCACTCCTTTTAGTAGCAATTTAGTCAAAGGGGATGCCATCACCGAGAATCCCTTCACAAACTGGCGATAGTAACCTACAAAACCTAGAAAACTCCTCACTTCTGTCACATTTTGTGGGGACTTCCAGTTAACAATTGCTTCGATCTTAATGGGATTAACTCTAATCCCTTGAGAAGAAACAACATGTCCTAGAAAAGATACCTCCTGAAGCCAGAAACCACACTTACTTAGCTTGGCATACAACTGCTTTTCCAGTGTGGTTTGTAACATAACCCACAGATGCTCAACATGATCATGCTTATTCTTAGAATAGACTAAGATATCATCTATAAACACCACTACAAACTTGTCTAAATAGGGCCTAAACACTCTATTCATCAGATCCATGAATGCAACTGGAGCATTAGTTAGCCCAAATGGCATCACCAAGAATTCATAATGTCTATAACAGGTCCTGAATGTAGTTTTCGGAACATCAACATCCTTTACCCGAAGTTGGTAGTATTCTAATTGCAGATCTATCTTGGAAAATACTCTTGCATCTTTCAATTGATTAAACAGATCTTCTATTCTTAGTAATGGATACTTTGTTCAGCTGTCTGTAATCAATGCATATCCGGAGAGTACCATCTTTCTTCTTAACAAACAAAACCGGTGCTCCCCAAGGTGAGACACTGGGTCGAATGAACCCCTTATCCAGTAGTTCTTGCACTTGCACTTTCAACTCCTTCAATTCAGTGGGAGCCATCTTACACGGTGCTCTGGATATAAGAGCAGTGCCAGGCATAACTTCAATAGATAACTCTACTTCCCTTTCAGGAGGGAGTTTGGGTAACTCTTAAGGAAACACATCCGAAAATTCACTCACCACTAGAATATCTTGCAATCTACCGCCCTCCTTTTTAGAATCAAACGTAAAAGCTAGGTAAGCTTCACAACCCTTCCTAAGGAACTTCCAAGCTTGCATAACATATACCACATTAGTTAGAAAACTAATGTGGATGCCATGTAATATTATTTTAGGCTATTCAGGCTTCCTAAGCACAATTGTTTTAGCACTACAATCAACCATTACCTGATGCTTGGATAACCAATCCATACCCAAAATCAAATCAAATTCATAAAAAGGCAATCTAATTAGATCCACTACATACTTACTTCCTTGGATTATAATAGGACAATTTCTATAAACTTGATTAACTACCATATTACTACCCAGAGGACTGGTTACATGAATATCATACTCTAAATGATTTATAGACATCACTTTACTAGAAATATCTCCAACACAGATATAAGAATGAGTGGATCCAGGATCAAGCAAAGCATGCATTTTAGAGTCAAAGAGAGAAACAGTACCCGCAATGACTTCAGATGCGTCTTGATCCTCGTGAGCTTCAAAGCATACGCTCGAGTTGTATTAAATGGCACAATAGGTTGGTCAACAGTTTTTGATATAGTACTTGGATTAGGTCTAATCTGATCAAATCCTCCACATCCTCTACTGCATCCTCTATTTCCAACAGATGCATGAGAAACTTCTCTACTAGTTTGTAATGTTTGAGGTTTTTTATAGGGCAACTGGCTATTAAATGTTCAATGCTACCACATTGATAACATGCACCTGTAGCTCTCCAAAAAGTACCCCAATGATGTCTGGAGCAATGAGGGCACTCATAACAAACTTCCACCATTTATAGGTTGCTCCTTGAAGAAGAGAGACAAAACAGTGCACCATCTGATTTGCTGGGCAACTGATTTCATCTAACACCCTCTTCACCTTCTCTAATCAAAATTCAGCTCTTTCAGACTCCTCAAGAGATTTTCCAACAAATTCTTTAGCTCTATACTTATGCAACTAATCAATCGGAGCCTTGAGTGTCATCATACGGTGTAGCAAAGTCATCATGTCTTGTAACAGCTTAACCATAGCCTCCCCTTAAACTGGAGGTGGAGGTAGTGGTATTTCATCTTAATTCACCCTAAAGGGTCCAGATATAGATGGACGAGATTACTTAGGATTATTACTCTCTGCAACCTCGTCAACGACTTCGTGAGATCTTTCCATATTTAATTCAATACAAAACATGGAATAAACAGCATTAGGCCAAACACATATCTTATATCCATGTATAAGCAATAGTTAAGCACTGGTTAAACTAGAATCGCCTAAACCATGCTCGATACCAAACGATGTAACACCTATATACCCCCTGGGAGGATATGCAGATTCTACACAAAACATAACCAAAATAATCCAAAACATACTAAAGCATTCCTAGAAACTCAAGGAACATACATTTCATTTATCAATGGTTAGTTCATATTCAGAATATAACATACACATGGTACTTATTACATACAAGCCTTGAATTCAAATCCAAACTATATTACAAACTAATAACCAAAACACAAAATATAACATGACTCATACATTGAAAAACAACTAAATAAACTGAACATTTCTAGAACAAAACACAATCTTTTTGGCCACTGTAGTTGTCTTTGTCCCAATCTTAAGTCTTCTTATTAGAACCTACACGGAGGCAAAACCACCATGCTATATAGCTTAGTGGGGAATAACTAAACAAGATATAACTGGTGACTGTCTCTAACAGTCGGCTAGCATTCACTTATACAGAATCAGATCATATCACTAACAATCTTTAATTATTCATTTTATGGAACAATCCAAACATTGTGTGTCTTAAAATAGAATATGATTCATCATTACAGGACAAGACATATAAATATCATAGCAGAATCTTATTACTTTAGAATAGAACGCACAAGTCTTAAATAGAACATAATTGTGCCAAAACATATCAGAACTTGTTTACAGTAAAACTAAACATATATCAGAATACAAAACATATTAACCTACTAATCCTTTTTTTTACAGAAGTGGGTAACGGGACTAGAATAGGAGATACCTATGAATGGTATCACAGAACAAGAGAGACTTACGTCTCAACACTGGAGTGTCCATATCAGGAGAGACTTATGTCTCAGACACCAAAGTGTCTATATCAGGAGACACCAAAGTGTTGACACCTTAGTGTCACAGGAGCAGCTGCAAACCCTTCTAGGTATGCCTATTTACCCATGACTAGTACTTGGAAGTTTTAAAAGAAACCATTTCATATTAGAAGCACATGCACAAGATGTAGGGTATAATATATGAATTTATTTCATTTTCCTCAAAATTGAACATATACATGCACATTCAATGAAACTTAACATACCTTATTAGCATAAACATTTACAGCAATGTATCATTAAATACATAATGCATTTTACATATTACATATAATAAAACAAATTCCAATTCATAATTAATCATATTCAATTCATATCCTATACACGAATTGAAACACATTTGTATTCATAAGGACACATTATTCACTAACCACACATTCTTTAAGTAATTACTTCAATTAACAATCCATAACTAAATCAATTTTTACTTAATTAATATAACTTCATTTAGGTTCATTTTCAATCTCAATTAAGTTCCATTAAATCATTATTAAGTACCTTAACGTTATATATGTCAACAATTACACAAAACGAAGTTTAGCAATTTTGTTTTATAGGATAGGTTTCGGATCAGTTTTATATGGCCATTCTGAGATAGAAACTGAGGTTTCTTGGAAATATGTTCTACTAAAAAAATGTTCCTCGACGTCTTAAGTTTCTAATGAACTAAATTTAAGACAATTTGGTTCATTATTCCTAGAGTTATACCCAAAATACTATAGTCTGTTCTCAAACAGTGACAGTAATGAAAACTCAACTTCAAGCCAAAACCCTTAGAGACAAAACTAAAATTCTATTCCTTCATGAGAATTGTATCCATATATATGTAGTTTAATCTAAAATGACAATCACCCCATTTGGATATCTGCAGATCATGTTTTGTGTTAGACCCCGAATCTTTGGTAAGCATGAATTAAATGATTTTGGTGAATTGTGTTGGATAAATTATGTTATTCTATTGGAGTTGATTAATTAAG
>JAOQMS010000047.1:96955-114130 GCA_027563885.1 Erythroxylum longipes | reverse complement strand
AGATTATGGACAACTCAATTAAATAGAGCCTATGTCCATAACCACCTTTAAAATGCATCTAATGCATGCATCACACAAAGGAGTTTTAATTTAGGTTGTGACTTGACTATGCATCAAAAGTTTGTGATTTGATTCAACTCTTGAACTGAATCGAGTACTAGTGTTAGTCTCAGCTAATTCAAATTATGAATGTGATTCGATTAGGAACCCTAAAATTTCAATTATTTTAATGTCCAAAATAAACACTTTAATTCTAGGACACATGTCTTTTTCTAGGCACATTAGAAATGCAATGCTCTACCTAGATTAATTCTAAATTAATCCCTAGGGTTTCCAAAATTCCCGAATATCAATTAGTGATAAAAAATATCCCTACGTCATCTCAAATTTATTAAGACAATTTCGACAAAAGCCAAAAAAATCTTGAAGGCTAAAATCATCAAGATAAATGAGTTAACCTACTAGACACTAAAGAGAGTGATTTGATGTCCTAAAATTTTCCAAAATCCTAATTTCAAGCACATGCACTTAGCATGCTAATAACATCAAAATAATACATTTCTTATCTCACAAATTTTTTTTAAGGTCTTATAACCGAAACACATACACATAAGTCATTAAGCTTTCCAAAAGCTAACCAATGTTGACTTTGACTTGATTTATTAATTACATAAAATTCAATTAATTCTGGAAAAATTAAAGGGTCTTATAAACATTCTAAATATTCCTAATAAAAAATTCCAAAAACTAATTCTTGGGAATTATTTATTAACTTAGTGTCATATCACATGTCTATGGAACTTGTCATATTACTTCTAATACTAGTCATACTTTACATCATGCATGCATAAGATAGTCAGTTTAAAAACAAGTGTCAAGCATCTCATACATATGGAAACATCTTATCTATCATGTGCATGCAGAAAATTCATAAAACAATTTTTATAAAATTTAATATAGAATTTACAAGCATGTATGTTCATCAGATTTCTAGAATTTCCCAAAACTTTACTCATGCATTAGGCTCAAACAAAAATCATAATAAAATAGCAAATGACATTTAAATGCATTTTTCTTTGACAGAAGCATAACATAACACCTTATAAATTATGTGAAAGAAAATTAGAAAAAAAGTTTTCTAAAATCATTACAAAAATTTTCAAAAGCAGCACATGCATTTAGTTTTCCAAAAATTCCTAGAAACCAACATATGAATAAACTAGAGTTTAGTTCTCAATAAAATAGCAAATGACATTCAATTGAAAGTTCCTTTGATAGAAACATAAAATAACATCTTATAAACATTTATGTGAAAGAAAATTAGAAAATATTTTTATACAATTTATACGAATTTTTGAAATCAACATGCATGTCAGTCACAACCCAGCAAACAATTTGCATATGTTCAATAGATCACCTTATACATGCATAACTTGCTCAGACACCATTTGAAGGGGTAGCTATGGATTCATGCATCACATGTATAACAAGGAAGTGGAAGTATCGGAATCTAAATTCTGACCCCACGACATCCCTAGAAATCCAGAATCTTAGATGCATGCATACATAAATTATAAGAACATGAAATTTCTGCACATATACCTTTGATAACACTCCTTATTTCCTTAATCTTCTCCTTGTTTGGATTGTAGCAAACACCAAACACCTTCCTTGATCACTAAAGAGCATGCAAAGATGAAGAAAAATAATGTGTAAGGGTGGTCAAAGCATCAAACAAGATGAGTTTAAGTAGATGCTCAAATGGAGAGTTAGATCAAGATTATGTTACATTCAATTAGATCCATGCAATAATTGCATAAATTGCATGAACAAGACTCAAGATCACTTTTCTCTAACTCCAGAGCACTTCAGGACCCCTTATCCTCTCACTTAATGCACACTTTATTTTTCATCCAATCTTTTATGCGTGTGACTCCTAGGTTCTCGGTTATTTTGGGCAATGAAATTAACTCTTAATCCGAGCAAATCATGGATGGTTTCATGCCACTTAAATTAAATCTTAGTTCAAGCAAATCATGAAGGGTTTCATGATGCCAATTTATCATAATATAAGTAGATTAACACATAAACTCTCCAATAGTTAATTATCCAAATTATGAACTTGTCCATAGACAATTACCATGTAATTCGTGTAACACCCACACACCTCTGGGACACAAAACAAACTAAAATAATCCAAAACACACTAAAGCATTTCCAGAAACTCAAGGAACATACATTTCATACATCAATGGTTGGATCATAATCAAAACATAACATACACATGGTCCTTATAACAAACAAGCCTTAAATCCAAATCCAAACTGTATTAAGGTTATTACAAACCATTAAACAAAACGCTAAATACAAATTGTCTCATTACATTGAAAAACAATTCAAAAACAAACTGAACATTTCCAGAACAAAGCACAATCTTCTTGGCCACCGTGGTTTTTTTTGTTCCAGTCCTTAAATCTTTTTATCAGAACCTACACGGAGGCAAAACCACCATGCTAAGCATAAAGCTTAGTGGGGAATGACTAAACATAATGCATAATCACGACTATTTCTAATAGTTGTCTAACATTCACATGGACACTGAATCATGTCATATCTCAAACAATCTTTAATTGCTCATAATAAAGAGTATTCCAAACAATGTATCTCAAGACAATATATGATTCATTAATACTGAATTCTTACATCAGAACAAAACTTATAACTATCATAATAGAATTTACAAGTATCAGAATTGAATATCAAAACAGGATATAATCCTTCAGATCAAAACCTGACTTGTATTAGATCAAAATATGTTTGTATCAAATTAGAGCTTAACTTTTATCATATCAGAACTTATATTAAATTGAACATGTATCAAAATACAAATATGTTGGCCTGCTAATCCTTTTTACAGAAGTGGGTAATAGGACCAGAAAAAAAGAGACTTATGCCTCAGACACCAATGTGTCAATATCAGGATACACCGAAGTGTCACTATTAGAAGACACTAAAGTGACACCAAAGTGTCAATATCGAGAGACACCAAAGTGTCGACACTGAATTGTTATAGGAGCAACAGCAGACCCTTCTAGGCATGACTATTTACCCACTACTAGGACTTAACAATTTTAAATCAATCCATTTCAGATTTCAAAATCACAAGCAAATAATATATGTCTTGATTATATTTTTCTCATATATAACTTATTCACTCCCCTTTATTACACTCAATATGCCTTTCAAAACATAAGCATTTGCATCAATATATCAATGAAACATTAAGTCATTACATATTATATAACATCATAGAAACTCCCAATTCACAAACATCCATATTCAATTCACATCACATAAAACCCGCGTAACACATTAGTATTCTTAAGAACACATTCATCTTGAACATACCATACATTTCAACATT
This sequence comes from Erythroxylum longipes, assembly GCA_027563885.1. Classification (NCBI taxonomy): domain Eukaryota; kingdom Viridiplantae; phylum Streptophyta; class Magnoliopsida; order Malpighiales; family Erythroxylaceae; genus Erythroxylum; species Erythroxylum longipes. The sequence goes on along the minus strand of JAOQMS010000047.1, from coordinate 110,706 downwards.
AGTCACATTATTAATTAATCACACATTATTTAACTTATTACAATAATGAATAGTCCATAACTAGATTCACTTCTACTCAATTAATCTAGCATCATCTAGGCTCATTTTCAACCTCAATTAAGTTCAATTAAACCATTCTTAAGCACCTTAACCTTATATAGTGCAACAATTGTCTAAAACCAACATTTTCCCTTCCTAAGTATTGCCCATGGTTGTGGGGTACGTGATAGAAGCTAATCTCCCATTTTTCCTACAATTTTCCAGTTTTTCTTAGGACGAATTTTTGGGTCAGTTTTGTATGGCCAACATGACATAGAAAGTGAGGTTTTTAGGCATTATATTCTTCTAAATAAATGTTCCTCTATGTCTTAAGTTTCTAATGAACTATAGCTATTACAATTTGGTTCATTATTCTTAGAGTTACACTAAAATAATATAAAATTAAAATCACCTAATTTAGATATCTATAGGTCAAGTTACAACTAAAATACCAAGGTCTATTCGGTGGAACCACTGCAAATAACTCACATCTTACACCTTCAACACCCCTTCACCATAGTTTATCAATTCTACTTCAATTCCACCTTATTCATTCCTCAATTCCACATCAACTTCGTGTCCATAACTAATTCAAAAATCATTAATTAAGTAACTTACAAATCAATATCTTCCTCACATTAAAATCAACTAGAATTTATCATACAAGGATCATTTTTCCAGAATTTAATTCTCATCATCTTAACACATATTCTAATCAATTGAAGTATCAAACACTTCATACTATAACATAAAATCAAGTTTAGCATTTGCTTACCTCTTTAACTTCAAATTCCTACTTCAAAGAACAAGCTAAACTAGCCCTTCCAAACAATTAGCACACATCTAAGATTAAGGTGAAAGTAAGATGCTCTTAGCACCAAAAAGACAACAACATAGAAGATAGAATGAGGTTGCTTTCTTAATGCAGTAACTTACAAAGATTTATAAGTGGAGATGATCCAAAACTAAGCGAAATTCCAGAAGTTGAGAGGGAGTGAGATGTTTTGGTGGTGACAGAGAAAGAAAAGAAAACACAACATAAACTTTGATTAGCCAAGATGGTAGGTGTCTTCAAATTCCTTAAACATGTGTCAACTAGCTTGTAATACCATGTATCAATGGATTAGGTTGCCGCTAATCCACACATTTAATTGCTATTTGTCTTCTTATCATGCTGCCATATGTCATTAAATGATTAGTTCACATGTCTCCAAATAATTAGTCCACACGGCACATAATAATTGGTCCATTAAACTAAAATTGAAATTATATGCAATTCTCAATCATATCACAATTTTTAACACCTATCATACAAGTAATTTCATGAACATTTAACATTCCAACTAGGGTATAATTTGGGGCCTTACAATTCTCTCCTCCTTAAAAGAATTTTATCCTTGAAATTCATACTTGATCAAAATAGTTGAGGATACTGAGCCTTCATAGTCTCTTCTGGTTCCCATGTTTCTTCCTCGAGTCTATTGTTTTGTCAGAGTACTTTCACAAAAGGTATTTGCTTGTTCTTGAGTTATCGGACTTCTTTAGCTAAAATAGACACAGACCCTTCTTATTAAGTCAAATTCGGTTGCAGTTGAATTTCTTGCATTGGAATCTTATGTGTATCATCAGACTGATATCTTCTTAACATCGAAACATGAAACACATTATGTAACTTAGCCAACTCTCCAGGAAGAGCTAATTGATAACCTGCTAGTCCGACTCTCTTAAGAATCTTAAAAGGACTGATGTATTGTTGACTGAGCTTACCTTTCTTCCCAAAACAAAGTACATATTTCCACGACGATACTTTCAGGAATACCTTATCACTTACTTGATATTCAATATCTTTTCTTTTTAAATCGGCATAAGACTTCTGTCTATCACTGGTAGTTTTCAATCTTTATTGAATAACTTGAACTTTCTCTCTGGTATCTTTCACAATTTCGGGCCCAATCATCTTGTTTTCACTTAATTCAGTCTAATATACCATAGTTCTACACTTCCTACCATATAGAACTTCATAAGGTGCTATGCCAATACTAGTCTGATAACTGTTGTTGTAAGCAAACTCCATCAGAGAAAGATAGTTATCATAACTTCCTGGTAATTCTAGCACATAATCCCGAAGCATATCTTCCAACATTTGAATAACTTGTTCTAATTGTCTATCTGTCTGGGGATGGAAAGCGATACTAAACTTGATTTGAGTACCCAAAGCCTTTTGCAAACTTTTCCAGAATCTCGAATTAAATCAAGGATCGCGATGGCACCCCATGCAACCTCACTTTCTCATTCACATATAGGTCGACAAACCTATCTAATGAATAATCAGGATGAATAGGTAGAAAGTGAGTAGACTTGGCAAACTTATCAACAATCACCCATACAACATCAAGCTTCCTTTGAGTGAGAGGAAGTCCAGTCAAAAAATCCATAGTAATGGTATCCCATTTCCATTGAGGAATAGAAATAAAATGTAATAAACCAGATGGAACTTAGTACTCAGCTTTAAATTGCTGACAAGTCAAACATTTAGATACATAATTCACTACATCACGTTCCATACCTGAACACCAGTAATTCTGCTTCAGATCTTGATACATCTTATTTCCACCAGGATGCATTGTAAAGATAGTATTATAAGCCTAAAACAATAACTTTCTCTTCAACTCATCATTAGCTAGCACATACAATCAATCTTTATAATACAAATCACTATCTCCTTTCATAGAAAAATCTAGTTGTTTGCCTTCCCAAGTCACCAAAACAAGTTGTTGCAACTTAACATCAACTTTCTAAGCATCACAAATTTCTTGCCTTAAGGTAGGTCTAGCTTTCAACCTAGCTATTAAAGCTCCATCAGAGACAAGTCTTCTTTCACTCTGCTGCACTGACAAAGCCAAAATGGCCTTTTGATTTAAGGCATTAACCACGACATTAGCCTTACTTAAATGGTAGTCTACAATGCAGTGATAATATTTAAACAGTTCCAACCAACATCGTTGTCTTAGATTAAGTTTCTTCTGAGTAAGCAGATACTTCAAACTTTAATGATCAGTAAAGATCATACACTTTTCACCATACAAGTAGTGCCGCCATATTTTTAAAGAAAACACTACCGCTGTAAGTTCAAGATCATGTGTAGGGTAGCTCTGTTCATGAGGCTTCAGTTTCTTAGAGGCATATGCAATCCATCCTACATCAAAACACAACCCAAACCATTTCTAGATGCATCACTAAACATGAAATATTCCTTACTAGAAGTGGGTTGAGCCAATATAGGAGCTTCAATGAACATTTCTTTCAGTTGATCAAAACTAGCTTGAATTCTGTGGGACCATTCATACTTCACTCCTTTATATGGCAGTTTAGTCAAAGGGGATGCTATCACTAAGAATCCCTTTATAAACTAGCGATAGTAACTCGTCAAAACTAAAAAAATTCTCACTTTTGTCACATTTCGTGGCGGCTTCCATTTAATAATTGCAATCTTACTGGGATTAACTCTAATCCCTTGAGAAGAAATAATATGTCCTAGAAAAGATACCTCTTGAAGCCAGAAATCACTTACTCAGCTAGGTATACAACTACTTTTCCCACAGGTTTTGTAACACAATCTGCAGATGACTCAATATGATCATGCTTATTCTTGGAATAACAGATATCATCTCTAAACACCACTACAAATTGGTCTAAATAGGGCTTAAACACTCTATTCATCAGATCCATGAATGCAGCTAGAGCATTAGTTAGCCTAAATGTCATCACCATGAATTCATAATGTCCATAACAGGTCTTAAATGCAGTTTTCAAAACATCCACATCCTTTACCTGAAGTTAATAGTATCCTAATCGCAGATCTATCTTAGAAAATACTCCTGTACCTTTCAATTAATCAAACAGATCTTCTATTCTTGGTAACAGATACTTATTCTTCACTGTGACTCTGTTCAGTTGCCTGTAATCTATGCACATCCAGAGAGTACCGTCTTTCTTCTTAACAAACAGAACCGGTGCTCCCCAAGGTAGGATACTAGGTCGAATGAACCCCTTATCCAGTATTTCTTACAACTGCACTTTCAACTCCTTCAATTATGTGGGAGCCATCCTTTATAGTGATCTGGATATAGGAGCAGTGCCAGGCATAACTTCAATAGACAACTCTACTTCCCTTTTAAGAAGGAGTCCAGGTAACTCTTTAGGAAATACATCCGAAAATTCATTCACCACTGGAATATCCTGCAATTTACCACCCTCCTTCTTAGAATCAAACACAAAAGCTAGATAAGCTTCATATCCCTTCATAAGGAACTTCTGAGCTTGCATAGCAGATACCACATTAGCTAGAGAACCAATGCAGATGCCATGTAATACTATTTCAGATTGATTAGGTTTCCTAGGCGCAACTGTCTTAGCACTACATTTAACAACTGCTTGATGCTTGGATAACCAATCTATACCTAAAATCAAATCAAATTCATAAAAAGGCAATCTAATCTAATCCGCTATATATTCACATCCTTGGATCATAACAGGACAGTCTCTATAAACTTGATTAACCAACACACTACTTCCCAGAGGACTAGTTATAAGAATATCATACTCTAACTAATCTACAAGCATCACTTTATTAGAAATATCTCCAACACAGATATAAGAATGAATGGATCTAGGATTAATCAAAGCATGCATTTTAGAGTCAAAGAGAGGAACAGTACCTGCAATGACTTCATATGCATTTTGATCCTCACGAGTTTTCAAAGCATAAGCTCGAGCTATAGTAGATGGTATAACAGGTTGATCAATAGTTTCTGATATTAAACTTAGATTAGGTTTAATTTAACTAAATCCTCCATAACCTCTACCATGTCCTCTATTTCTAGCAGATTCATGAGAAACTTCTCTACTAGATTGTGATGTCTGAGGCTATCTCATAGGACAATTGGCTATCAAATGGTTAGTGTTACCAATCGATAATATGCACCTGTAGCTCTACAACAAGTACCCCAATGATTTCAGGAGTAATAAGGGCACTCCGAAGCACCAGAACCTCTACCCACAAAAGAACCTCTACTAGAAGCAGTCAATAAGGGATAACTTTTTCGCCTTCGACGAGCTACAGATCTTTAAGTAAATTTCGATATAGAAGAAACACCTTTATGAATTTTCTTACATAAGGACTGACCACCTCTAGCAAAGCCCGTTCATTGAGCCCTTTCTCTTTTCACCATTTGTTGCTCTATCTTAATAGTATCTTCCACCAGCTGATGGTTACTCACTTGCTGTAAGAGAGTAATTGCCACTAGATGCTCTTTGATCGAATCATTCAAACTATCCTCAAATTGATGACACCAAAACTCCTCAGTCAGTACTAGTTCAGATGCATACTTAGTCGATTAAACTCTTTGTCGTACTTAGCAACAGACAGGTTTCTCTACTGTAGGTTCAGAAATTGCTTCCACTTCTCCTTTCTATAAGCTTCCATCACATACTTGGTTTTAAACTCTCAGGTAAAGAAATCCCAAGTCAGAAGCTTCGGTAATTGAGGATTTCTTATAACAAACTTTCACCATTTATAGGCTGCTCCCTGAAAAAGATAGACAACATAATGCACCATCTGATCTGGTGGGCAACTAATTTCATTTAACACCCTCTTCACCTTCTCTAACTAAAATTAAGCTCTTTCAGACTCCTCTAGAGATGTTCCAGTAAATTCCTCAGCTTCATACTTTCGTAACTGATCAATCGGAGCCTTAGGTTCTGTCATATGGTGTAGCAAAGTCATCATGTCTTGCGATAGCTTAACCAAAGCCTCCCCCTGAGATGGAGGTGTAAGTGGTGGTATTTCATCTTGATTAATCCCAAAGTTTCTACATATAGATGGATTAGATCACTCAGGATTATTAGTATTTGCAACCTCATCAACGACTTCATAAGATCTTTCCATATTTAATTATATAATCAAAACATGGGACAAACTGCATTAGGGCAAACATAACTCTTATATCCATGTATAAGCAATAGTTAAGCGCTGGTTAAACCAGAATTGCGTAAACCATACTCTAATACCAAATGATGTAATACCAATATGCCCCCTATGAGGATACGCAAATGCTACACAAAACATAACTAAAATGATCCAAAACATACTAAAGCATTTACAGAAACTCAAGGAACATACATTTCATACATCTATGGTTGGATTATAATCAGAACATAACATACACATGATACTTATTTCATACAAGAATTAAATCTAAATCCAAACTATATTAAGGTTATTACAAACCATTAAACAAAACACTAAATACAACTTGTCTCATTACATTGAAAAAATTCAAAAACAAACTGAACATTTCCTGAACAAAACACAATCTTCTTGGCCACTGCAGTTGTCTTTGTCCCAGTCCTTAAATCTTCTTATCAGAACTTACACGGAGGCAAGACTACTGCTAATCATAAATCTTAGTAGAGAATAACTAACATAATGCATAATCACGATTTTTTTAAACAGTAGTCTAACATTCACATGCATTGAATCATGTCATATCGCAAACAGTCTTTAATTATTCATAATATAGAGTATTCTAAACGATATGTCTCAAGACAATATATGATTCATCAGTACTGAACATTCTTACATCAGAACAAAACTCATAAATATCATAATAGAATGTACAAATATTAGAATTTAATATTAGAACAGGATATAATCCTTCAAATCAAAATCTGACTTGTATCAGATAAGAATAGGTTTATATCGAATTTAGAGCTTATCTTATTTTATATCAAAACTTGTTTATATCAAACTGAACATGTATCAAAATACAAACATGTTAGCCTACTAATCCTTTTTACAGAAGTAGGTAACAGGATCAGAACAGGAGAGACTAATGTCTCAGACACCAAAGTCACACTGAAGTGTCAATATCAGTCCACACTGAAGTCTCACAGGAGTAACTGCAGACCCTTCTAGGCATGCCTATTTATCCACAACTAGGACTTAATAGTTTTAAATCAATACATTTCATATTTCAGAATCACAAGCAAATAATATGTTTCTTGATTATATTTTTCTCATATAGAACATATTCACTCCCTTTGATTAGACTCAATATGCCTTTCAAACATAAGCATTTGCATCAATATATCAATGTAACATTAAGTCATTGCATATTCTATAACATCATGGAAACACCCAATTCACAAACATCCATATCCAATTCACATCACATAAAACCTTTGTAACACATTAGTATTCTTAAGAACACATTCATCTTGAACATACCATACATTTCAGCATTAGTCACATTATTAATTAATCACACATTCTTTAACTTATTACATCGATTAATAATCCATAACTAGATTAACTTCTACTCAATTAATCTAGCATCATCTAGGCTCATTTTTAACCTCAATTAAGTTCAATTAAACCCTTCTTAAGCACCTTAACCTTATATAGTCCAATAATTGTCTAAAACCAACATTTTCCCTTCCTAGGTACCGCCCACAATCGTGGTACCTCCCCATGATCAACATAAAAGCTAATCTCCCATTTTTCTTGCAATTTTCTAGTTTTTCTCAAGATAAATTTTTGGGTCAGTTTTATATGGCCAATATGACATAGAAACTGAGGTTTTTAGGCAATATGTTCTTCTAAAAAAATGTTCCTTTATGTCTTATGTTTCTAATGAACTAATGTTATTAAAATTTAGTTCATTATTCCTAGAGTTATACTAAAAATACTATAGGTTATTCTCAAACAGTAACGGTAACCAAAACTCAAGTTCAATCCAAATTTCAAAACCCTTAGAGATAGAACTAAAATTCTATTCCCTCATGAAAATTCTATAACTATGTATTTAGTTTAATATACAATTAAAAGCACCCCATTTGGATATCTATGCGTAAAGTTATGGCTAAAATACTGAGGTCTGTTTAGTGGAACCACTACAAATAACTCACATCTTATTCCTTCAACACCCCTTCAACATTGTTCATCAATTTCACTTTAGTTCCACCTTATTCAAGCCTCAATTCCACATCAATTTCATGTCCAGAACCAATTCAAAAATTAGTCATTAAGTAACTTACAAATTAGTATCTCCCACACATCAAAACCAACTAGAAATTATCATACAAGGATCATTTTTCCAACATTCAATTCTCATCATCTTAACACATATTCTAATTAATTAAAGCATCAAACATTTCATATTATGACATCAAATCAAGTTTAGCATTCCCTTACCTGTTTAAATTCAAATTTCTACTTCAAAGAACCAGCTAAACCAGCCCTTCCAAATAAGCAGCACACATCTAAGATTAAGGTGAAGATAAGATGCTCTTAGCAGCAAAAAGAAAGTAGTATAGAAGATAAAATGAGGTTTCTTTCTTAATTCAGTAACTTAAAAAGATTTCCAAGTGAAGATGATCCAAAACCAAGAAAAATTCTAGAAGTTGAGAGGGAGTGAGAGGTTTCGGTGGTGATAGAGAAAGAAGAGAAAACACAACAGAAACTTTGCTTAGTCAAGATGCTAGGTGTCTTCAAATTCCTTAAGCATGTGTCAACTAGAAAATAATGCCATGTATCAATGGATTAGGCTGCCGCTAATCCACACATTTGTCTTCTTATCATGTTTCCATATGTCATTAAATGATTAGTCCATATGTGTCCAAATAATTAGTCCACATGGCACATAATAATTGGTCCATTAAACCAATATTCAAATCATATGCAATTCTCAATCATATCATAATTTTTAACACCTATCATACATGTACTTTCATGAACATGTAACATTCCAACTAGGGTACAAATTGTCCCTTCACCATTCTATACCCCCACTTGGTTCGGAGTATGGGCTATGTGTCAACTCCCACTAGACTGACTACGTCACATCTAGTCCAAGTGATATTAGTTCTTGTCTTAAGATCTCATTACTCTATGTGTCATTGAAGACTCTCTTCAAGACATATAACTGCTCCAGCCAAAGACGCCTAAGTAATGACCCCGATAAGAGGTCGTGGGTATCATCTCCTTCTATCAGGAGTGGTGACTCCTTTATTGGCTACCCAATTACTTTTGAATACCAATAGTAGTACCTAATCACCACCCTATGAGCGACCTCATCTTAAGGCAACAAGGAATGATGTCAAAGCGTAGGATCAGTATCAAAGATAACCTTGAGTACCTCAAGTCTAAGGATATTTTCACCATTGCTATGGTGAGATTAATCATTGGCATTTGATTGATCATCCATATGATAATCTTATAGTGGGTCATTTGATATACTTATTACCATTAGTAAGCATCCACATGTTAACTCTAAACATCTCATGCTTAAAATTTGTGAGATCCACTACTTGATCAAATCAAGGAGTATAATATGTGCTAGTTTATCTGGATTAATAATGTCCTGTCTTATTAATCCTATGACTAGGGATAATTTAGATACTAACATAATTGCATATGATAGGAACCTCACTATCATAATCTCATCATGATTTCCTTCATGCTATATTTTGTATCAAGGACTACATTAATTCGATTTAAGATCGACATCAATTCATAAATAAACGAACATAGAATTAATGAACAATTATCTTTCACTTTATTAATCAAAATAAAGTTTCTACAAAAGTGCTAAGGGTGATTGCCTTTAGAGCACTACTCTAACAAAATTTAATTAGATTCATATTGAGATATACTTAAAATTTTACTAAATAATGAAACTTATAACATATATGTTGATGCAACGAGCACATATTTGTAAAACTTAATATGGTTGTATGTCATAATTTACCCTGATCTACAAAAAGAATTTAAAGAAAAAGAGAAAACGTCTTTATAAATTTATTAGACAAGTAAGTGTATAAGGCTATCAAATAAAATTCACAAAAATTTTAAACATATTAAATAAATTTTTAAAGTAAAAATTTTACTTCGTTAAAGACATTAAAAAACACGTAACTAGTAAAAAAATCACAAATGAAACACAAAATCAAAGGATATACAAAAGTCTACTAGAAAACTTCAAAAGAAAATTTAGGAACTTTAGTACACTTGTTCTATAAATTAGCAAAATATAGTAGATAAGAGAGAGGTAAGGGGTTATTAAAGAGGGTAGCATCTAGGGATTTCAAAAAGGGCCCGATCTGCCTGGCCCATCTTGATTTTGGTCAGGGTTGATCGAGCCAGGGGCCGATTGGACCATGGGTCAAGGTCATCAGACCATAGTCAGCCTTAGCAACCCACGGGTTAATATCGAGTGGGCCATAGGTCAGGCTACCGTTATTTAAAAAATGAACTCATTTTTTATGTTTTTCTTTAAAAAATGTATGGTGGGCCGAGCCACGGGCCACCCAAGCCTAGGGTCGGCTGGGCTGGGCCATGCTAGGAGCAACCCGGACTCCGTTGACATCTTTAGTAGCATCAAACTTGGTGGCTAGAAAGATAAAGTGAGGGGAATTATTTAGTTTATATTCATATACAAAGATTAGGCATGTTAGAGCTATTGCATAAGCAACCAGCGATGGTTGTGCAATTGTAATAGATAGGCCGAAATCAACTAAAATAGAGTTCCTATATTGGTGACTAGCCAAATTAGAGCTTTTGGAGAAGGCTACTAAGGACGGTCGAGTAATTGCTATGGATATACGACTAGAAAACAAAAGCAACTAGAAGAGAGTTACAATAATAAGAATAATGGTGGAGAAAAGAGGAAGAGATTAAGCTCCCTAGCTATTTTCTTCCTAGTTTTAAAATATTTCCTTCTTTTTACATAAATTTAAGAACCAGAAATTCAATAAATTAAAAACTGAAGCATTAAAGCATTAGGAAAAAATTAAATATTGTAAATGCAAAAACAGTTAAAGTAGCAATTAGATACCAAATATTGACGGTAGATAAAATCATGATTCAATTCATATAACAAACAAATCTTTCAGAATATTTTGATTGAGATGTTGGGAAACTGAGATGGGATCAAATCCTAACTACAGTGAAATAATTATGAAAGTTTTTGTATTTTGATTTCCCAAACCAATATCACTTTAATTCTGTAAAATGATTAACGCATAAATCATAAGAAAGCATGAATTGTAATTGTTACCTTATTCCAAAGCTTGACCATATTCTTGTCGTATCCCTCAAACTGTTTCTGAAATTCATCCATCTTAACTACCATAGCCACACAAGTGTTCATCCTCTAACAGTATCCACAGAACAGGTTGAGAGAACTCTATAACTTTTACATAGAGAATTAAACAAGAAGTGCTAGCGCCATTCGAGCTTAAAACTATTTATAGTAGGTTTTGGACATTTTAGTCATTTAATAGAAATTAAATTCTAATTTCAATTAAACTTATACTAATTATGCACAACTAGGTTCCAATATGTCATATTGATCCTTATTTATTCAATATCTCATATTTAATCGAAAAATTTCTCAAACTTTACAATCAACTCCAACTTGATTAAAATAACTTTGCTCTTTATAACCCATTCTTTATGTGTGACTCATTAGATTCCTAAGAATGTTGGAAAAGATTATAAATTAAAATTCTAATTCTAATTCTAATTCATAGTTAGAAGTAAATAAATTAAACTCCTTTTAATTTATCTTTAATTCTCCTATTAAACAATTTATAATCATAGAGCAAGAATGGCGTCTAACAACACATCATGGCCACCCAAATATTTAGGAATGTAAAAATGGTTTTGACTAACCTTTTTGTTCTTAATTTTTCCATATAATTTAATCATTTCATCATACAATATTCCAATTAGACATAAAGCATAGAATTAATGTCTACTATATTTTGAGTCCAATCATATTAGTTCTTTGTTATTAGTTATCAATTCAATTAGTGACATTTGTAAATTATTTACAAAGTGTCATTCCACCTTGTCCAAGGATTTTTCAAATCAATACTAATCAAGGACAACAAAACATTCTCCCTAATTATTTTAAGGTGATGTATCCTGTCTTGAACACTCAACTACCTCCATATAATTCATGCTACATCTAATGACTACCAACTGAATGACCCATGATTAAATAGGTTATAATTAGTATCAAAACATAGTGATCCTTATATAAGATTAGAGACCCTAAGTCAAAGGATTACTTATACAATCATCACAATGAGGATTTCCATAGACATACAATTAATATTCTTAATAGGATTTTCATATTGGGTCAGTTTAGTGAACTTGTTCTCTAGCAAACACCTACACATTTTTTTAAATATCTCCATACTTTAGCCTATGAGATCGTCTACTTCCTTCATAAGAGAAACATAAAGTGTGCTAGTCTTTTTACGTTTTAGTGATGTCCAATCTTAATAAAAAATTAAATAGGAACAATTTAAGGATAATACATAAATGCAATATGAATTTCATAATTATATTTTCATTTACAATGTATAATTATCCCATGAACTTTATAATATATATCCAAACATATACAAGATAAAGAATGCCTTTAAATTATTTTATCAATAAACTACAACTAATCGATTGACTGTAGGGTATAAACTGGGAGATTCTCCCACTTGCACTAAGCCAATCATTTAAGTATTATATACCATATTATCATATAATGATCATGCTACTGCTAGGAAAGGGGCTTAATGAGAGAATTCCAGAAGATTCTCTATAGTGGGAACTTGCTTAAATCATACAACTTCCATCTTAATTATCATCATAATTAAGAAAAATCACTTAAATAAATATTTAAATATTTGACGAGACCTCCACTCCTTTTGCATGCCCAATGGCTCTAATGTTTCACAGTACATGACAGCACATTGTAATGCTAGTCAAAATAAAATAACTAAACTACTACTATAGCTGTGGTGAGCCTAGGTCGATCCCATAGAGAGTGAGTGTAAAGTTATTTAAATGAAACTATTTAGGTTAATGGGGTTGTAGATTTTGAAAATAAGAAAATAAAATGAAACTAGACTAATAAAAACAAATTAAAGAAAGCATGGAAAAAAATGATAAAAGTGGGAATTCAATAGGGACAGGTTCTTTGGTTTAATCATGACATACACACTAATTAAACATATTTCATGAATTTATTGTTTTTAAACCTCCCCTAGCAACTATTAATCGTGGGTTAATAATTAACCCGAGTTTTACCTTATTTGGTGTTTAATCAAGATATAATCATTAATTAAACCTAACCACCGAATAACCTAAGATACAATCTCTAAATTTAATTAGGCAGTATCATTACGAATTACAAAAATCGATTAACTAAGGCGATAACTCTGTATCTCTATCGGAGATGTGGGCATGACTGCATATATCTTACCCTCCCCATACCTTGCTTAGGAGGTAATTTAGGTATGTTTGGCTTGGTTAGGTTTGATTAACTAAGGCGATAAGCCAAAATTGACAAAACATCGTAACGCTAGTCAAAATAAAATAACTAGACTAATATAGCAGTGGTGAGTCTAGATCGATCCCACAAAGAGTGTGTGTAAGGTTTTTGAAATGAAAGTAATTGCTCTTTAGGTTTAACAAGGGTTTTGGATTCGTCAAAAAAGAAAATTATTGGAGTTATGTAAATATAGTGCCCTAGAAAGCAAGAGTATTTACTTATAACTTAATTTTCGTCCAGTTACTTTTGTAATGAAAATATTTATTATTAATAAAACAAAAGAGTTTGATTTTTATGAGCATTATATATCTAGTC
>JAOQMS010000047.1:56591-96855 GCA_027563885.1 Erythroxylum longipes | reverse complement strand
TGAAGTGCTTCCACGTAGAGCTTTGCTCCGTGATATATGTTCTGCACATAGAGCTATACTCCGTGATTCTGTTCTGACTGAGCCCTATGGGCCAATCTTTGTATAAGTATGTGATAAGCACTCAGTCACAATAATAAGAACGAATATAAGTCTCATACATATAGCATTCATATAAGATTGAAATTCATGAATGATTTGCAAAGCTGTAATGAGTGACCATAAGTTATGCCATGAGGTATGAGTATCTGAAAAATAATTATATGTTTTGAATGAATATCTATGATATATGTAATCCGGTGAATTCATCAATGATGGTTCACTCATTGAGTTTGTAAAACTCGTCAAAAATTACAATGTGGCTTTTTAGGTACTAGACAGGAGACTTAGTTGTTTAGTCAGGACTTAAGGAATCTTTTGGATAGAGAAATGGCTCAAAGGTCTGTCAGTTGACACCAAAAGTGATATAGTTTTTGTTACTTTTGTAGTTTTGCTAAACCCTGTATAGGATTTTGTAAATATTTGTTTGATGGAATCAGTGTAAGCTTTATAAATGAATGAAGTAAATGTTTCAAAAAAAATTTAGTGATTTTTGAGTATGTTAGATGATGCCATGTGTAAGTTGGATTGTTTTTGCTTCAACATACCATTATTGTAGGTTATGTTCCTAAAAGTTTGGGTATGTAACCTATGGTAGTGGGATGTTGCATTTTTTGGTATCAGAGCATGGTTTGGCATCTTTAGGGACGAATATGAGTTGAGATATGATCATTAGTGAGATATTCCGATGGTGATCACAACTTCTGGTTGTTATAGGTCACCTTCTATAGGAGATCAAATTGGAGAGTTAACTGACATGGAGTCTGTAGGAGCCAATTTAGAGTCTCTTGTACCTGAGTTTGCTCAGATGCCTCCGAGAATTCCCGTGAGTCGAGAAAGAAGATATGATAAGCTGAGAAAGCATGGAGCTGTAGACTTCTATGGAAGTACAGACTCGGCTGAAGCAGAAGGGTGGCTTGAGCGAACTGAAAGAGTGTTTGATCAGATGGACTGTGAGGCAGATGAGAAATTCGACTATGTTGTCTCACTCCTGCAAGGTCCCATATATCAGTGGTGGAAAACCGTTCTGGGCAGTACCACCAGACCTTGTAGTTTGACCTGGGAGGATTTCCTGAGAGTGTTCCGAGAGAATTACATGCTGAAGATTTACATGGATCGAAAAATGAAAGAATTTTTAGACTTGAAGCAAGGCAGACTCACAGTGGCAGAGTATGAGATAAAATTCAATGTGATCATTATTTATACTTTTGATGAGGGTGTAAAATTTTATACTTTTGATTTCAATGTGATTATTATTTATATGGACTTAGGAACTTAATTTTAGGATAACTTGACTCTAATTGTATGTTAATTGGATTCAATATGATATGATGATTTAGAGCAGGAATAGACATGTTGAGAATGATGAGGGATTAATGTTGTAAGATTTACGATTTTGATTATGGTTTTCTTGAGGACAATAAAAAGCTTAAGTGTGAGGATATTTGATAGATGTATAATTGATCATAATCATACCCCATATTTAATGTATTTTTGTTTAATAATTTAAACTTTTGTTGTATATTTGGTACATAATTCGCTCCAAGTGTCTCTACAGAATATGATTGCCTTTATAGACTTCACGGAGAAGAATTTGGATGAAAACACAATATAAAATGAAGATTCAAAGCACAGAAGGGATGCACTAGCATGCAATAGCCCATGCACTTCATTCAGGTTGTACAAATTCACAAATTCTAGAGATTTTGGGTTATGCACTATTTGATGCATAGCTATGCATCAACCCATACATCTCCCTAGAACTTTAAGTTTCAATATAAAAGGACGTGTTCAGCCTTAAATCAAGGTAACAGGCATTAGGAGGCAATTCTAGATGTGAAGATCATTCTTAAGGGGTGATTTTTTAGATAAGTGGAAAACATGAAGAATTCATCAAAAGATACATCGGAATACAAGATTAAACCTCTACTTCACAAGAATACTCAATAAAAAAGAACTAAGGAGATTTAGCATTTTAAACACATTGTTTTCAATCCATTTTTCTTCCTATTTATGCATATGAAACTAAATTCCTTTAGTGTCTAGGTTAGATGAACCGTATGTTGATATTTTAATATGATTTGATTTTTTAATTAATTTAATTAGTTAAATTAATGTATTGTGATCGGATTATATGTTTTATTTATGATTTAATAGATCTGGAATATTATATCATAATCTGACTTCATACATAAAGATTGAGAAAATATTTTTATGAATAAATCTATTGTAATTGGAAGGATTTGATTACAACCCTAGAGATAGGATGATATAAATCTTTTGAATTTGGCAAACCTAATAGAGGGATTCACAAATTAGTAAAGCAATCCTATAAACTTTAAGTTGAGTAATTTGATTGAAAACCTTGGATTAGTTGTTATTAAACTCAATGTGATAAGTGTAAATTGCATTGTGTTTTGGGTATAGTTTGATATGTGTTTAGCCGTTAAGTCAATCATTTAGTATGTCTTTAGGCTAAAATTTGTTAATTTGTCATTTATTTATGTTTTAAGTGTTTGAAGGGTTAATAGTATAAGCTTTTGAGCTTAAATATTTTATTTTTGAGGTACCTTGGTGTGTTTGCTAGTGTTTTAAGGTCAACATGGAAGAACAGAGGAGTTTAGGGGATGTTCAGGCTGAAACAACGACCCACATCGTGGCTTAATAAAAACTCCAGGTTTGGGCCATAATCATGGCCTTCATGCCATGATCATGACAGAAGGCTCAAATGTGAGCCACGATTGTGGCATGCAACGCTATAGTCATGGCCTACATCTCGCAGACTCATAGATGCTCTATTTGGAGGGATTTTTGGTCCTTTCGGACCTCAAAAAAATCCTAGGGTTACCTAAATCACAAAGACGTATAAAATGAACATAAAGAGGCAAAAAAACAGAGCTTCTAAGAAGCAACCTTTGAAACCCTAAAGTGAGAATACCGAGAGAAAGAAAGAGAAAAAGGAAGAGGAAGAAAAGGAAGATAAAGCTGACTCAACGTACTTCCTCGATCAAAAGGTTTTCTGACGTCACTGCATTTAATCATCTATTCCAAGTTGTATTTCCTTTTTGTTTCAATTTTATTGATGTATATAATTGAGATGGATAGTATGATGATAGGATTTGGAATATTGATGATGTTTTAAACTCTCATTTGGGAATTTATTTTAATTTAATGATAATTTATTTAATTGCATTATTTGGATAAATTTTGTGATTTAATTACGTTATTGCATAATTCGGTAGTAAACTAAGAGGGTTAATCGAATGAAAAATGAGAGTTAGGTGATTTAATAGAAACCATAACAAATCATATTGGTAATTGTGCGGAGAGAGATCTCATGTGATGTTCCAATAGTTTATTAGAGTGCTTAGATCTGATTAGGTTTTGGATAATTTGTGAATTGAGAGATTGCAAATTTCATAATCAGATTAGGGTTTATAATTTAGGATTTAATGGTTATAACTTGAGAGAGAGTAATCAGCCTTAGGACAGTCTAAAATCGAAACTCCATTGACACATAATCGGCTAGGTTAGCATTAATGGTAAGTAAAATCCTCTTTCTCATAAATTGGTAAATTCCTTAGGTTGATTTTTATTGTGATTGCATAATGCCCAATTGTTAATTATTTCGGGTTTAATTTCTGATTTAGTTGTTAAACTAAATTCTCATGATTACTTTCCATGCATTGTTTATTTTGAGTTATATTTATTGCTGGGCTTAGATTTTAGGATTAGATTAGTCCCCTTCCTTATGGGATCGACACATCTTATACTACAGTCACGACCCATGTGCTTGCAGTATTTGAGGACTTGTAAATTTAAAGCTCGAACAACATGATCAAGTTTTTGGCGCCGTTGCCAAGGAGGGTGAAGATTAGTTTAGTTCTTGTAGACTAAGGCTATTTCACCATCTTCTGTAAAAAAAAAAAAGAGAGAGAGAAGTTGGGTATAAAGTAGACGACACTCCAACTTGGATATCACCGGACAATAATGGGGAATCTCAAGAGTTTAATGCTAAGAAGAGATAAAAAGAACGATCATGTAGCGGATATATTATAGGGAGGAAAGGACTCTTGTGAATTTCAATGAGCCCTAATTTAGTTGGGGAAATCATCATCCTTATATGAACACGTACACTTCGGGGTGGCAGAACTACCCAGATTTCTATTGTTCTAACAATATAAGTACTCACACGGCCTATCATGACCTATTAGAATTTCAGTGAGATGAGTCCAGTTTATGGGATTCTAAACTGGACAAAATTATGGATAAGCTAATAGATATGAAAGAGTTCCAAAAGAGACTAGAAGAGCAATTTGATCAAATAATAGAAAATCATGCCTTTTCTATTCACAACTTGGAGATCCAAGTGAGACAGCTTTCTCGTAAATTTTGTAAGAGAAGTGTGGAAGACTCTCTAAGCAATATGGAATTACATCAGCGAGAGTAATATGAGGCTATCGTACTTAGAAATGAGGAAAAGCAAGAAGAACTCGCAGAAAACCAACCTAAACCCTATCTTGTAGAAGACTAAGAGATGAGGAAAGAGAATGAAGAAAAGAATGACAACCCTCCCTATTATTCACTAGTTCTTGATATATCATTCCTGAACATCGAAAAAACTTGGGTAGATATCCATAAAGAGAACTTCATAACTCAGATTAGTGATGACCAAGTGATATTTAATATGAATGATGTATTAAAGAATTCGGAGGAGGGCGAGTTATTCAAAAAAATTGATGTGCTCGAATCTTTGAAGGAAAGAGAGGATGAAGAACAATTCACAACAGACATCAAGTTTGAAGAAGCTGTGGAAGTCTCTGTTCTAGAAGCTAAAGAAAAAGAACAGATAAAGGCGAATGAGGAAGCACCAAGAAGAGAAAAAATCACCCTCTTACCGGGCAAACTATCGGATTCCATGGAAGATTCAAGGAGCTTTGTTATTCCCTGTTTTGTTAACAGTTAGCTCGAAAAAAGGACATGATTTAGCTTAATTGGTTTTCATAATTTTATCAATATTGTCTTTCCGATCATTTTGCAATTTGTAGCTTACTTATAGTTTACAAAACTGATGTTGAAAGAAAATGGCAGAAGCAAACCGCTCATAATCGATCCTAACTAAGTGTCCAATGAAAGAAGAGCATCAAGCTAACGACATTAAAAGAAGAACTACATGGGAGGCAACTTATGGTTTTTAAATTACCAGGTATTTCTTGATTTTAGATAGTTTGAACTTCATAGTTAGGTTTTTTCCATTTCCAAATAAATATCATGGAAGAGTACGACATCAATTTTTGATAAAGATGACTGGGAAGGAAAGTATAACGAGGTGATAGTGCTAAAAAGAAGTTAGGAAGGGATCTCATGGGGTGTTTATAGGGACAAAAGATGAAAAAGTTAGAAATTGGTACATGATCATGGCTTGTGGCAGGGTAAACCTGTCAATGTGATTTCCAGCTGGGATTTTTACCATTTTACCCTTCCTTTCCCTATTTATTCATTTCCTACTTCACTTTTTCACTCATTTTCATTTTAACTTTATCTCTCTAAGTTTATAACCTCCAAACGCTCTCATTTCTCTCTGACCAACTTCCAAATTTGCACCTACTTGTAGTATATTTGTTGTGCATTTAGTCAGCGAAGCGTAACCAATCATCAGGAAGAAATCAAGTCTTGGGTCGAGGGAAAAGGAACAGGGCAATAGATTTTGGAGCATCCTCTCCAATCTACACAGAGGAGGAAGGTATTTGATTCCAATACCTTAATGTTAAACAGATAGTAGTCCCAAAATACTTTGATTTTGATACATTTGATAGGCTAGAATTACAAGATAAGGTCAAGAATTTAGTTAAAAGAATTCAGTGGAGTAAGTTTTTATGCACTTCCAATATCCTATCTACCAAGAGCTCACCCAAGAATTCTTTACCTCCATCCATTTTGAACCCAGTAACCCTAAGGAAATGTGGTTCAGGTTGTGGGGATGACCTTATGAGTTGAACATTAAAATCATGTATGATATTTGCAGTTTCCCCGAATCTTCCATTGTCAATCAGCACAATGATTTTCGTGCTTATCACTATTGGAATGAACTCACTTGCTTGGAGTGGTTTGACGCTAAGAATGTCCACAATAACATTATATGAACCCATGAACGCTTGTTATTACATAAATTCATATGTCAAATGTTTTTTGACAAATAAGAAACCAACAAGTGCTCAATGAAGGAACTTTTTCTGTTGTGGTTTGTAGATCATTGCATCTCAGTGTGCACCTCCACGCATATGTTGAATGCTATTGTTACGACTCTACATAAGAGGAGCAACAATTTGGGTATGGGTTATTTGGTTTCTACCATTGCTGAGTATTATGGTGTGGATTGTAGTGGTCTAACCATCTACCTCCCTAATTTTCTAAACCATCACTTATGGCATGTTGAAATCCTAAAGTCCCATACCATAGAACTTTGGGACATCAGCCAAAAGACTCATGTGAAGATCAGGGCCAATCAGGTGAGTTCTGGCATAACACCACCTCAGTAGTCAGAAGAGGACTCGACTAGTGAGGAGTTCAAAGAGGAAGAAGACACAGAAGAACTTAGTTAGAAGAAAGTGCTCGATACAATATCTACCAACACCGAAGAAATTATTGGCACACTCTTGGAGAACTCTAGAAGAATGAAGGAGATGGCCTGCACAAACTGACGTCAGAGCCAGGATATACATTAGATTCATCGATAGTTCGAGGCTTAAGGCATACAATTGCCACCTCTGACACCATCCCTGCCTCCATCACCGTAAGGTTTTGTTTCCAACCCTTTTTCTTTTAACTTTAGTTTTTGTTTTGTTTTATTTAATGTTACTTCTTTCCAAGTGTGTTTGTTTGTCTCCTTCTCACATTGAGGACAATGTGTTGTTCAAGAGTAGGGAGGGTTATGTGTTTTACTTTGAGTGTGAATTTTGCATATTGTTATGTTAGTGTCTTTAGGTTGCATATTGTGAATTGTGTGAATGTATCGATGGTTTCGATGGATTGAAATTAATTTAATTTTGAACATAATCTATTAGGTTGTGAAGAGTCATTAACTCACGAAATTAGTGATATGGATTCTTTGACTAAAATATGCAAGTTAATTAGGATTTAGTATTAGTTTATCACCCTATTTGTTATCACATTCATTCATAATTTTAGGTCTTTCGACTAAGCAGCTTAGCTAGTATTTTTTCATGAAAAAGAGTAACTAAAACAACAAGGTAGGTATTAAATAAAAATAAAATTTTTATCATCTGTAAACAAATAAATATTCTGCTGGCTCTTGAGTTATAAATAAAGCTAGCAGCCTGTTGAGAACATGATATAGCTGAGTAGTTAGATCGACATAAATCACAAATATATGCCTTTGTGTCAAAAGGATATAATGACATTCCAACCAAGCAACTAGATAAAAAAATGACTTAGTTGAATAACTGGATCGACATTCATCACCAATATTTGCTTCTGTGTAAAAAGACTAGGTTCATATCCACGAAAAGTAATTAAAAAATATTTTTTAGTAAAAACCTACCGAACTTGTAAATAGCTTAACTTTTCATGAAAACGTAGTTAGGATTATTTACAAAGTTTGAATGACCAAATAATTATTAATGTGTTTGTACAATTGAAAGGGGTGAACTTGACATTTAAGTTTTTATTAATATGTATATTTAGTCCAGAGCTCCTAGATGTGGATTTTACATATTAATGATTTGGAACAACTTAAATGATTGTGTTTAAAATTAAATTTATTTCATAAAGTTGAAGCCATTGTCTCATTATTGCATTGTTGCATTGTGTGCTTTGTGATTTTGTGTTATTTATTGTTCTATTTGCTTGAGGACAAGCAAACATTTAAGTGTGGGGACGTTGATAAGTGTAAATTGCATCGTATTTTAGGGCATAGTTTGATATATGTTTAGTCGTTAAGTCAATAATTTAGTATGTGTTTAGGATAAAATTGTGTTTGTGATTTATTTATGTTTAAAGTATTTCAAGGGTTAGTACAAGCTTTTGAGCTTAAATATTATGTTTTTAAGGTACCTTGATGTTTTTCCTAGTATTCAGGGTCAACATCGAAGAACGAAGGAGTTTTTGAGACATTTAGGATGAAATAATGACCCACAACCATGACTTAACAGAAGCTTTGGGTTTGGCCCATGATCGTGGCTTGCATGCCACAATCATGGAAGAGGCTCAGATGTGAGCCACGATCGTGGCATACAGGGCCACAGTCGTGGGCTATGTGAGGAAGATGCGCAAACGCTCTATTTGGAGAGAGTTTTTGGACCTTTCGAACCCCAAAAAAATACTAAGGTTACCTAAAACACAAAGGAGTATAAAAATAACATAAAAAGGAAGAGAAACGGAGCTTCCAAGTGATAATTGTGCATTAATATGTGTTTTTCTAAAGTATTTAGCTTATGTTTCTTTCATAATATGTTATTATTGTTATCTTTTAGGATTTATTTTGTATGTTTTGTTTAGTTTAATCTTCATTGTGTTCTTTTATGTATGATGTTGATTTAGGTTAAGAATTGATCATTTTGGTGTAGGTATGGAGGTTGGCCACATTTGCGAATTGAGTTAGACACCAAGACAGGAGAAGAGAAGAGGAAGAATTATGACACAAGAACCTATGATCGTTGGTTTCATACCAATGCCCACGATCGTGGGATGTTTAACCTGAGGATATACGCGGGGTTCACTTATTCTTTTAGGTTTTCATGACTATTTAAAGATAATAAATCCTAAGAACGGGAGAGCTTCGTGTGAGACTTGCATCTTTGAGTAAAAATGCAGGTTAAGAGCTTCAAGAGAGATAGAGATTCAAGGTTTCTCATTCATCATTGGAAAAGAGCATACTAACACTGGATTTTCCAGATTCAGGAAAAGAAGAGGAGGAGTTTGATTCAATCAGTTTTCTTTCATTTTTCTCTTCTAGTACTTATATGATAGATTATTTGATTATTGGGGATGTTATGGACATCATGAGTGACTAGTTTAATAATAGAGATTGATTTTGAACTTCTCATTATGAGTGACTAGTTTAATTATAGAGATTGATTTTGAACTTCTTGTTAAACTCCTATTTTGTTTCTTTAAATGATATATGTTTTTGTTTTTGTTGAATATATATATATATATACCTTGCAATCTATTAAGAGATTAAGTTGGGTTATTTGTGTAGAATTATACATTGAGAGTTGGCATTCTATAGACTTACATTCACTAAGTTAATTGATTTAGTTGAAATAGAGGTCTTGGATAATTTAATTGATCACTCATAAGATAATTTCATAACTAATTGAATTGGTGGATTGATTTTGTAGATTGAGAAATTGCTTAATCATTTCCATTTAATTTGGTTAGGGATAACTGATTACACCTTGAGAGAGGGTAATTAATATATTAGGATATCTTAGGTGAAACATAAATTAAATAACAAAATAGGAGGGAGATAAGATAGTGAAAAAGTGATCTCTAGTTATGAAAAACTTAAATTCTAAGTTTCTACATTTTTTAGTTGTCATTTATGTTTTGTTAAGTTGTTTAATTTAATTTAATTTTTCTAGTTTATTGCCACAAAAATTTGGTTCTTAAATAAGGATTAATCTGAATTAAGTGGTGTCTAAGCACAATCCTTGTGGGATCGATATCTGTTTATTACTACAAGTTACAACTCATATACTTTGTAGTTTTAAGCGTGAAATGAATAGAATGTTTCACAATCAACACCAAGCAGCCACCATTGAAGCCTTGAATTGAGAATACCAAGAGAGAGAAAGAGAAGAAGGAAGAGGAAGAGGAAGAGGAAGAAGAGGATTTAATGATGTTCTAAACTCTTCTTTGGTATTTAATTTTGATTAAATGATAATTTAGTTGATTGTGTTATTTGGATGAATGTCGTGATTTAATTACATTGTTACATAATTCGGTAATAAACTAAAAGGTGAACTGAATGAAAAATGATTAAATCGGATTAATGAGAGTTAGGCAATTTAATACAAACCGTAACAAATCATAGTGGTAATTGTGCGAAGTGAGATCCCGTGTGATGCTCTAATAGTTTATTAGAGTGCTTCAGATCTGATTAGGTTTTGGATAATTTGTGAATTGAGAGATTGCAAATTCTATAATTTGATTAGGGTTTATAATTTAGATTAATCGCTATAACTTCAGAGAGAGTAATCAGTCCTAGGACAATCTAGAACCGAAACTCCATTGATATATAATCGACTAGTTTAGTTTTAATGATAAGTAAAATCCCCTTTCTTATAAATTGGTAAATTCCTTAGGTTGATTTCTATTGTGATTGCATATTGCCCAATTGTTAATTATTTCGCGTTTAATTTCTGATTTAAGTGGTTAAACCTATTTCTTATGATTACTTTCCGTGCATATTATGAGTTTTATATATTATTGGACTTAGATTTTAGGACTAAATTAGTCCCTTTCCTCATGGGATCGACATCTCTTATACTGCAGTCGTGACTTGTGCGCTTACGGTTGTTAAGGTTATATAAATATAGTGCCCTAGGAAGCAAGTGTATTTACATATGACTTAATTTTCTTCCAGTTGTAATATTGTAATGGAAATATTTATTATTAATAAAACAAAAGAGTTTAGTTTTATTTGTATGAGCATAATATAACTAGTCATAAGGTACCAAGGTTCCTTTGTAAGTAATATACATATACATGGAGATGTATGGGAAATATGTATATTATTAGGATATAAATTAATTGGTTCACAGTTGAATAATAAAGTTAGTTGCTTGATTATAGTTTAGACTGTAGTGTTGCGATTTATCTCTGTGTAAGTAAAGGAGTTTACATCAAGGGAATGATGAGTTTCAAATCATGATAGTAGTTGTCTATCAGTAATGGCACTATTAAATGAATCTGAAATCGCGTATGTTTTTAAAGAATAAAGTAGGCCGTTACTTTAATCTTAAAATATACACCTTAGCAATCGTTTATTACGAACCATAATCTTGATGAGTGTTGAACTCATGTGTTTCGTTATAATTCTTGATATGATTGGAATGGATTTTTACAGGGTATCAATCCAGTGTCCACATGTTAGAATTATTAATTGGAACATGCATCAGGGAACATTCACTCAAATAAAGAGCTTGTAGTGATATCATCACTTCTAGATGTTTTATGGAGATTGGTTATTAAACTAGAGTCAGTAGTTTGATAGACTAGCTACCCATCAAGTCTTAACACCGAGATTAGATCTTGTGCGTTAATCACCATGTAGAGTGAAATGGGAGATCAAGAAGGAAAAACCAACATAAGGGCAAAACGATAATTTTACCTTTTATTGTGTGGATGGCTATAATATAGTTCATAATAAAGTTTGCGATTAGACATTGTATTAATAAATTGAAACACATTTTCTCATAATTTTAAGTAATTCAAGAGGTCAACTAATTGGCTTTGGTGGAATGACATTTGGTTAATAAATCGGAATTAATTCTAGTAAGATTAAAGTAATTCTGGGCTTATTAGAGCTTGAATTATAAGTTCAATTAGATTCCCCACTTGGCTTTTAGGAAGGTTATCAAGGAAAGTAAGAAAAATAAATGGAGGTTAGCGGAAAGAAAATGAGACAGTTTGGAAGGAAATGGAAGAATTAGATTTGGGTCAATAAGACTGGAACAATTTAACTAAGAGTTATTTAAATTGTGTCTTAAGCCTATAATTAAATGTTGAGCTTACACTGATTAATTTTTAATTATAAACCTAAAAGGAACATTTAATATTAGGCTGGATTTTGATTTAATTAATTTAAAAGTAAAAATAAAAGAAGGCAAAACCGAATTCTAGGATTCTGTTATGCTTTTTATTAAAGAATGAAAGTGTTGCAAACAAGAGATGCAACCCTCTTATTATTAAAGAATGAGGTGTTGCGTTGTTTTGCTCTCTCCACTCACTCCCAAAGCAAAACTGATCATGCTTCTCATTTTTAAATGGGTTTAACGGTTGGTTTTAATGTAGAATAACGTACAACTCCTTTAATTCATGAAATGAATGAAGGTGGGAGTGGAGTTATGGCTCTTTTGTATTCATGACAAATGAATGGAAGTGTGCGTAATTTTGCTCTTCATGAACTCTCTTTAAAAAACCATCCAAGAGTTGGAGATTTTGGTTTTGCACAATTCATTTTTAGTTTTGATAAAAAATGAAGGTGTGCTTTTAGTGGTATCTTTAAAAAATAAAATCTCTTCAAACAATCAACCATAGCAAAAGGTTTACTCTCCTTCTAATGCTTTCCCACCAAAGGATCTCGTTAACCAAGCTATCTAAGGAGAATAAGTGGTAGATTGGATTGGTTGAGGGCACAGCAGTAAGGAGTCGGTAATATTCCAATCTTATTCTTATTTTATTTATTTTCTTTCTGTCGTATCATATATGGATTAAAAGCATGTTGATTTTTTATTTATGCTTCCGCTGTGTTTGATTTCAAAAAAAGTTTTTAAAATCTACCGTTTAGCCAAACCAAGCATGTACCTGTTTTCGATCCAACAATTGGTATCAGAGTCGGTTTTATTATGCATGATTCGGTTCCTATATGTTGCATAGGTTGGCAATTAAATTATGTATGCTACATTTTTTTATGTGATAAAAATATATTTTGTGTATGTTTTGGTCTGTTCTTTTGATTGTCCGTAGAAACTCGATTTACCTGTAAGCTTTCTTCGTTTGGTTTGTAATAAGGAGGGTTGCCTATCATCGCCATGTTTCCTCCTTGTCTTAATTTTTCTGTTTTCATTTTTTTGTTATTGTACAAAATTTTGTATTTTTGAAGACAGAGCAGTCATGGATCGAAGAAAAGAATAGGTAAATGTTTTCGGTTTTTATTTTGTGTTAATGGCAGTTTTTTTTAAATTCTGTTAATGCTTGAAAATTTTCAAGTCCTGGAAATTTTGTTTTATTGTAATAAAATAAAATGCCATTAACTCGTTTTTACTGAATGGATTGGGCCATACGAATGAAGAGTTTGAAGCGGAAGATCTAAGTACAAGAAGATTTTTTAGGCTAAAAAGGCCTTGTAATTTTCTTTTAATTTTCTAGGATGGACTACCAAAAGTAGCTATTTAATTCATGAGATGAATGGATGAATGGATGCAAATAATATGCGATATTATATGATTGTATGCCATTTAGAAAAATTGCCAACCTTAGACTTTGCCATGCATTCAGTATGTATCAGAAATGTAATAAAACAATATAGTATGGTTAATAAATTGAATGTAGACACGATGATATTTATTAAAACTTAAAGACTGAGAAAGATTGAGTGGGAGAAGATGCTCATGTAAGAGTTCACGGTCTCCATGCGATGGCCCATTTGCATGTGCTGAAGTGTTACTCCCCACTAGAGGACATGAATCCTAGATCTTACATGGTTTAGGTCTCTTAAAGGATAAGTCTACTCATTGGTAGCAAATGTGACCTCCCACCGAGGCATGGTTTGCAAGTACTTTTGGTGGATGAATCAAATGGTTGCACACTTAACATGATTTATCAATAACCTGCCCACCGTAGCTCTGTTGATAAATGCGTGGACCAAATTATGGCGCTTCCCAAATAGTTAGACATAAAAATGCTTGGTAGCTTTTTTGAGTGGGAGGGGTCCCAGTTTTTTTTTAATGGATACCCACCGTCACTTAGTCCGTTATAGATAAGAAAAATAACTGTCGTATAAATATTTAATTTTTAAGTTTTTTTAAAAATCTATCATCATGCTTACATGCATCATGATTTTATACGAAGTTCCAATATTGTGACTAGTATGCTCATTCTTTAATAATTTATATTTTCAGTCATAATCACCATAATATGAATCCACTCACAATGCTCTTGACTAATAACAAATTGGAAAATTAAGAGATTTTTAATGAATGGAGATGTAACCTCGACATCGTTCTCCAATATGAACGAATTTCGTGGATATTAACGGATAATCAGCCTGCACCTTGAGGTGACAAATCAACTCTTGAGCAAGTCCAGCAGCATGAGCGGTGGTAGAATGCTGATAAGACTACCAAGTGCTATATTCTGTCTTCTGTTAGCGCAATGTTGCAGAAGAAAATTGCAGGCATGAAAAATGCCGGTGCAATGGTCCATCACCTACATGAGATGTTTGGTGTGAGGAATAGCTCTGCAAGGGTGAAAGCTATCCAAACCTTTCACAATATCAAACAAAAGCCTAGTGAACCGATGCAGGATTACATGTTTAGGGTAATCTCTTCGGTTACTGAGGCCGATTTGCTTAGGGCGGAAATGGATACAGAAACGCAGATGATCATGATCATCAATAGCTTAAACTCTTCTTTTTAGCAGTTTAAGTTTGACTATGAGCTCAACACCAAGGATTACACCTTGAGTGAGTTGATGAATACCCTCCAGAATACGAAGGAGATATTAAATATCAGGGAAAATGTGCCAGAGACTCATGTGTCATCTTCTTCTAAGCTCAAGGGTAAAGGCGAGCAAAAGAAGAAGGGCTCAAAGAAAGGGAAGGATGAAATAGGGGTCAAGGCCCACCCCATGAAAAAGAAGGCTAAAGAGGACATCAAGGGAAAGTGTTTTCACTGTGGTGAGAAGGACCACTAGAAAAGGAATTGCACTGCCTACCTTGAAACCCTCAAGAAAAAACAAGGTATGGGTTTCCTAAGTTTGTTAGGACCTATAAATGTGATAGATTCGTCTGATTCTTGGATATTAGATTGAGGAGCCATTGACCATGTTTGCAATTCTATGTAGGGGTTCCAACAAAGGAAAAGACTGCCTAAAGGCCAATTTCAAGTCAAGATAGTTGATGGATCCTACGTTTCAGCAAAAGCAGTAGGAGTAGTTATCTTAGACTTTCCTAGTGGTTATAGCTTATATTTGGAGAATGTATATTACATCCCAATAGTCATAAGGAACATGATTTCTATTTTTTGTTTAATAAAATCTGGTTATTCCTTATATTTTGAAAATGTTGTTTCAATATATAAGAATAAGGATTTTATTTGTAATTCAACAATTAAACATGGATTGTTCTTTATAAAACCTATGACAGGCTCACTAAACACCACAGAATTAATAAAACCAAGAAAATCCAATAAATCTAGCATTAATTCAAAATATCTGTGGCACTTAAGGATGGGTCATGTCAATCAGAAAAGACATGACAGGTTAGTGAAGGATAAGATCCTTATAGGCTTGGATAATGATCCATTACCTGCCTGTGAGTCTTGTATTGAAGGAAAGATGACCAAGGCCTCATTTCCTTCCAAAGAAAACAGATCTGGTACACACTGATGTGTGTGGCCCATGAACATACAAGATAGAGGAGGTTATGAATACTTCATACCCTTTATATATGATTACTCTGGACATGGCTATATGTATTTGATGAACAAAAAGAGTGAATCCTTTGAAAGGTTTAAAGAATTCAAAGCTGAAGCTGAGAAGCAACTTGACAAGCTATTAAAACAACTTTGATCTAATCAAGGTGGTGAGTACTTATCTGGAGAGTTCCAATAATTCCTAATTAACAATGGTATTGTTTCCAACTTGTCAGCTCCCAGAACACCTCAACAGAATGGTGTAACTGAGAGGAGGAATAAGACTCCATTGGAATTGGTAAGATCAATGATATGCTATGCTAGCCTTCCAAAATCATTCCGGGGATATGCCATACAAACGAAAACTTATCTTCTTAACTTTGTTCCATCCAAATTGGTGCCTAAAACACCTAAGGAGTTATGGACTAGACGAGTGCCTTCATTGTGGCACTTAAGGACTTGGGGCTGCCCAACCTATGTTCTAAAGCCTAAATTCATAAAGATGGAACCAAGGTTAGAAGTATGTTTGTTTGTAAGATATCCAAAGGGTACTATTTTTAAAGTCCTCAGGACATGAAGGTTTTTGTGTCGACAAATATGACCTTATTAGAGGAAGAATTTGTGAGAAATCACAAAGGAAGAAGTAAAGTAATACTAAAGGAGTTAGTTATTTCATCTGAACCAAAATTTGATTTGGATATAGTGGAACAAGAAGTCAAAATAGATTCAAGAGTTGAATTGGAAGAGCAGCCAGAACGCCAAGTAGTGCGTAGATGTAGTGGAGGGTTATGAGACAACTAGACAGATATCTAGGTCTAGGAAAAGACATAA
This sequence comes from Erythroxylum longipes, assembly GCA_027563885.1. Classification (NCBI taxonomy): domain Eukaryota; kingdom Viridiplantae; phylum Streptophyta; class Magnoliopsida; order Malpighiales; family Erythroxylaceae; genus Erythroxylum; species Erythroxylum longipes. Next base: position 80,548 of record JAOQMS010000047.1, on the reverse strand, counting down.
TTGCCATCTCAGACCAAGAAGTAACAGATCCCATTACTTATAAACAGGCTCTTAATGATGTCGATGCAGAAAAGTACCTCGAGGAAATGGAATCAGAAATAGATTCCATGTACACCAACGAAGTCTGGATCCTTGTAGATCTACCACCTGGTGTAAAGGCTATAGAGTGTAAATGGATCTTTAAAAGAAAGAGAGGATCCAATGGAAAGGTAGAGACCTTTAAAGCTAGATTGGTAGCTAAGAGCTATACTCAAAAGGAGGCTATAAACTATAAGGAGACATTTTCTTCGGTTGCCATGCTTAAGTCCATCAGAATTCTTTTGGCTATAATAGCCTATTTCAATTATGAAATAAGGAAAATGGACGTCAAGACTTCATTTTTTAATGGGGATCTTAAGAAGACCATTTATATAGCCCAACTAGAAGGATTTGCTAAACCAGGTAATAAGCATAAGTTATACAAGTTGCAAAGGTTCATTTATGGACTTAAGCAGGCATCTAAGTCTTAGAACATTAGGTTTGATAAGGCTATCAAAACCTATGGATTTATACAAAACCTATATGAGCTTTGTTCCTATAAAAGGACACAAGAAGGCAATGTTACTTTCCTAATTCTATATGTCGATGACATTATGCTCATTGGGAATGATGTAGGAATGTTATCTATGGATAAAGGATGGCTAAACGAATAATTCCCAGTGAAGGATTTGGGTGAGGTTAACTATATTCTAGGGATAAAGCTTATAAGGGATTGTAAGAACAAGCAGATAGTCTTGTCTCAACTGACCTACATTAAGAACATGCTCAATTAGTTTTCCATGTAGGATTCTAAAAGGGGTTTCACACCTACTAGACATGGAATTAAAGTTTCAAAAAGGAGGTCGAATGCGTGCATAACATTCCATATGCTTCGGCAATTGAAAGTTTAAAGTATGCTATGCTTTGCACTAGACCAGATATCTATTACACAGTGGGACTAGTAAGCTAATTCTAGTCCAATCCTGGAATGGATCATTGGCTGCGGTCAAGTGCATACTAAAATATTTTTGTAGGATGAAGAATTTAATGCTTGTTTACTCTGGAAGTGACCTTATTTCGATGGGATATATAGATTCTGATTTCCAATCAGATGTTGATTTAAGGAAATCAACTTCTAGTTCTATATTTATTTTGGGAGGTGGAGCCATAGTCTGGACGAGTATTAAGAAATCTTGTGTTGCTAATTGGACTACATAGGCTGAGTATGTTGCTGCTTGTGAAGCAACAAAGGAAGCAGTCTGGCTCTGCAAGTTCCTAAAGGATTTAGAGGTATTTCCTGAGGCAGAAAAGGGCATTACACTTTATTGTGATAATAGTGGGGCAGGAGCTAATTCTAAAGAACTTCAGAACCACAAAGCCACCAAACACAATGAGAGGAAGTATCATCTCATAAGAGAGATAATACAACGTGTTGAGGTGGATGTGGTGAAGACCTAGAAGGTATGGGAATAAGGAATAGGTCAAACTTGCTTTAGGGCAAGTGGGAGATTGTTAGGGTTATGTAAATATAGTATCTTGGAAAGCAAGTGTGTTTACATATAACTTAATTTTCTTCCAGTTACAATATTGTAATCAAAGTATTTATCATTAACAAAATAAAAGAGTTTGGTTTTATTTGTCTGAGCATAATATAACTAGTTATAAGGTACCAAGGTTCTTTTGTAATTAATATACATATGCATAGAGATGTGTGGGAAACATGTATATTATTATAATCTAAATTAATTGATTCACAGTCGAATAATCAAGTTGATCGCTTAATTATGAATTAGACTGTAGTGTTGCAATTTACCTCTGTTTAAGCAAAAGGAGTTTACTTTAAGGGAATGATGAGTTTTAAATCATGATAGTATTTGAATATCAGTAATGTCACTATCAAAATTAATATGGAATCGCAAGAATAAATTATGTCGTTACTTTAATCTTAAAACATACACCTTAGAATTCGTTTATTACGAACCATAATCATGTTTGTTTCGTTATAATTCTAGACATGATCGTAATGGATTTTTACAGGGTATCAATCCAGTGTCCACATATTGGAATTATTAATTGAAACATGCATCAGGGAATATTCACTCAAATAAAGAGTTTATAGTGATATCATCACTTCTAGATGTTTTACGGAGATTGGTAATTAAACTGGTGCCAGTAGTTTGATGGACTAGCTACCCATCAAGTCTTGACACCAAGATTAAATCTTTTGTGTTAACCACCATATAGAGTAAAACAGGAGATCTATAAGGAAAAACCAATATAAAGGCAGAATGATAATTTTACACTTTATTGTGTGGATGGCTATAATATGGTTCATAATAAAGTTTGCAATTGGACATCGAATTAGTAATTTTGAAACACATTTTCTAATAATTTTAAGTAATTTAAGAGTTCAACCAATTGTCTTTAGTGGAATAACATTTGGTTAATAAGTCAGAATTGATTCTAATGAGATTAAATTAATTATGAGTTTATTGGAGCTTGAATTATTTAAGTCCAATTTGATTCCCCACTTGGCTTCTGGGACGATTATCAAGGAAAGTAAAAAAAATAAACAGAGGTTATCAGAAAGAAAATGAGACAATTTAGAGAGAAATGGATGAATTAGATTCGGGTCAATAAGACTGAAATAATTTAATTAAGAGTTAATTAAATTGGGTCTTAAGCCTATAATTAAATGTTAGGCTTACATTAATTAATTGTTAATTATAAACCCAATTGAACATTTAATATTGGGCTGGATTTTGATCTAATTAATTAGATTAATTGAATTAAAAAAAAGGAAGGCAAAAATCAAATTCTAATTGTAGAATTCGATTATATCTTTTATTAATAAAAGCATGAAAGGAGTCGCATTAAGGTAATGCTCATCATTAAATGTTTTTTGATGGCTTGTTTTAATATAGCATAAACACACAACTCTTGGAATTCATTTTGAATGAAGGGTTGCATTCTTTTGATTAAAAGAATGGATGGTGCATTTTTGCTATCTCTCTCCACTGTCATCCAATGAATTCGGTGATGTTCTTTCTTAAATGGTTTTGATGCTTATTTTAAAAGCATAAATGGCCAGCACTTTCATTTATTCAAAAGTGAATGAGGGGGTGTGATTTTTTGAAGCTCTCCATTAATATATTTGCAGCTTTCCATTAATGAATTGGTAACTCACTATTGGTCTCTCCATTTTTCTCTAAAGAACCATTTGGCCATTAAAAAAAAGGAGGCTCTCTTCACTTGATCTATTTTGGCTGAATATTGAAAATGAGAATGTCTCTTTTTTTTGTTCTTTGAACTAACCGAATATAGCAAAAAGTTTGCTATCTAATTTTTCTTCTCCTTTCCCACCAAAGGATCTTGATAACCAAGCTATCCAAAGAGAACAAGTGGTAGATCGAATTGGTTGAGGACACAGCAGCGAGGAGTCAAAGCTGTAGTAAGGAGTCGGTAAAAATTCCGATCTTGTTCTTATTATATTTATTTTCCTTATTCCGTATCATGTATAGATTAAAAGCAAGTTGATTTGGTATTTATGCTTCCACTGTGTTATGATTTCAAAAAAAGTTTTTGAAATCTACCGTTTAGCCAAACCAAACATGTTATTGTTTTTGATCCAACAATAATGATTGGATCCATGATCAATCAAAGCTTGCATTTTATAGTCAAAGAGAGAAATAGTACCTGTAATGAATTTATGTGCATCCTGATCCTCACGAGTTTTCAAAGCATAAGTTCGAGCTGTAGTAGATGGCACAGCAGGTCAATCAACAGTTTTTGATATAGTACTTAGGTTAGGTCTAATCTGACCAAATCCTCCATGACCTCTACCGCATCCTCTATTTCTAGCAAATGCATGAGATACTTCTCCACTAGTTTGTGATGTATGAGGTTGTCTCATAGGGTAATTGACTATTAAATGCTCGGTGCTACCACTTCGATAACACGCACCTGTAGCTCTCCAACAAGTACCCCAATTATGTTTAGAGCAATGAGAGCACTTTGAAGCACTAGAACCACGACCTACAAAATAACCCCTACCAGAAGCAATCAATGAGGGAAACTTTTGTCGCCTTTCCCGAGCTATAAATCTCTGAGTAAATTCTGGTTTAGGGGACACACTTTCACGACTCTGCTTGCCCGAGGGCTGACCTCCTCTAGCAAAGCCGCTTTGCTAAGTTGTTTCTCCCTTCACCATCTCTTACTTCTCTATCTTAATAGTAGCTTGCACCCGCTGATGGTAACTTGTTGCAAGAGATTAATTGCCACCAGATTCTCTTTGATCGAATCGTTCAAACCATCCTTAAACTGATGACACTGAAACTCCTCAATAAGTACCGGTTCAGGTGCATATTTACTGAGTTGATTAAACTCTCTGTCGTACTCAGCAACAGATAGGTTTCTCTACTTCAGTTTTAAAAATTGATTCCACTTAATCTTTCTATAAGCTTCCGTCACATACTTGGCTCTAAACTCTCAGGAAAAGAAATCCCAAGTTAGAAGCTCCAGTAATTGAGGATTTTTCATAACAAAATTCCACCATGTATAGGTTGGTCCCTGAAGAAGAGAGACAACTCAATGCACCATCTGATCTGGTGGGCAACTAATTTTATCTAACACCTCTTCACCTTCTTTAACCGAAATTCAGCTCTTTCAGACTCCTCCAGAGATGTTCTAATAAATTCCTCAACTTTATACTTCTACAGCTGATCAATCGAAGCCTTGGTGCCGTGATACGGTGTAGCAAAGTCATCATATCTTGCAACAGCTTAACCAAAGCCTCCACCTAAGCTGGAGGTGGGGGTGGTGATATTTCATCTCGATTTACCCTAGAGGGTCTAGATATAGATGGATGAGATTGCTTAGGATTATTACTCTCTACAACCTCGTCAATGTCTTCGTGAGATCTTTCCATATTTAATTCTATAATCAAAATATGGGACAAACTGCATTAGGACAAACACAATGCTTATATCTACGTATAAGCAATAGTTAAACACTGGTTACACCAGAATCACCTAAACCATGATCTGATACCAAACGATGTAACACACGCATACCCCTTAGGAGGATATGTAGATGTTACAAAAAACAAAACCAAAATAAACCAAAACACCCTAAAGCATTTCCGGAAACTCAAGGAACATACATTTCATTCATGAATGGTTGGGTCATATTAAGAACATAACATACACATGGTACTTATTATATACAAGCCTTAAATCTAAATCCAATTGTATTAAGTTTATTACAAATCATTAAACAAAACACAAAATACAATATGTTTCATTACATTGAAAAACAACTCAAAAACTCAAACAAAACAACTTCCCTCATTGGCCACTGCAGTTGTCCCAGCCTTAAGTCTTCTTATCAGAACCTACACAGAGGTAAAACCACCACACTAAGTATATAGCTTAGTGGTTGAATAACTAAACAAGATATAATTGGTGACTGTTTTTAAAAGTCATCCAACATTCTCATGCTCAAAATCAAATAATATTATAAGCAGTCTTTAATTATTCATATTCTAGAGTAACCCAAACATTATGCATCTCAAAACAAATTATGATTCATCAAAACAGAAAAAAAAACATACAAATTTCAGAATAGAATGTCATTGCTTCTGAACAGGGTGCATAAGTCTCAAAACAGAACATAATTATACCAGAACATATCAGAACTTGTATCAAATCAAAATTCATCTTGTATCTGATTAGAATTTATCTTATTTTTAATCAAAACTTGTTTATGACATAATCAAACATGTATCAGAATACAAACCAAGTTAGCTTACTAATCCTTTTTACAAAAGTGGGTAACAGGACCAGAAAATAAGATACCTATAATTGGTATCACAAAACAGAACAGATTTATATTACAGACACCAAAGTGTCTATATTAGGGGACACCGAAGTGTTAATATCAGGAGACACCGAAGTGTCATACGAGCAACTGCAGACCCTTCTAGCATGCCTATTTATCCACAGCTAGGACTTGGTTGTTTAAAAACATACCATTTCAGATTTCATAATCACATGCAAAAGATATAGTATATAACATATATTTTTATTACATTTTTCTCAAATTGAAACATATTCCCAATTCATAAACATCAATATCTAATTCACATCACATAAAACCGTTCGAATACATTTGTATTCATAAGAACATAATCCTCTTGAAAACACCATGCATTTTAAAATTAGACACATTATTAAATAATTACACATTCTTTAAGATTTTATCTCAATTAACAAACCACAATAATATAAAATTTTACTCAACTAATCTAACGTCATCAAGGTTCATTTTCTAGCCTTAATCATGTCCAAATACACCACATTAGAGAGACTTGTCCTCATATGGTTCAACAATTGCACAAATCAGTATTTACCATGTATAAACCCTACCCATGATCGTGAAGTACCTCCCTACGATCATGACAGAAGCTACTGTACCAGTCCACAATCATAGGATGGGTGCCATGGTCGTGGCCTATCCTTTTCCTAAACTTTTTCAGATTTTCTCAGGATAGGTTTCAGGTCAATTTTGTATGACCATTTTGACATAAAAATTGAGGTTTATGGGTAATATGTTCTTCTAAACAAATGTTCCTCTATGTCTTACGTTTCTAATGAATTAAAGTTAATACAATTTAATTTATTATTCTTAAACGTATACCTGAAATACTACAAACTATTCTCAAATAGTGACAATAACCAAAAATCAACTTTAAGCCAAATTTCAAAATCCTTAGAGACAAAACTAAAATTCTATTCCTTCATGAAAATTGTAGAATATGTATGTTTTTTAATCTAAAATTAAAACCACCCTATTTGGATATCTACAGCTCAAGTTATGGCTAAAAAATCGAGGTTTGTTTAGTGGAACCATTACAAATAACTTACGTCTTAAACCTTCAATACCCCTTCACCATAGTTCATCAATTCCACTTCAATTCTACCTTATTCATGCCTCAATTCCACATCAATTTCATGTTATAACCAATTAAAAAATCATTCAATAAGTAATTCACAAATCAATACCTTCCACACATCAAAACCAAACCAAAAATTATCATACAAGGATCACTTTTCCAGCATTCAATTCTCATCATCTTAACACATATTCTAATCAATTCAAGTATTAAACATTTCGTATTATGAAATGAAATCAAGTTTAGCATTACCTTACCTATTTAAATTCAAATTACAACTCCAAAGAACCAGCTAATCTAGCTCTTCCAAACAATAAGCACACACCTAAGTTCAAGGTGTAAATTTCAGAGCTAACAAGACAATAACACCGAAAATAGCAAGACCTACTTCTTGATGTAATAACTTACAAAGATTCCAAGTGAAGATGATCCAAAATCAAAAAAAAATCTATAAGTTAAAAAGGAGTGAGAGGTTTCGGTTGAGAGGAGAAACAAATGGTAAGAAGGCTGCAGAAACACCAAATAAGCTGTAGTGATGCAGCTCTTGCTTTACTAGATGTCTTCATCCATAATTGACAAATGTCACATGTGAAGGTAAGCTACTTGTCCTTTAATAAAGCCATTTACATGTCTACATGTATGGCTACTAAATTTCACAATTTAATTAGACCACTTGTCAATCAACCAATGTTTCCAAATGCCAATCCATTAGCCATGCTAAATGTTACTAATTCATAGGCGTAGTTATACTAAATTTAATGAACCAAATTATCTTGCCACTTGACAATTTTCCTAGTCTAAATGTACATTTTAATACCTCAATTATATAATGATTTTAATTAATTCCAATTCACTAAGTATGATCCATCAAACAAAAATTCAAGTCATATGCAATTCTCAATCATAACATAATTTTTGACACCTATCATACATGCACTTTCATGAACATGTAACATTCCAACTAGGGTACAATTTGGGGCCTTACATGCCTCCCATGTAGTAGTTCATTTACTGTCACTAGCTCGACATACTTCTTTTACTCATGGTGGTTTAAACAAATCTTGTAATTGTAGTGCCCTATAGGTTTCATAACCTATAAGTGAGATACAAGCCTGTTCTTACCCCTACCTTTTTTACTCGTCTTCTTCTTTTGATTATTCTTTTAAACTTGTGGTTTTTCTAGTGGGTCCTTGTGAGTATGAATTTGTTAAACTTTGTCACAAGAATCATTTCACTTAATGAAGTCCATATATTTGAAAGAATTTTTAGTACCATCGGACACTTTAACTGAAACCCCCTCATTCTCCACTTTTAAAGTTAACTTGTCTCCACCAACATTGATAAAAGACCAGGTGGTAGCTAAAAATGGTTGTCTGAGGATGAGGGGTGTCTCCAAATCTTCCTCTATGTCTAAGATGATGAAGTCCATAGGAAAGATGAATTTGTCAACCTCAACAAGATCATCCTTGACTATGCCTTTAGGATGGTGGATTGATATATCAGCCATTTGTGCACACATCTTTATTGGTGTTATTTCACCTAACTCCATCTTTTTATATAAAGTGTAAGACATCATACTTATTCCAAATCTTAAGTCTGTAAAAAGCCTTATCCACTTTGACATTACCAATAATATAGGGAATATAAAAATCCTCTGTATCATCTTACTTCTATGGCAGTTGGTAACTTTCTTAGATTTCTCTTTGCTTAATACTTCACCTCTTGACTTCTTTGATTCCTCTCTATTTTGCTATCTTCTCTTTTATGGATTCCATAAGTAAAAGTTGTGTTTTTAGTTGCTTTATCATATGGAGAACCTCATTAAACTATGCTTCTTTTTCTTTCTCTGCACTAGCATAGGATATGGAATTACAGGTCGATGCTCCTTGATTTCTATCACGTTATATTTACTTTGCAAGGAACTTTTGTTAGCCCTTTTCTTTTCCTCTTCCTTTTCTTCTTCAACTTGATTGAGCTTCTCTTCAGTGGCCTGGGTGATTACCATTATTCTTTCCTTTGGATTTGTTTCTCCATTTATTGGAAGGCTCTTTACATTTCGTACAGACAATGTATTTTTCAATTGGCTCATCTGGACTTCTAAGTAGTGGATGGAAGAAGCGTGGTTCTTTATTACTTATTCAAATCCTCCTTCCAACCTTTTGTGAGCATCCTCTACTCTCCTAATCTTTTCTAAGATTTTATCTAACTTAGAGTCCATGGAATTCTGTTTCTCCTATTGGAATCTAGGTCGCCTTTGAGGTCAAAATTGACCTCATGCATTATTTGAGCAAGAAAAGTTCGGGTGGTTCTTCCAAGATTATATATGCTTGAGTAGGCATTGCTCCTCCCTCCTCGACCAACTATGCTCCCATGTACTTATATTGCTCTGATTCATTATTTTTCATCATAAAATAGTTGATGGTATCATGGTTGTCTTGTCTACACAGTTCACGTCTCTGTTGAATTGCTTTAACAGGATCTGAAGAGGCGACTTTCATACTGTTAGGTTTTCCAGCTAAGCTGTCGATTTTGTCTTATATTTCTGTTATTGAGTCAATAACTATGGCTCCCTTTCTTCTCTCGGAAGGTTATATGTTGTCTACTTCTGTCCATCGTCCAAAGACAACTGTTACTCTCGATCTCCTTCAACAACCCCTCCGCTTCCTCAAGCATCTTCCTCATTAAAGATCCTCCAAATGTTGTATCTATGGTGCCTCATGTGGATGGAGTAACTCCATTGTAGAAGGTTTGCACTGGAATTCCTTAGGTAAATTATGATGAGGACACTTCCTTTGCAAATCCTTATACCTTTCCCATACTTCGAAAAGTAACTCCCCATCACTTTGTTGGAATTTTGTGATTTCCTTTATCAGCTTCGTAGTCTTTATAAGAGGGAAGTACTTATCCACAAATGGACGCACCAACTGCTTCCAAGTTGTGACATTTACAGGACTTAGTGAATGATACCATGCCTTGACTCCATCTTTTAGCATGATGGGAAAGAGCTTCATCCTAATGACATCTTTTCACATCAAATGATATTGGAAAGTATCGCATATTTCCAGAAAATTAACTATATGAGTGTTAGGAGCCTTATTAGTTAATTCACAGAATTGCACATTTATTTGCAGCATGCTTAACTCGGTGGTTAAGTCATGCCCTGATTTATCCTTAATTGAATTCTTGATGAAATTCTTTCGCCATTGGTTCTTCAATTTCTTCTTGTTAGCATCTAGTTCGTCGAATTGCTCATTCAAACAGGTAATTTCAAGTACTAAGGTTTTGATGATACAACTTGAAATCTGAGTAACTCTTTTGTTCATACAGCTGCACGACACAATAAAGGAGAAAATTCCTTAGGTTAAAAACTAATCCAAGCTAATTCCCCGACAACGATGCTAAAAACTTATTAAGTTTTAATTTTATAAAACCCTCAATGTTTCACAAATGCACGGGTCGTAAGCATAGTAGTTGAGGTGATGATCCTACGAGGAATTACTGAACTAATTGAATCCTAACTTTGTCTAAAGTTTAGAAATTGTAATTAAAATGAAAATAAAAGTGCACAGAAAATTAAGCAATTGAATATTGATCGATTGAAAATTAAATTCTAAAAGAAATCAAAATTAAGTACACCTGCTTAATAATCAAAAAATCGCTCAAGACAAGATTAACTGATTATGAGAAGATGGGATTTATCCTATCATTAATTGCTACTCTAATTACTTTTAAGTTAATGGCTATCGTTCCTAGAATTTCAAAGGATTAACCATCCTCTCTCGAGAACTAATCATTAAACCCTAAATCATAATCTCTAATTGAATTCAATGTTCTGAAATTGCAATTTCTCAATTAACAAACAACTCATAGTCTAATTAGTTTTTAAGCACTATAATAAACAATTGAGTCCTCAAACACGATCTCTCATCGTATAATTACCGATTTAATTGTTGATGTCATCTATTAGTTTGTTAACTCTCATTACCCAACCTAATCATGTAAATACAAAAGCAAAAAACAATCATAATACCCAACATATTAACACCAAAAGAAATCAATCACAATCTATTCAGAAACAAATCCCAATTGAAGTTCAGAACATCCTTAAAAAAATAGCCATCATCCTCCTATCCATATCATATATTAAATGAAATAAACAAAAAGATGAAATGAGAAATTAACTTGGAAAGGATGGTTGAAGGTGATTGCAGCAACTTCTCCTCTTCTTCTTCTTGTCTCCTCTTTTCTCTTCTTTCTCTTCATTGCTTCTTTCTTTAATTGATAAGATGGAGGCTCCTTGATTAGGTCATTTCTCTTTCTTTTTATAGTGTTTTTTCCTTTTAGGGTAAAAAATAGCTTTTACCCAGGCCATAAAGTCCAAAATGACCCTCCAAAAATATAAATGGAAGCAGGTCCCCACGTCTGTATCGCACCTGCGACAATCGTGGCAGGTAAGTCATGATCATGACCCCTGAAAATGAGGTTCTATCAGGATCATGGCCTACCTGCCATTCGAGGCCTACCTACCATGATCGTGACCTATGAAATCAGCTTCTGTTCCGATTGTGGCTATGTCTGTGTTGCTTCTAATTAGTCTTCCTCCAAGGTTTCTACAAACTTCTTTGATCTTTTTAATCTAATATCAAACACTAACAAACACATCAAAACACCTCAAATGCACAAAATTAAAGCCCTATAACATGCTCTAAACCACATAACATTCAAAAACATAAATATGTAATCATACTAACATACTTATAAACCTAAACATGCACAAATCATCTAATTAACAACTAAAAACATACTAAAATACCCACTAAAACATAGTGTAACCCATAACTATCATATTACAAACAAGAAATTTCATTAAGTGGCTAAAAAAGGTGATAAAAGATAAACCCAATTTTAGGCAAAATGGTGGGAGTTCATCAAACAATAATTTCAAACAGTAAATAAAGACTCAAAAAGGTGAAAGAAAGGCAAATAAGATATAATGTCATGAATATCAAGCTTCGGACATGTGCAAGCGAAATGTACTAAAACTCTTGAAAAGGAAAAAGGGAAGTGTTAAACAAGCACTTGGAGTGAAAATAAATATGAAAATGAGTATGATAGTGAAGTAAAAATTGTGAGTAATCATATTGCGTTGGTTGCTTTATGCAGCAAAAGTCTAGTTGCTTGCTTAATAACAACAGGGAAGAAACTGACGAAGAAAATACAAATGAATCAGTCTAAAATTCTATTTCAGATTGTGAAAATGATGATAGTGACTTAGAATTCAAAAAGGAAGACATTGGCAAGGCTTATGAATTAATGTATGCAAAATGGATGAAAATGTGTAAGCAAATGAGAAGCTAAAGAAGGAGAATTCAACCATGAAGGATTTCATTCAAGATCTAGAGAGGAAGTTGTTGTTAACAATAGATGAACATAATGAAACAAAGCTAAAGCTAATCAATATCGAAAAAGGGATATGAATGTTGAATGTTAATACCAAAAAGTTAGAACAATTGCTTGAAAGTTGTAAAAATAAAGGGTACTTTCAAGGTGTTGGTTATAAAGGTGAATTTTCTAAGTCAAATAATGGGAAAAATGATGAACCTAGAATTGTTAAATGCGAAACTTCAAAAAGGAACCAAAAGTTTGTTCCTACATGTCACTTTTGTGGTGTAAACGATCGTATAAGGACAAACTACTAAGTTGTTACAAATTTTGTTTCAGATGTACCAAAATAGAAAATCCAGACAATCTTTGAAGAATTCTCAACAGCAGCCAACATTACCAAAGCAAACCTGGGTTAGAAAGAATCAACTACAAACAGTTATGGCTCTTAAATCCATGTGTGTTGCTTCTCACAATGGATGTTATTTTGATAGTGGGTGTTCATGGCATATGATAGGTGAAAGAATCTACTTGATGGATTATCAAAGTTGTATGGATGGTCACATTACTTCAGAAATGTGCTTTATATGGATGGTCTAAAAGCAAACTTGGTGAGTATTAATCAACTTTATGATGAAGGATTATTAGTTAAATTTATCAATAATAAATGCAAGGTGCTAATCGAACAAAGAGAATGTTTAGTGAGCAGCAGAAGATCGGTAGATAATTATTACATGTTGCAAGTCATTACCTCTTACAATTCAGGTACATATGGTGATAATATAAATTTATGACACCAAAAGCTTGGCCACGCCAACTATGATCTCCTTAATAAGTTGAGAAAGTTTAAAGCAATAAGAGGCTTGCCTATAATGAACGATGATTACAAGACCATTTATAGTGCACGTTAAAGGGGAAACAAACGAGAATGCCACACAAAAAGGTTAGACACATGACATCTTCTCATGTATTGGAATTCATTCCTATAGATTTAGTAGGTCCAAAACAATATGATAGTATTGGTGGAATAAAGTATTTCTTGACAAGTGTTGATGATTACTCTAGATATACTTAGGTAGCTTTTCTGTAAAACCAATAAAAGGAGTTTCAAGCATTTAGATGCTTATGTATACGACTTACAAATAAGAAAACATGACAGTTTTGAGAATAAGATCTAATCATGGAAGGGAGTATGAGAATGTAAGTTTTAATGAATTTTGTGATAAACACAGTATCATACAAGAGTTTTCAGCACCTAAAACTCCACAACAAAATAGATTCGGATAAAGGAATAATCGAACTCTTTAAGAAATGAGCAAGTCTATACTAAATGGAAGAAAAATATCAATGTGGTTTTGGGATGAAGTAATAAACACAACATGTCACATATGCGACATATTTCATCTTCGAAACATTTTGAACAAGATGTCTTATGAACTATAGAAAGGAAAGAAACCGAATATAAGCTACTTTTATGTATTTGGCAGTAAGTGTTACATTCTCAAAAATCAAGAACAACTTAGGAATTTTGAAAGCAAGATTGATGAAGGCATCTTCCTTTGGATATTCAATTCACAGTAAGGCATATTATGTGTTTAACCAAAGAATTAAAATGGTATTGAAATCCATAAATGTTATTGTAGATGATGTGCACCAAATAATTGATAAAGTGATAGAAGAAATTTTTTAAAATTACCCTTATGAACTGGAAACAAAATGCAATGAATAAAAAATCAGAAATTGTCCAGATTCATAAAAAGTTGCTACTAGAAAAGATACTGGTCAAATAATGCACTAGTTACTTGCTTCAAAGGAAGAAACCAACCAAACATCTGATGCAAAAATAAGATTTATGAATAATGAAAACTCAAGGGAAAATGATTTCAACAACGATCCTCCATTATGAATCATATGAACTAATCCTATTAAGTATGTGACCGGTGAAGTTAGTGATAGAAGGAAAAAAATAAGAAAGAAAAATGATAGATTTTTAGGAACTTGCTTGACTTATATGTAATACCACTTCTTTTGAACTGATCGCAGATTTCCAATATAAATAAGTTTTAATATTTTAACCTCGATATTTTCACAAGCACACTGGTCGTTTGTGTAGTACCCAAGGTGTTGATCCCACAAGGAGGGTTAATCTAATCCTATAATCTAAAGCTAACAAAATTCACAATAATTCCGAATGAACAAAACTAAGAAAAGAATTTATTCAATCATGCACTCAATTTTAGACAATTATGAAATTATAATGAAATAGCTGATGTAACTCCCAATCAAGAATTAACCTAAAGAACTACCAATTAAGAGAAAAGGTAATTTTATCTTTCCTTAATGCTAACATAATTGATTATGAACTACTGGATTACTGGTTTTAGACAGTCCTAGGGTTGATTACTCTCTCTCAAGTTATAAACATTAACCTTAATTAATAAACCCTAATTAGATTATGGGAATTACAATCTCTCAATTAACAATCTATTCCAAAAACTAATTAGATCTGATGTTGTCCAAAAACTACCAGGAACCCTATGCAAGATCTCTCTTCAAACAAATTACCTATTTGCTTTAATTCTTTTTCTATTAAATTACCTAACTCTCGTTAGACCAAGTTAATGATTTTCACTCAGTTCACCCTCTCAGTTTATCACCGAATTATACAAGTGCATAATTTAAATCACAATTAATCCAATAAAAACACAATCAATCAAATTTCATTAAATCAAGAATAAAACAACCCGAAGGTGAGTTTAGACATTCCTTAACAGTCAACAATCCTATTCATCAATGGCTATCCAAATTCTATACGTTAATAAAATTGAAAACAAACCGAAAATACTATTGGAATGGATGGTGGAGGTAGCAACGACGAGAAACCTCGAGTTCCAAGAAGTACTTCGCGTAAGCTTCTTCTCCATGTCTCTCTTCCTTCTTCTCTTTCTCAATCTCTTGATGCACTCTCACTAGGGTTCTCAATTGGTGGCTGATGCAAAAGCTCCCTAATCTCCTTTGTCTTATTCTTTAAATACCTTTTGTGTTCTAAGTAGCCCTAAGGTTTTTTTGCGGTCAAAATGATCAAAAATCAATCCTTGATGTTTTCATTTATTTGTGCATCTGGCAGATGCCTCGAAACTTGATGTTTTCACTTGTTTGTGCATCTGCCCGATACAGGCCACGATCGTGGCCTTGCATGCCATGATCTTGGGCCACATCCAACCTTTTTGTCACTATCGTGGCAATTAGGCAATGATCATGGGCAGTATCTTAGGCTTCTGTCACAATCGTGGCCCATAGCCACGATTGTGGGCTAGCTCCAATGCTTTTATCGCGATCGTGGCCTATTATGCCATAATCGTAGGCCATTATTTCCGGTCGAGTGTCTCTAAAACTTCTTCGTTCTTTGATGTTAACCTTGAAACACTAACAAACACATCAAGGTACCTCAAAAACATAAAATTTAAGATCAAAGACTTATATTAACCCATAAAAACACTTAAACACATAAACTAACACAATTATAACCTAAACACATACTAAACAATCAAATTAACACTTAATACATAACAAACTAAGCCCTAAAACATGATGCAATTCACACTTATCAACATTCCCACATATAAACATTTGATTGTCCTCAAGAAAACAAAATAACAAACACATAACAAACACACAGCACACAGTGCAGTAATGAGACAATGGCTTCAACTTTATGAAATAAATTTAATCTTAAACACAATCATTCAAGTTATATCAACTCATTACCATGCAAAATCTACATTTATGGGCTTTAAACTAAATATACAAATTACTCCAAATCTAAGTGTTAATTTATTTACCCTTTTCAGTTGCACACATATATTAATAATTCTTTAGTCATTCAGACTTTGTAACTACTCCTAAGTACGTTTCCATGAAAAGTTAAGCTATTAGAAGTTTGATAGGTTTTATAAATACCTTTTTTAGCTATTTATTTAAACAAGGACCTAGTCTTTTACTCAGAGGCAAACATTGGTGATAAATGTCGATCCGGTTACTCGACTAAGTCATTTTTATTAAACTGCTTGGTTGAAACGTCATTATAGCTTTTTGAAACGGAGGTACACATTTGTGATGCGTGTCAATCCGATTATTCAGCTATATCACATTCTCAATTGGCTACTAGCTCTGTTCATAACCCGTAAGCTAGCGAAATAGTTTTTTATTTAGCAACACATATAGTTTTTTTTTGCATACCTTGTTGTTTTAGTTACTCATTTCCATGAAAAATACTAGTAAAGTTACTTAAGTTAAAAGGCCTCAAATTATGAATGAATGTGACAATTTAGAGGGTGACAAACTTAACTAAATCCTAATTAAGTTGTATATTTAGCCAAATACCCCAATTCACTAATTATGTGAGCTAATGATTCTTCACAACCTAATAGGCTATGTTTAAAATTAAATCAATTCCAATCCATCTACGCCATTGACACATTGACACAATTCACAAAATGCAACCTAACAGCTATCATTCAAAGCAAAACACATAACCCTCCCCACACTTGAACAACACATTGTCCTTAATGTGAGAAGGGAACAAATAAACACAAAAGGAAAGAAGAAACATAACTTAAAGTAAAACAAAAAAATACAAAATGCAAACTAAATTTAAAAAGAAAGAGGGTTAGACAAATCTCATGGAGATGGAGGTAGGGATGGTGTTGGAGGTGGCAATTGAACATGCTAAGCCTCGAAATATCCTAGCATAGTTGAGTTCGGACCATTTCCCTCATCATTCTAGAGTTCCCACAGGTGTATATGTGATTACCTTGTTGTTTGCAGAGATTATATCTAGTACTTTCTTTCAACTTAGTTCTTCTATTTCTTCTTCCTCTTTAGACTCTTCACAAGTCGAGTCCTCTTCTACTTGCTGAGGTGGCGCTGTACTCGAACTCGCCTAACTAGCCCTAATCTTAACATGCATCTTTTGGCTGTTATTCCAGAGTTCCATGTTATGGGACTTAAAGATTTCAACGCGCCATAAATGATGATGATTTAGGAAGTTTGGGAGATGGATAATTAAATCACTACACTCCACGCCATAATAGTTAGCAATGGCAGACACTAGTTACCCCATACCTAAATTATTGCTCCTATTGTGTGGAGTCACAACGATAGCATTCAGCATATGTGTGGAGGTGCATACTGGAATGCTGTGATTCATGCACCACAACATAAAGAGTTCCTTTGTTGAACACTTGTTGGTTTCTGATTTATCACAAACCAGTTGGTGCATAAATTTATGCAGCAACAACTACTCATGGGTCCTTATAATGTTGTTGTGGGTATTTTTGGCATCAAATTGCTTTAACTCAGTGAACTCTTTCTAATAGCAAGAAGCACAAAAATCATTGGTTGATCGATAATGGAAGACTCGTGGTACCCACGTATATCACACATAATTTCTATATTCAATTTATAAACTCGTCCCCATAACCTAAACCATATTTCTCTGGGGTTCCTAGGTTCATAGGAAAGGGAAGTAAAGAATTCCAAAGTGAGCTCCTTGTATACAAGAAATTGAAAATGTATGAATTTGGCACACTAAATTCTTTCATCTGATTTCTCTATCCTATCGTTCAATTCTAACCTATCAAGCGTTTCAAAATCAAAATATGTGGGGATTACAATTTGTTTAGAATTGAGGGATTGAAAGCAAATACCTTCCTCCTCTGTGTAGATCGGGAAAGGTGCTCCAAAGTTCGTTGCTCTGTTCCTTCTCCCTCGCTCCAAAACTTCATTTCGTCCAGATGATTGCTCCCGTCTAGCTAATTGCCTAATGTGCCGCATATTGGCTTGTGAATAGGTAAAAGTTAGAAGAAATTTGGAAGTTTGAAATTTTTGTAGAGAGATGTGAGAGTGTTCGGAGGTTTAAAGCTTAGAGAGATAAAGTAAAAATGAAAGCGAGTGAAAAAGTGAAGTTAGAAATGAATACGTAAGTGGTTGGGGGTAAGATGGTAAAAATTTACTTAAAAATTACGTGTTTCCCTTTTTTTCCCAGTCGTAGGCCACGATCGTGGCCTGCAATTTTCCACCAATTTTTTTTGATATTTTTGTTCTTTATTTTCCAAAGTTACTTCTTAACTCTTTGTGGCCCTTTTACCTCTCTTTGTGTACTTTATTAATCATCAAAGTTATAATGAATTCCTATGCCTTCCCTATTTATTTATAAGTGAAATAATCCTAACTATGAAATTCAGACTCCTAAAAACAATCAGAGGAAAATAATTTCCATTTGGTTGCCTCCCATACAGTGCTTCTTTTAATGTCTGTAGCTCGACGTTCTCCTTTTGCTCATGGTGGTTCAAATGATTGGTGCAATGTATGCAGTCACTAATCTCATAATTTGCACATGAGCTACCATGTTATGGACTCGACCGTCCTTGTGATTTTCCTTCCTTCACCTTCTTCTACGCAATCGTTTCTTTCTGAACGCATTCCTAGGGTCATTAATATCTTCCCATTGTACTCGAAGTTTAGTTTTCTTGATATTTATTTGTTGTCTTTCTTCAATGCTTTGAAGGTTATTTGCTGCTTTCCTACCCTCAGAGTTAGTTCACCCTATATTCCTCAATGATTGAGCAAGTAATGGCCAGGAACGGTTTTCCAAGAACTATAGGGGTTTCCAAATCTTCTCCAATATCCAATATATAGAAGTCTGTGGGAAAGATAAATTTCTCAATTCATACTTTCACATCCTTAATAACCCCCTTCGGTTAATAAACTATTTTGTCGACTGTTTTGACCAACATCTTTGTAGGTACTAGCTCTATTAACCCCAACTTCTGATTAATGGTATAGGGCATCATATTGATACTTGCTCCTAAATCTGCGAATGCCCTGTCTATATTAACTCCATTTATATTGCAAGGAATGTAAAAATCACCTAGGTCCTTTTTCTTCTATGTTGTGTTAGGGTTTTCTTCCGATATGCACTCCTTAACCTTCTTTTTGATTGATTCATTTAGTGTGAGCCTCGTTTGTAGTTTTTTTGTTACATCCTTAGCCTTATTTGATTCATCCTCTTTAAAATTCCTTATCACCCTACTTGACATTGACTTCTGTTGAGCGAAAATAGAGTATGGAATTTTAGGTCAAGGTTCTTTGATTGGCTCAATTACGTGTTCGCTTGGAAGGATTTCCATAATTACTTGTCCTTCTTCTTTATCTCCTTCTTCCTTCACCTATTTAGGTTCCTTTTCTTGGGTCTAAATAATGGCTATGATTCGTTCCTTTGCGTTAGACTTGATATTGCTTGGAAAGGTTCTTACATTATGAGTAGACATTGCCTCTACTAGTTGACCTACTTGGACTTCCAAATTATGTATTTACGAGGCATGGTTCTTTGTTACTTCGTCAAATTCGCTTTCAAGCCTCCTATGTACATCCTCCATACCCTCAATTTTATCTAAGATCTTATCTAACTTGGATTCCATTGAGCTTGATTTATCTTGTTGAAGCCCTTTTGTCCTTGAGGTTTGAACCGTCCTCCAGCATTATTTACCCAAGGAAGCTAGGGTGATTCTTCCACCTAGGTTATAAGTGTTGGAGTAGGGATTGTTTCCCCCTCCTCATCCATACTGGGCTCCCATATAATTCACTTGCTCCCTATCGATTTCCTTTATCAAGTAGTAGTCCACTGTATCTGGTCCATTTGTCCGCAAAGTTCACACTGAAGTTGTACGGCTTTTACTGAAGCTGAAGATGAAGCCTTCATACTATTATGTTGTTGCATCAAGTTATCAATTTTCACTCGCACTTTTATCATTTGATCAACTGCCACTATTCCTTTTTGCTCTCGGAATGAAGTAGTCTGTCTACTCCGCTCATCATCCACAGACAGCTATTACTTGCCATATCATCTATCAACTCTTCTTCTTCATCAACCGTCTTTCTCATCAGTGATCCTGCTGAAGCTGTGTCAATCATGCCTCTCGTATATGGGGTTACTCCATTATAAAATGTTTGAAATAAGAATTCCTTGGGTAAGTTATGGTGTGGGCACTTCCATTGCAAATCCTTGTATCTTTCCCACACTTCGTAGATCGATTCCCCATCACCTTGCTGGAAGTTGGTAATTTACTTGATAATCTTAGTATTCTTAGTCAAAGGGAAATATTTATCTAAAAAAGCACGAACTAGCTAATCCCATATCGTGACATTTGCTAGGTTTAGGGAATGATACCAAGGCTTTGCTCTGTCTCTAAGGGTAAAGGGGAAAAGCCAAATTCTGACCCCATCTTCTGACATCTGACGGTACCGAAAGGTATCATAGATTTCAAGAAAGTTCACTATATATACATTGGGATCTTCATTTACTAGTCCATAAAACTGCACATTTTGTTGAAGCATATTTAGGAGGGTTAGTTTTATTTCATATAAGGTTGCTTAAACTAGTGGCCTAGCTACTCCTTGGTTAGCTACATTGAACCCTACTCTCATGAAGTCCATCAAGGTCCGTTATTGACGTCCTTACGTTGCTCCGTGGTCCAAATTATGTTGGAATTCCTTGGCCATTGTTTATTTCATAATTTCTTCTTCTTCTTCTCACTGAGCTTTCCTAATGGTTCGTTTTAGTCGAGTGATGTCTAAATCTGCAATTTCAGCTAGGTAACTCGAACCTCTCTTCACTCTTGTGTTCATGTAAAAGCATGATTTCAGAAATAGAAAAGAAAGAATGAAAACTAAAAACTAAAAACTAAAAACTAACTTAACGCCTTAAACCATAGAACTAAACTAATCACCTCCCTGGCAACGATGCCAAAAACTTGGTCTCAAGTTTTCGATATGAATAAGTTTTAATATTTTAACCTCAATAATTCGCAAGCACACGGGTCATTCGCATAGTACCTAAGGTGTCGATCCCATGAGGAGGGTTAATCTAATCCTAGAATCTAAGGTCAACACAATTCACAATAATTCAAAATGAAAAAAACTAAAACAAGAATTTATTTTAATCATGCACTCAATTTCAAGAATCAATTGTGAAATAATAACAAAATAGCAGATGCAACACCCAATAAAGAATTAACCTAAAAAACTACCAATTAAGAGAAAGGGGAATGTTATCTATCTTTAATGCTAACCTAATTGATTATGAACGATTGGATTATTGGTTCTACATCGTCCTAACTTTGATTACTCTCTCTTAAGTTTTAACCATTAGCCTTAATTAATAAACCCTAATTAGATTATGGGAAATGCAATCTCTCGATTAACAATCTATCCAAAACCCTAATTAGATCTGAAGTTGTCCAAAAACTAATAGGAATCCTATGCAAGATCTCTCTTCGCACAAATTACTGATTTAATTTAATTCTTATTCTATTAAATTACCTAACTCCTGTTAGCCCAATTTAGTGATTTTCACTCGGTTTACCCTCTCAGTTTATCATCGAATTATGCAACTACATCATGTAAATCACAATTAATCCAATAAAAACACAATCAATCAAATTTCATAAATCAAGAATAACACAACCCGAAGGTGAGTTTAGACATTCCTCAATATTTAACAATCTTATTCATCATCGACTATCCTAATTCTATACATTAATAAAATTGAAAACAAAACTAAAAATACGATCAAAATAGATGGCGGAGACAGCAACGGTGGGAAGCCTTTTGTTCTAGTAAGTATTTCACTTAGGCTTCTTCTCCATGTCTCTCTTCTTCTCTTTCTCAATATCTTGGAGCTCTCTCTCTAGGGTTTCTCAATTGGTGGCTGATGCAAAAGCTCCCTAATCTCCTTTGTCTTATTCTTTAAATACCTTTTGTGTTTTAAGCAGCCCTAGGATTTTTTCAGGGTTGAAAAGGTCCAAAAAATCCCTCAAAATTTGGTGTTTTCACTTGTTTGTGCCTCTGCTCAACACAGGCCATGATCTTAGCCCTACATGACACGATAATGGGCCATATTCAACCTTTCTATCACGATCATGGAAATGAGGCCACGATCGTAGGCAGTATCTTAAATTTTTATCCCAATCGTGGTCCATATGCCATGGTCGTGGGCTGGCTCCAATGCTTCTGTCATAATCGTATCATATTATGCCACGATTGTGGACCTTTGTTTCAACCTGAATGTCTCCAAAACTTCTTCATTTTCTGATGTTGACATTGAAACATAACAAACACATCAACATACCTCAAAAACATAATATTTAAGCTCAAAGACTTATACTAACCCATTAAAACACCTAAACACACAAACTAACACAACTCTAACCTAAACACATACTAAACAATCAAATTAAGACTTAATACATAACAAACTAAGCCCTAAAACATAATGTAATTCACACTTAACATGAACCAGAGAATTTGAACGAAGCTTTGCAAGATGAATTATGGATAACGGTGATGCATAAAGAGTTAACTCAGTTTACTCGAAATGATGCATGGGAATTAGTGCCAAGGACATCGGATGTGAATAAGAATGGAAAAAATTGATCTTTTTGTAATAAAACCAATGAAAAGGGTAATGTGATAAGAAACAAGGCCAGGTTAGTTACTTAAGGATACTTTGAAATTGAAGGCATTGAATTTGAAGAAACATTTTCCCCAAAAGCAAGGTTTGAATCAATTCGAATTCTTTTAACTATAACATGTATGAAAAGATTTAAAATTTATTAGATGGATGTGAAAAGTGCATTCTTGAATGGATTTCCACGAGAAGAAGTATATGTTGAACAACCAAAGGGATTCATTTATTCGGTGCATGTTAATCACGTATCCATTCTCAAAAAGGCTCTTTACGATCTCAAGCAAGCGTCAAGGGCTTGGTGTGAGAGACTCACCCAATACCTACTAAATCAAGGATATGACCGAGGTAGTGTAAACAAGACTTATTTATTAAAAAATCAAATTTTATTTGATGATTACACAAATATATATTGATGATATTATGTTTGGCTCCACTCATATGAAGATGGTGAGCGACTTCATAAAAATGATGAAACATGAGTTTAAGATGAGTATGGTGGGAGAATTAAATATCTTCTTGGGATTACAAATCAAGCAAGTGAAGGACAATATCTTTGTGCTGCAAAACGATTATGCAAAGAATTTGGTGAAGAAATTCAGCCTTGAGAATATACGTCATGCTAGAACACCAATGAGTGAGTTAACAAAGTTAAATCATGGCAAAAGTGTTGATGTGAGTTTATATAGAAGCAATATTGGGAGTTCGCTTTATTTAACTGCAAGTTAACCTAATATTTTTTATAACGTAGGAGAATGTGCTCGTTATCAATCTAGTCCTAAAAAGAATCACTTAACAGCGATAAAGAGGATTATCAGGTACGTAAGTAGTACTTCAAGGTTTGGATTATAGTACTCATGTGATTCTACTTCTTATCTAGTTAGTTATAATGATGCGAATTGGGTAGAAAAAGTAAATCAGGGGTTGTTTCTTTCTTAGAAATAATTTGATCTTATGGTATAGCAAGAAACAAAACTCTATCTTATTTTTGATAATAGAAGCATTGTTGGCCCTCGAATTTTATTTACTTATTTTTGATAAATAAGCATGATTAGTTTATTTTGGGGTCTTGTTATATTA
>JAOQMS010000047.1:28767-55495 GCA_027563885.1 Erythroxylum longipes | reverse complement strand
AGAGAGTTTCGGTGGTTGAGAGGAAAGAAGGAAAGCTAAGCTAGGGTTTGAGCTTCTTAGTCTTGAAGAGTGATCTTAAGGTTGCTCACTAAAGAAAAAGAAAGAGAGAAAGACAATCTGTCGATTGCCAAACAAAGGCCTAAAGGGTCCATTACGCTTTCGTACTTGTATCTTAGTGTTTTGACCATATCTTTACCAGGTTTTTGCTGAGTCTTTTACCGAGCATCTCAGCTCTAACCTTAGAATATGGTAACTACCCTTGACGCTCCTTCAGCTAAGTCCATTATAACCTTGTTTCTTACCTTTAAGGTGTATACTAAATTTTAGGGCAAGAATATGGTTTTAAAATGGAAGTTGTAAATTGTATTTGCGGAAAGGAGAATTTTTGTTTCATAGTAGAAGATATACAAAGACAAGCTACATAGAGATTGCTTAATGCCCCTATTCTATACTAAGGGGTTGATTTATGCAAGCAGACTTCAAGTTTCTATTCCAAACTTTAACAAAAATTACATCTTATCAACTTTTTCAGAAAGTTGATGTTATCTTTATCAGCAGTGGATTCTCTTTTATATGAATGGTTTGAGAGATTTCCATGTTATCTTCATACCTTTCAAATTCATAGTTGTATGTATAGACGCCATATGCTTCATCGTAAAATCTTTTTAGTTGATTTTATGATGGATTTTTGAAAATGATTTTCTCTAATTTAGGACTAGATTTTGTCTTATCTGTTTCGATCATTCTTATCTTCACTTTTACAAAATTTCTAACTGCCAACGATGTTCTTTTTAGTTGGGGCTATCATTAAAGAAGAAGAAAATATCTTCTTTGAAGTTGATCATCTCTAGTTAAAAAATCTACAAGAACATTGTTATTATATTTAATAATCTCAACATCAAAGGCATATTTTGCTAATAAAATCTGTCATTTTATATACCTTTTATATTCACATTTAAAAGGTAAATTATTTTGATTAAAAGCCTTGACTTGAGTATCATGAGTTCTTAAGAAAAAAATTTAGGTAACAAAAATATTGGCAACTTTTTATTATTGCCAATAATTTTCTTTTCATTTATACGATATCTTTGTTGAGTATTTACAAAAGTTGTTGAAGTATACCTGTAAAAAGACTCATTTATTTTAATATTAGAATCATAGTAATTTATCTTTTTTAATAAATGAAAGACAAAAAAAAAGATGGGATATGAGAAGAAAAGGTGATAAAAGAGACAAATCTTCTGTTTTATTTAAGCTGTTTTTACAATATTCGATTAAATTTCAGCCCTCTAATAAATAAGAGATAAAAATTTATAAAATAGAGTAAGAATAGAATAAATAAAACAGGTGATGTATTTGTTTTGAAAAATAGAACCGATGATCTATTGTCGTTTGAAGGGCGGGCAAAAAAAAGTGAAAGCGATCATCGGCAAATTAGAGTCCCGTCACGCGCTTGGTGCGTTCAATAACAAGGTGGAAGAAGAAATTGAAGTTTGTGATTGGTCGTGGCGTCTCTCCAGTGTCGAAGCGCCAATCACATTGCAAAATTGTCATTAGCTTTTAATATTAAGATAGTGGTGGGGCTCAGGGTCAGGGCACACCAAACAAATGCTGCTTTTGGCATTAAATAAAGGCTTTAAGTAATGAACCTACTCGTGTCATGTCATTTGACCTTTTCTCCTCTGTTTTCTTAACCATTAAATTCAGATACGCTGGCATACATTCTCATTTTCTTTTTTACAATTGTATTTTTAATTCAATTAATTTGATATAATGATTAAGAGGTTATTTTTCCTACATTGATTAAGATATATGAATAGAGATAATTGACGTACATGTAAGCCAGTTTGTTATTAAAATAAAAGGTTATTGTGAGTTTGGAATTAAAGAAAAAAGGTGTTGAATCTTTTAATCCGGCTGCTCTGCTGAAAGCGACTAACATTCAACAGCAAGTCGTGTGGTTTCTTGTTTTTGCCATTGCAATTGCTTATGCTCCAGTTGCATATTCTCACATAAAGACAATCCTAACCCCTTACGTATCTTAAAGTAACGATATGGAGCTTATGTCCATCATAGGTTGTGGTTCTTCTTTTTATTAATTGACAACGGATTAAAAAAAAAAGAAGGGGACACCTATTCTCTTATTATCTCCAAGCAATTAGGACCTCAAGTAGTTATTAATTGTTAGAAAATGTGTGAAGCTTATAGATACATGGGTCATTTAGTCATGAGTCCTCTTTTCTTCCCCTTTCATTAGGGCATTCTAATAGGACAAGCTAATAAAAAGTATGCATATATGCAAAGTTGTCATCCTCATCGGCTACCTTTTCCCTTTCCATACGATCCATATTTGGATAAAAAGAGACAATAACATTGTGTCCCACTAGTATTTGAGGTTTCAAGAATTTTAGAGAATAGAAACTCATGGAATCGTGCAACCCTCCATCCTCTAATTTTAAAGACGTCAAGTTCTATCTAAAAACAAAATCCCTTAATGCTTAAGTGCATGTCAATTCAAATCATTGCATTTCTTTAAATGAAGGGGTTGATGCTTCCAGGCGGAAACATGCTAATGTTACATCCAATAAAATCTTAGTCAACCTCACAATAACATTGCACTAATTGCTTTCAAAAATAAAAAAACAAACATTGCACTAATTGTTATTGGGGGATTAAACTTAATCATATATTATAATTGACCCACCTCCACTACCTATGCCTTTAACCTTGACTTCCACTCTAATCACTGCGCTTCAACTTAAATTAAACAAAAAAAGCTTCAAATTGACGCATTTGACTTTGCATACATCTCTCTTATCCATGCATTTGATTTAGTTATGTAGACTTCAAAATTTTCCTATTCAACTTCTCCAACAATTTTTCTTATAAACGGAATTACTAAGCCAAAAAACGACTCTTTTGCTAATTCATCATGCTAATAACCCAAAAAAGAAAAGGAAACAATTTGGAAATGCCAAACTTAAAAAAAAAAGAAAAGAAAGAAGAGATTTGATCACCGCGTTAACACGTGATACTACGAACTTAGTTACACGACAGCCTTTCTTTCTAAGTTGAATCGAGTTTCTTTTCTGGTAAGAGAGATGGCAAAGGCTTTGCCTTTTTGGGCACAAAGAGACATTCCAAATTTAATGTCTAAAGTCAAGGCCATTAAGCTTAGCTTCTAGTAGTAGCCGCAATTGGCAGACTCTTCAAAACCCTCCTAATAGTAAATGCGGCTCCAATTCCGAATCTGATTATGGCGTTGCAAGTGCTAATCTTTTTACCGCTTCAAGTTCAAGTTCATTTCTTTACCTCTTTCGCAGTAAACTTAGTCCATCAGCGGTTAACACAAGGCGACAAAGCAAGAAAATCATCTTGAAATAGTAAAAAAGTTGAAGTTTCTATGAGTACGACACACCCATCTTCTCTCCAACTTGCACATTCAATATTCTATTCCCCAAAAAAAGATTTTCCAACTCATGCCACCACACTTGGGAGTTTGGAGCACCAATCCCAGCTAGAGTGAGAAAGAGACATTAGTTTTTGGATGGACATTTAGTGAGACGGTGTCTTTGGAGTCGACCTCTCTCTCGCTCTGTGTTTGTACATGTGTATATATTTGTATATAAATTTACGTTTGTGTCTGTGTGTGTTTAGAGAGAGAACGAGCTTGATCTGTTTGATGTGTTCGCCACCTAATGAACCTTTTTCTGGGACCGTCAAATCCTTGTGCCTCAAACTCTCTCAAGGAGTCCAAGTGGGACATTTTTGGGTTTTTGAGGTCCTACTATCTCCCACTTGCTGCGCTTCTCTCTCTCTCTCTCTCTCCCCCTCTGCTAGCGTCTCTTTCCTTTCTAAAATAACACCGCAAGGACCCCTTCCCTTTTTTCTATGTCCTATCTTCTTCCCTCTATTCAAAGAAAGATCCATCTTTTAATCATCTGCGTATTGGTTTATTCTTGTCCAAGGCGAAAAGATCAAGTTTTTGATCCCTGTACTACCTTCAAGAGTAAAGTCATTGTTGCTCTGAAAAAGGAGGGTGCTTTCTTTTGACCAAAGCATCTGGGTGTTCTTGATATTGGGAAAGGTCAAGTAGGTATTGCTTGCAATGGTGGTTCTGGCTACTTGAATTTGTTTATTGCTTTGGATTCAGTTTTGGGGTGTGAGGCAAAAAGGGGTTACTAGTTTGGTTTGAAGCTTCTGTTTTCGAGACGGTTTATTCTACTGATTCAATTTCATGCTCAGTCGAAAACAGTGGATCGGTTTATGGCCAGATTTTTACTTCTTTAGCATAGCATACTTTAATTGCTTAGCTAGATAGTATGAAGAACATTCTTAAGAAGCTCCATATCATGCACCATCAATCAGAGAATGCAGAGGGGTCAAGTTCATCAAGGGGCAACAAGTCCGCTGATGCTTCAGCCTCTGATAAGCTTTTGCATTCCAAGTCACATGAGCATAAGCCCTTTTCAGGTCTTTCAAATTGGTTGAATTCAGTTGCTAATAAAAAAGGTCCAAGTCCACCGTCGTCTTCTAATGTGGCTGGAGTTGAGAGAACGGAACCATCTGATTCGATCAGTAGTAGCGGATACGATGTTGTCTCAGATGCAATGAGGCCTGATTCGGGGTCTGCAACTTCACGGGATCCTGATATCGAGGAGGAGTATCAGATTCAGCTGGCTTTGGAAATGAGTGCAAAAGAGGATCCTGAGGCAGTTCAGATTGAGGCTGTTAAGCAAATAAGTCTTGGTTCTTGCGCTCCTGAGAATACAGCAGCTGAAGTTGTTGCTTATAGATACTGGGTAAGTTTGTCTCTTCATAATTAACTGCCTAATCTGTTTGAACTTAATTTTCCATACTGATGCTTTACATTTCATTAATCCATGCTTTAGGTGTACTTGTCTCGAATGCTTTCTAAGAAATGTACATGGCTGGAATACTTATTCCTTGTTCATCAAAAATTTGCGACCGTGAATTGGATTTGATTGGTTAGAGTTGTTTAGGAACAATCATGGAGCCATGATAAAGGTCATTTAGATATTTCAGGAGTTGGATAAAATTGGTGATTGTTGTATTACCTTTCACGATGTAGAACATTCAACAAACTCAATGCCAAGACATCAACCACTGAGATAGCTTATAGTTCTGGTACTTTGTTATACCCTATTGTCGAGAATCCCTATTGATATTTCTTTGTCTCATTCTCTGTGTTATTCATTGCCCACTTTGGAGGCAGACATAAAAAAGACAAAACACCAGCATTGAAAGAAACACACAAAGTGAAGGATATTATTGAATGTATCTTCATTCATCTTCCGAGAGACAGCAGAGATTATTATAACAATTGTTGACTTGTACATGTTGATTAATTTCTGTTGCTTATGATTCATCATTTCATAGGACGAAAATAGATCCTAAGGATGAGTCCAGCAAAGTAGATGCAGTAAAGTGAAGCAATCTACAGTTGTTTATTAACATGTCTTTAAGTTTATCATAGATTGTTTCTACACACAAGTTATTACTCTGTGGTTAGAACTTAGTTGTGAACTGGTTATGGCAAACAACAAAGATTTTAATTTCCATTTATGTCTCTTCAAAGCAAGATTATCTGTAAACTTTAATTGTAACTAGTCATTCTTTCTTTTCTCTTCCAAAATCAGTTTATGGCTTCCTATTGTAGTCCTTTCACCTTATGCTTGAACAATCCTTATTTTAATATTGGTTCACCTTTATTGGATGTTGCTAGTTCTGGAAGTAATTTGGGTCCAAAAGAATAATGCTTTTCAAGCAGAAGTCTTCTGTTTGACATTTGTTTTTCAAACTTTTTTAGATTTATGTTTGTTCCTTTCTAACCTATCTCATATCGTAGATTTATCCATGCTTCACAGAATTACAATTCTCTTAGTTATGATGACAAGATCTCGGATGGTTTTTATGACCTCTATGGAATTTTGACCGAGACTGCATCAGAAAGAATGCCTTCCCTCATTGATCTTCAAGGAACACCAGTCTCTGACCGGGCAAGCTGGGAAGCTGTACTGGTCAACAGGGCTGCTGATGCTAATTTATTGAAACTT
This sequence comes from Erythroxylum longipes, assembly GCA_027563885.1. Lineage (NCBI taxonomy): Eukaryota > Viridiplantae > Streptophyta > Magnoliopsida > Malpighiales > Erythroxylaceae > Erythroxylum > Erythroxylum longipes. The sequence continues at coordinate 49,418 of JAOQMS010000047.1, read as the reverse complement.
GAACAGAAGGCATTCGAAATGACTGTCAAAGTAAGAGCCGAATCTTTAGTTCCTATTGACAGTGATTTGGTGCAGAGGCTTGCAGTTTTAGTTTCTGATCACATGGGTGGAGCAGTTGGAGATCCTGATAATATGACAAAGGTGTGGCGAAGCCTTAGCTACAGTTTAAAAGCCACTCTTGGTAGCATGGTTTTGCCGCTTGGTTCTCTTACAATAGGATTGGCTCGTCATCGTGCTTTGATGTTCAAGGTGCGTGCTGAATTTTCCATTTGTAACATATAAAGGTACTATTTGCACTATTGTTTACTTTCTGTACCGAAATGACTAATTCTTGGACTGGTCACTGATCATTCTACAACTAGTTTTAGATTGAAGATGCATCCATTCTTGGGTCTCTTCCAATAGCTTAAGCTTTTAAGTTGAATACGGTTTATTAACATGATATCAGAGCCATGTGTGATCAAGAGGTTAAGCTTTTGAATTGAATGGCTTCTTGATATCAAGTTATCAATTTGTTTGTCTATAAAATGACAGGTTCTGCAGTACCTCAGATATGCTACTGTCATGTTATGCAGAGCTGGGAGCATGAGAAAAAAAGGATAGGAGATTGCACCAATTTCTGATGTGATTTTTGTGTGCATGATAATGTGATCATCTATTTACTACTGCACTAGAAAATGAGTTAGTTTTATTGGTATTCCAATTTGATTAAATTTTTTGCACATCCATAACTCTATCTCGAATCAAGTGTCATTACTTACTGGAAAATAGCAAGACACTCTCTTGGGAAAGTGATAGTTCAATTGACCGTTCTGCTATAAATCTAATTTCTAACAAAAATGAGGCTCAAGATTTCCTGCTGTAGAAAAATTTCACCATGAACTTTGTTGCACTCAGTATGACTCCCTTTCCTCTTCTAATTGCATAAACCTGGTTATTTTGTTGGGGGCTTTGATAAATGAAAACGAATGAAAATGCCAGCATCACAGCCCATTTTACTTACTTTTGATGTTGACGAAATCCTCTCGAGATTCTAACTCGAGTAGGTGGCCTAGGCTTAGTGATACACAACACATCTTAAAGCTTCAAAAACTCATGTGTGGTAATACCATTGCTAACTAATCAAGTTGCAACTAGTTTCACTAGAAATGAAACAACGCTGAACTCGTTTCCTAATGTTGGATTGATGGCTTGTGAAGCAGGCCAACCTTTTTTTTCCTAAGGAAACATAGACAAAAATCTGCAAAATTTTTCATCTTGAATCTCAATCGTTTAAGAGAGAGCTATAAAATACGAGATGTTCCTTTTATTTCTTGAAAGGAAAAATCTACAATTTGTACTTAATGTGGTCATAAATTTCTTCCCCATGTCAATACTTGGCAAGTTTGTTTATTTTCATGGGCAATTATTCAAGTCAATCTTTATGGATGATTGCTATTATTGCTATTGCTGGCCTTGGAAGTTGATGAATATCCTTGAACAGCCTAGAATGGTTTAGGAGAACCAAACAAACCCACAAGCAATTAGCTATAGAAAATGACGATAATCATTACATTTCCCACCCCCTCTACATATAACAGAAATTGTAACAAACTATGAATATTCCCAAATAATAGAATGGCTCTTATTTAGCCACCTATCCACTGGTCCCAGGAAGTTTATTCTTCCTTTTACGTTGGAATACCAGTCCGTACCTTCTAGACGGATTTGGTTTTTCATCATTTCTCCCCCTAAAAGAGCCACCTTGTCCTCAAGGTGGAAATCTGGGAATTGTTGTCTTATAACAGAGGCTTGCTCCCAAGAGTCTTCAAAATCAGGAAGACCTTTCCAACGAATCAATCCTTCAGTAATTACTTTATTTAAGCATGTTCTAACGTTGAGAACCTCTGCTGGCTGAACAAGGAGTTCTAACTCTTCATTGAGGCCAAGGGGCAAAGTAGGCATAGTTTGGTTGTTGGACACAACTTTCCTCTGTTGGGAGATATGAAACATGTGGTGGATCCGAGAAGTTCGAGGTAATTCTAGCTCGTAGGCCAGGGTTCCCACTTTTTCTGTGATTTTGAATGGCCCATAAAAACGACGGCTAAGCTTTTCATTTCTCTTATCAGCCAGTGATTTGAATCTGTAGGGTTGAAGCTTGTTATAAACAAATTCCTCCAAAGAAAAACTTATGTCCCTTCTGTGATGATTAGCATGGCTTTTCATCCTATTTTGGGCATTCTCAAGATGTGAGCGAAGTTCCTCAAGTATAGCATCCTTTTCACCCAATCTTTTGTCAACTTCCTGTACTTTAGAGCTAAGAGGAGTGTAATGTAACAGGGAAGGGGGATCCCTCCCATACAAAGCCCTAAAAGGGGACATTCCAATACTTCTGTTGTAACTGGTATTAAACTAGAATTCTGCCCATGGCATCCACCGTGGCCAAGTTTTTGGCTTGGAATATGAGAAGCATCTTCAATAATCCTCCAAGCTTCTATTAACAACTTTTGTTTGACCATCAGATTGAGGATGGTATGCTGAACTGAGACAGAGTTCAGATCCACAAAATTTAAAGAGTTCCTTCCAAGAGTAACTTACAAAAATGGGATCCTTGTCGGACACTATTGTTTTGGGAATTCCATGTAATTGAAAAATCTCCTTGATAAAAATAGCAGCCACACCCTTTGCTGTGTAAGGATGACAGAGTGATATAAAATGAGCATATTTTGTTAGCCGATCGACTATTACTGGGATAGAGTCCATGCCCATAGCTTTGGAAGCCCATTGATAAAATCCATTGAGATATCTTTCCATACTCTTTTCGGGATTGGAAGAGGTTGTAGCGTCTAGCAGGGGCTAATGAATCGTACTTCACCCTTTGACATATTTCACAAGATCTAATAAATTCTGTAACTGTTGCTTTCATACCCTCCCGGTAGAAAACCATAGCAATCCTTTTGTAAGTTCTAAAGAATCTCGAGTGGCCCCCGATAGGAGAAGAATGACTCATCAACAGAATTTGCGGAATTAATGTAGACTTCTTGGATAGAACCACCCGGTCCTTATAGTACAAGTGTCCTTGCAATAGCTTGAAGTTTGGATGATTGCCAATGTCAAGTAGCAGATCCTGAGCAATAACCTTGATCTGAGGGTCTAGTTGCAGCTCATCTTCAGTTTGTTTCCATCCTCCAAATGTCAAGGTTGATAAAGGAAACAGCTGCTGCTCTGCTATTTCCACCCTTGACAAGGCATCGATAGCCTTATTTTCTTTACCCGGTCGATATTGGATCTCGAAGTCAAGTCCAATAAGGTTCATGACCCACTTATGTTAGTCCTCCCTATGGCTAACCTTTGCTCCCATAAATGCTTCAAACTCCTTTGGTCTGTCCAAACAATGAATCTCCTTCCAAGCAGATAATGTCTCCATTTTTTAACTGCAAAAACTACAGCCATTAGTTCTTTCTCATAAATAGATTTCAATTGAGCTTTTGGGGGATAATGCTTGACTGTAATAAGCTATGGGTCTCCCGGCTTGCATTAGGACAGCTCCTAATCCCTTCCCTGACGCATCAGTCTCTACAATAAATTGCTGATTGAAATCAGGCATTGCAAGAACCAGCAGTGAGCTAAGTTGCTGCTTTAGAGTGTTGAAGGCACCTTCAGCTTCGCTGCTCTAGGAAAAAACCTTCTTTTTTGAGCAGTGCTGTGAGAGGGGCAGCTATCTTCCCATAATTCTGGACAAATCTCCGATAATATCTTGACAACCCAAGGAATCCTCTCAATTCCTTCACCGTTTTTGGTCGAGGCCAAGATATCATATGCTGCACTTTGGAAGGTCTGTAGCAACTCCCCGGTGTGATATTATGTGGCCAAGGTACTTAATCTGCTTCTGAATGAAACTACACTTCTTCAAGCTCACTACCAGATGATATTCTGCTAGTAACTTAAATACTACCCTCAAGTGTTCATAGTGTGTTTCCCTATTGCAGCTATACACCAAGATATCGCCAAAAAACACTAGATCAAACTTTCTAAGAAAGGGTCGGAATACCTCATTCATGATTGCTTGGAAGGTGGCAGGAGAGTTCTTGAGTCTGAATGGCATAACCAGGAACTCGTAATGTCCTTCGTGTGTTCGGAAAGTCGTCTTGACAATATCTTCATTTCTGACTCGTATCTGATGATAACCAGACTTGAGATCTAGTTTGGTGAAGAGGTTGGCTCTATGAAGTTCATCCAGCAACTCATCAATCACCGTTATGGGAAACTTATCTGGAATGGTTAGTTCATTTAATGCCCTGTAGTCAAAACATAATTGCCATTCACAATTCTTCTTGTTGACAAGCAGAACTGGGCTTGCGTAGGGGCTGTTATTGTGCCTTATGATTCCCGCAGCCATCATTTCCTTCACGATCTTCTCAATCTCATTTTTTTGGTAGTGGGGATGTCTATAAGGTTAGATATTGGGTGATTGAGCTCCAGATTTTAAGGAAATAACATGATCGTTGAACCTTTGCGGTGGTAGTCCTTGGGGTACTGTAGATACCTTCTGGGCTTCTTCAAGAAGTTGCTCCAGTTGGACATCTTTTTGTGTAGATAGGTCTGGTGTTTCCTCCACTGAATTAAGTTCCACCCACCAGTCAGTGCCTTCCTTCCTTGCGGTTTTGAGTAGTGTCTTTAAGGTCACCTGTGTTTGAGCAAGTGCAGGGTCTCCCACAAGACAAACAATCTTCCTATCCTGCTTAAACTTCATTGTCAACGTTCCCCAATTTGCTTCCATGTTCCCAACGATGCTAAGCCAAGCCATCCCTAAAATGACATCAACACTCCCTAGTTTAAAGGGTAGGAAGTCTTGGGTAATTCGAATACCTTGCAATAAAAAAGACAGGTTTTTGCAAATTCCTTTGCCTCGTATATACTCCTCATTTCCAATTGATACCCCAAAACACTTGGAGTTGTTTGCCTCTAGCTTCAATTTGTCAGTCAAGCTGGAGGAGATGAAGTTATGAGAGGCCCCACTATCGATTAACACTCCTACTTCATGATCCCGTAGCTCCCCTTTCATCTTCATCCTGTGGTATGAAGATACTCCCACCGATGATTGTTGCGACAGCTCATTTGTGTTTTGCTCAGTTCAACCGTTTCCGTTTCTTCTTCACGCGGGATATGTTCTCTTGCGTTTTCATATTCGTCTTCATCGACGGTAATAAGCAACTGAAGGTTAGGTAACTTATAGAGATGCCCTTGCTGCCATCTTTCTTCGCATTTGAAACACAGGCCCAAGCTATGACGTCGCTGGATTTCGGCATCGGAGACCCGCCTAACCTCCCTGTTCTCCCTCATGTTATTCACTAAGTTTTCACGATGGAAGTCTCCAGAGCTTCGTTCTCTGTAATTGTTTAGTGCACGAGTGGCCAGTCTGGTGTTCGGCTGTTGTCGTGGCACACTATCGACTACACTCACCGTCTTTGTATTGGATCACATTTTTGGTTTAGTCACTCGGAAAGATGCTACCCTCTCCATGGCTTTATTTTTGTCCTCCACTTCTTGAGCCACCTCCTTCATTTCTAACAGATTTTTGGTTTTGAAGAGCATGACTTCCGCTCATATCTCGGGAGTCAAACCCCACTTAAAAATACTGCGGAGGTATTTCTCTGGTACCTCTTGAAGATTGACAGAGTACATCTCGAACATCTTCCTAAATTCTTCCATTGAGCCGTCCTGCTTCAGTTCCAACAACAAATCAAACATGTCACCTGCTTTTGTTGTATGGAAATGAAGAATCAAGGAATTTTGAAATTCCTTCCAGTTGGGAAGCCCGATATGATTCTTAATCCACCGATATCAGTGAAGTGCCCTTCCTTCCATGCAAACTCCAGCCGATTTTACTTTGTTCTTGTCGACAATGGAATACACCTGGAAATACTGTTCTGCCCTAAAAATCCACGCCTGTGGGTTGATGTCGTCGAAGAATGGCATTTGTATCTTCCGCACGGTGGTCTCGACCTTGTCCCCTGATTTTGAAGGTGTCTTCGTCCCCGACGTCTGACCACATTGCAAATTGGTCATGGCAGATGATTGGTCATCTTCTGCAGTTTTTAACAAGATACGTTCCATCCTCGACATCATCCTTTGCATGTCTTGGATATCCTTCTGAGTACAGGTAAACCTTTCCTCCAGACTGGAAACAACTTGTTTTAATCCTTCTGTGTCTTTCTCAATTCCATCTATCTTCTCCATTCTCGTAAGTACCATACCCAATCGTTACGTGCTCTGATACCACTGATGAATATCCGTGAACAACCTAGAATGGTTTAGGAGAGCCAAACAAACCCACAAGCAATTAGCTATAGAAAATGACGATAATCATTAAATTTCCCACCCCCTCTAAATATAACAGAAATTGTAACAAACTGGGAATATTCCCAAATAACAGAATGGCTCTTATTTAGCCACCTGTCCACTGGTCCTAGGAAGTTTATTCTTCCTTTTACGTTGGAATACCAGTCCGTACCTTCTAGACAGATTTGGTTTTTCATCAGAAGCTGGTATAGACAACATATACAACAATAATTAACATATTTTTCAACTTTTCTATATCTTTTTTTCTCTAATGGAATTCAAACAGCTTGTTCGCCTTGTCCAGATTATCTTCAGCATTCCAATGTCCTAATAGCATAAACTATATCGTGAGCTTTCTGATGTGGCTTTTGTAGGGATTGACTATTCTGAAGTCTTCTTGACTCTTGTACATGGACATATGTATGTAGGTTTTGGCAGATACTGTGGGCATTCCATGCCGATTGGTGAAAGGACATCAATACACTGGTGCTGATGATGTGGCTATGAACTTTGTTAAAATTGGGGATGGAAGGTATTCGTGATATTATGATGACATATATTATTCATTTATTTTGGCTAAACGTTGGGTTTATTTGGGATGTACTTCATTGACTGCAAAAATGAATCATTATGTTAATGGGTATGATGCTTATAGCTTATTGTTTGTTAGAGAGTGAAATAAACCAAGATCCTCTATAATTTGGTGTTTCTTCAAAATCTTCTTTGTGGTATGAATTTAACTTTGAAGGTCCTGGTAGTTAAACAGTTACAAATAATCTGATTTTTAGTATTTCATTTATAATTAAAACTTTCTTCTCATTAGTTTTGCTGAACAAAACTGACCGCTAGTAACATGCTATTTTGAATTACGACATCTTAGAAATATAATTTAAGACCACATTAAAATACTGGAAAATGGATCAATTTTACTAATTGTTAAAGCATAAGAACATGTGGAGCTCAATTAACAAGGGTTTTTTTTTTTGAACACCAAATCTCGGAGGATTTCATATGTGTAACCCTAAATTGTAGCTGTAGTTTTAAAATGAACAGGAAAATTGCCTTGTATAGGTAAAAACATTTACTTAAAATATTTGCTTATGTTGGGCCTACATATTTTGGTTACTATAGTTTTCTTAGAGCATTTGTAGCCTCTTGGATATATGATATTTCATTGGAATATCAGAATGCAGTTTAAGGTATGATAATCTGAATTTCAGGGAATACATAGTTGATCTAATGGCAGATCCTGGAACTCTTATTCCTTCAGATGCAGCTGGTTCACATATCGAGTATGAGGAATCTTATTGCTCTGCTAGTCCTTTTTCTAGAGAAGTTGACTCCTCTCACATAACTTCTTTTAGCAGTGGCAGAGGGAGTTACGCTGAGGAGCATTCAGATGCCTCTGAAAAGAAATCTAGGATAATTCCTGCTGGTATAAACCGGTCTGATGGATACACAGGTTTTAGAAGGCCAGCTAAAGATGAAGAAGAATCCAAGATGGTGTCCAATGATTTCAGAAAATCTTCCAGTGTAGAGAAGGCTTTGCTGAGGGAGCTTCCTGGCAGGCCAAGTTATCCTTACTCGCATGGACGATCACCTTCTTGGACTGAAGGTGTTAACTCCCCTGCTGTGCATAGGATGAAAGCCAAAAATGTCTCACAATATGTATTTGATGCTGCTAAAGATAATCCCCAACTAGCACAGAAACTTCATGATGTATTGCTAGAAAGTGGGGTTGTTGCTCCAGCTAACCTGTTCAGGGACGTTTATCCAAAACAGTTGGTTTTATCAAATAGTGAGGCCAAACCTCCAGTTGAAGTTATGGATCACAAACCTAAGATAAATGAAACTCAAGATCTCATGAAAGATCAAGATGATCTTGGCCATGCTCGTTGTTTACCTCCTCTGCCACCTCAAAGAGTGCCCTCCAAAATAATCCATTCTTCCAGCCAGTCTGAGCAACTTAAACCCGTGGAAGGCCATGGTCTTGGGCCTGCCTTAGAAATAAGGGAGTTTGTAGGATTACCTTTATCATTGCAAACCGAAGTCACTCCTGTGCAATATGCTAGAAATGTTCCTGTAGCTGCAGCAGCAGCTGCTGCTGCAGCTGTTGTAGCATCTTCTATGGTTGTTGCTGCAGCAAAGTCGAGCAGTGACACGAATCTTGAACTACCAGTGGCAGCTGCTGCTACTGCTACTGCCGCAGCTGTGGTGGCAACGACAGCAGCTGTGACTAAACAATATGAGCAGGGAGTGAGAAGCGATGGAGATGCAGATGGTGGTCAATATGAGCCACGTGGCAGTGGGGACAGGGGTAGTGGAGGCCGGGGTAGTGGGGACAGGGATAGTGGTGGCCAAGGTAGTGGCAGCCGCGAACATGATGCTTTTGGGGCAACCTTTGAAGGCGAGAGAATATCTGATAGATCTGTGGGTAATGAAAGCTCCAAATCTGAAGTTGCAATGGAAGATGTGGCTGAGTTTGAGATTCAGTGGGAGGAAATTACACTGGGTGAACGTATTGGACTTGGTAGTGCCTTTTCATATTTCATAAATTTCGCTTCATGCCAAGTTGTAAATCTCAATGCAGTGGGTACCCTTATTCAATAGCTAACTTAGCGTTTCAATATGCCCTTTCATTTGCAGGATCTTACGGAGAGGTATATCGTGGAGACTGGCATGGAACTGTGAGTATTCTTATACAAACTTAGAAGTTTGGCTTGGCTGGTCAACAGTTCATGTCTGCGCTAACAAAATGTCAGTAGTTCTAATATAGCAATAGTATATGAAGAATGAGATCGTTTACTCTGAATAAGCCTCCCCCGCGTCCATTTAACATGGACTTGAGGGGACTGGTTGTCAACCAGGCACTATGCTCTTCCTTAACTCCAAAATGCTAAAGCTGCCCTAGTTGCCGTAAATGCAAGGATTAGAAATTTTAAGAAACCATTGAGCTCAAGAACTTAAATTGTTCATGAATAAATAAATATTTTTCAAACAAAGGCCTCCACAGGAAGTGTGAACAAATTACACATCCATATAGAAGAGGTAAAGTGGCTTGTACTCTAGAACTTTCATTGATGGAGGTTCTACTATTGTGTTAAGAAAACTGTTCAACCTGGAAGTTTAATTTGTTGGGTGAGGCTTAGGAATGGATGAAATATCCATCTTACAAGAATAGTCATGGATCATTATGATTTGTATATTTTACATATTATATATTAGTACTCTTCCTTTTGAACCGTTTGATTCTGCATTCAATTTTCTGACACAAAAAATTTCATGTGGATTTAACTTCTTAATCTTTCAAGAGATGGAAGGAGACAAATAAATAAACTTCATATATTATATATGTAATTAACTGTAAATATTTTTTGTAATTAGGAAGTTGCAGTTAAGAGGTTCTTAGACCAAGACATCATGAGTGACTCACTTGAAGAATTCAAAACTGAGGTACAGCGTTCTCTCCTTGCTTTGCCTATCATAGCAATATCTTAATGTTTCTCAAAGGAAAAACTTGGATGGATATTTCTGTAACATTTATTTGATGGAGTTGCCTCGTCCTTACTGAGATTTATTAACATAAATAGTGCAAATCTCGAGGGCCTTTCATTTCTTTTATCTCTAAAATATGTGTAGTAGGGCACACTAGATATTTCTCCTATTATTGACTTGGTTCAGTAGTTCTGTCTACGCATCTTACTACTATGTTGAAATGCTTTAGTTAATTTAAGACATAAGAATTTTACAATATATATACTTATATATTTGATCTTTTTTGGCTCCAAATTCAGCCAAACAAAGTCTTTGTTCTGAGCCACTACTGCCCTAATCCTTGGTCAAGGTCTAATATTTTTGAGATCTTAGGTAAACTGTATGTGCTAGGCATACATCAAATTGCTAATGATTCCAATGGTTTGCTGATCTGAAATAAATTTGGCACATATTAATGTGAACTTCAACTAGTCAAAAACTTTTTGCTAAATTGCTTCTGATTTAAATTGCAAGGTCCGAATCATGAAAAGAGTAAGGCATCCCAATGTGGTTCTCTTCATGGGAGCAGTAACTCGTGCGCCAAACCTTTCGATTGTGACAGAATTTCTTCCTAGGTATGCTGGCTCTCTTTTACTTTGTTCTTTCTGATGCTATCACAGTGTTTTCTGAAAGTCAAAAGAATTGTGACATATTTTCTACTTTTAGGAGGAATAGTATGACTTCTAACTACAGTAATGGCAGTATCATATCATGACATTTGCATTTTCAGAGGTAGTTTGTACAGATTACTTCACCGGCCTAATAACCAATTAGATGAGCGGAGGCGTTTGAGGATGGCCCTTGATGCTGTATGAATTTCTGCTGATCTACTAATCTTCAATGTCAATTGATATAGACCTTTATTTTATGTATTCATTTGGATATTCTGTTCTCTACTTGACCGAAATTTCAGGCTCGGGGAATGAATTATCTTCACACATGCTCTCCGACAATAGTACATCGTGATTTGAAGTCCCCAAATCTTCTAGTTGATAGAAACTGGGTTGTGAAGGTTGTTTATCTATCTTTACTTCGGCAGTGTTGAACACATCTTGACATTCTCATAGTCTGTGTAGACTAACGCAGTATCACATGGAATTTTTTTCTTGTCATCTTAGGTATGTGATTTTGGGTTATCACGAATGAAGCACAGCACATTTCTCTCTTCACGATCAACTGCAGGGACGGTAAGCTACTCTTAAAAGCACAGCACACTTCTATCTTAACTTAGTTTCTTCTGAATTGATTATTATTTATTCATGGTTTTGATTTCTTTATAAGATATCACAATTTGGTTTTAATTTGGAATTGAGCACCATTAAATGTGTCATAACATGTTCTGGATGCTATTTCACTTCCCGGACTTAATCTACTAATGAAACAATTGAATTGAAAAACTTTGCACTGCTCAATGTAGTATGAAACCTGTTTTGAAAAGTGACTTGCATGAATACTAATCTGTTTGTAATAAAGAAATCATGAGATACATAACCTTTAGTTTTAGTAGATTGTTTCTTGATACATAACATTTTCCACCTGGCTTGAGTTGTTTCTTGACAGTGTTGATACTTCAATAAAAGCACTCTTTAACATTTTTTTTTCCATTTAACCATTGTACGTTGTTCTGTTCACATGTTTATAAATTCATGCTTGCTATATTCCTGATGCATTTGCAAGCTCAAATAATTTATAGCACACCTAACATATAACAGATAGCGCCAATGAGATCTTTCTACTGATGCACAATTGTCTCCTGTTAGGACAAGCAAAATTCTTTATGATTTTTTAGGATAAGCTTATAGAGGCTGATCATATTTATCTATTTGCAGTCTTTCTGTTGGATTGCTTATGTTTGAGCTTTATTCTTTGCATGTTTCAGTATCGGATATGCTTTACAGAGTTCAGCTTCTTTTTTATTTGGTCTGTTATTTTAGCTGTAATAATATAGTTTCATGCCAAGCAGTGACCTTTAAATTTGTAAAGAAGCTATTTGTTTTAGTTTCCCCCAATATAACGAAACCTAAATCTCTTAACGTCTCATCTTGTATGCTTGCTTGGTTATAGACAAGAGTCCCAAGCCCTAAATTAAGTTTTGGTTTTATTGCTTTTAAGGCTGAATGGATGGCTCCAGAAGTGCTACGAAATGAACCTTCAAATGAGAAGTATGCACTTTTATCCAACAAATATGTTGCATTTGGTTGGGATTAGTTTATAGTTTTCTGTCAAAGTTAGTGTAAATGAATGATCATTTTGCAGGTGTGATGTATATAGTTTTGGGGTTATACTCTGGGAGCTCACTACATTGCAACAGCCGTGGGAAGGAATGAATCCAATGCAAGTTGTTGGTGCTGTTGGATTTCAACATCGTCGTCTTGATATTCCAGATTATATGGATCCTGAAATTGCCGATATTATTAGGAAATGCTGGCAAACGTGAGTGTTTTGGTTGCTTTTTGTGCTAACTATTCTCAAGATAACAGATTTTGTTTTTGAGACTCCGGCAATTTGGACTAACCTCCAAGGAAAAACTCTTGCTTTTAAAAATTATTTGCATTGCAGTTGAACCTTTCCAAAAACTAATGATGTGAATCTCAGTTCCCCTAAGCCAAAAGGCGTGAATTCCCATTTAAGAAGTTGTGACTTTCTTTTCTCATTTTCAGTTTTGTCAAATCTTTTTACTCATCTCTGTATCATACAACTTGTTTCCCTTTTCATTTTGGTTTCAGAGACTTTCTGCATTTGAGCTTAACATGCTCATGTGCAGTCATTTAACCAAAATATGTTTGTGGTGTAGTTCAATTTGTCAGATTTATTTTGTCAATGAGTTTTTTGTCTGTTTTAACTTTGATGATGGGATGCATAGGTTTGCATTGTATAACAACTTGTGCCACTATAATGGGTGGCAGGTTGTATGTTCTTTAATTTGTCTTCTGTAACTCCCAAAGAATTTACCAAATTCATTTTTGATCGAAAATGATATATATCCACAAAATGAAGAGTACCAGTACTAGTTTCGTGCTAAAGGCTGTAAAACATGGTCCAGCAATGGAATTTTGATATGTATTATACAAACTGACTGTGGTCGTATGTTTCTTTACTGCTGCTGATATGATATATTTGTACTTTGTTGAAGAGTATGCATTTGTTTAGTCAGAGCTAAATTGACACTGGATTAATGACTGATGTTTCAAATTACAGGGATCCCAAATTGAGACCAACATTTGGGGAAATCATGGCAGCTTTAAAACCATTGCAGAAACCCATTGTTGGTCCACAAGTGGCTAGAAGAAGTTTGCAAGAGAGGGGTCAGCGATCACAAGAAGTAGAAGAATAGGCATGCTAAATATAGGAACGTACGGATGCAGTTCACTGGATTGCCAGAACATGGAGACAAGAGTAAATGAGGTTGGTTAAGGATAAATGGCTCACCAACATATTGAGACGATTGTGATTCTTTTTTGTTTTTCTTTTTTTTTGGGTTATATTCTTGTGCAGCAAATCTCAGGAGGGTTGTAAAAATTTGTTTTTTTTGTAAAATATTTCATTTCAAGTTCTAATCAATGTGTTGAGTTTTTGGATGCCATTAAATTACTCAACTGAAGAAGATGAAAATCATTTTGTCCCCTATAAAGAGGTTTATATTCAGCACTAACGATAGCATGCATGGCCTAAATGTTTTTCCACTGCAGCTTTTTATCTTTATCGTTGAAATTGTTGATCAAGTCCAATCAAATTTTGCTGAAGAGAAAATAGTAAATATTTAATTGATGTTCGCTAATTTGTTGAGAGGATTCTGTGAAGCTCCCTTTCATTGGTAACAGTATTACGCATATTCCTCTCTGTTTCAGGATTTAACTTGAACGAACCAGAAGGTTCACTTACCTCCAATGCCATAAACATGAATCGTAAGCTATCATGTTGGTACCAATATCCTATTACAGCAATGTAATGTGTAGCTGCAATTGCGCGCAATACATATCCTTGACATAGTGATGGAATTATCTATATTAGCTTGAATAAAGAACTGTTGTTCCAGTTCAGGTTCATTTCCAAGCAAAAAAGGGTAAGGTAGGGACCAATTACTAAATCCTCCATCATATCCTAGACAAGATAGTATTTTGGTAGCCTAGACAAGATAGTATTTTGGTAGCCTGAAAATGGCGACTTTCTTTTCATCTTCACCTTTTCTGGTCCGACTAGACAATAACCGATCACTTCTCTTCATCATCGCATCCTCCTGCTCCTCCTAAATCGCCATCGCAGCCACAATCTTCAACACCTTCTACTCCGCTGTTGACAAAAAATTCATCGTCCGAGCTGCAGCCAGCAACTGTCACTGTTAAAATGCAACAACAAAGGCCAACAACTTCCAGCATCAATGTAGAGACCACTGACTGGATTGCCTCCAACTTACAGCTCGGTGCTGGCCTTGTATGGGCTGCTTTTCTTGTATTTCGTGTGATCTCAGAACAGCTTAAGACCCTAGAAGCAGCAAACACAAGGTTTTTAGTTCACCTTTGTCTGTCTATTAAGCAGCAAACGCAAGGTTTTTAGTTCACCTTTGTCTGTCTATTAACCGATATTCTTGCGTTTAACGCATGTGTCTGTAGTACGTGATCCTCTATGATTTTGTTGCATAAACTCAAAAGAGCAGTAATATTTCATGGTGGTAATAATTTTGGAATCTATTAGCTGAAACTCGAGCTCCATTGGTAATAATTCCCTTCCCTGAAGGCATGCACTTGGCTTCCAGTCCAGTATAAGATTGCAAGTGTGGAAGATGGTTGTAATTATGTCCTGCTTGAGGAACATGCATGTTACTGAGCATGTTAAAATCTAAACTTGCCCTCAACTCTTAAGCTACATGAACTTGTGCATGAGACTATAAGGAATGTAAAGCTTTAGTCCTTCTAAATTGTTAATCCAGTTACTGATATAGACTTATACAACTGCAGAGACGTTGAGAATGAGGAAGAGATAGTATTGCCTAATGGCATAAGGTACATGGTACATGCTCCTCAAACTCACACCTTAAGCTATTGAAAGTTGAAACATACCCAACTTCAACCCTACGGTTGGAAACAGGTACTATGAGTTGAGAGTTGGCGGAGGCGCATCTCCAAGACCAGGAGACTTGGTAGGGATTGATCTCAGGGATCAAGTACAAGCAAGTGGAGAGATGTTTGTTGACACATTTGGTAGAGAGAAGAAACCATTGGGTCTGGCCTTATAACAAAGGAATGTGTGAAGGGATAGAATACGCATTGAGATCAATGAACTCAGGAGGTAGAAGGAGAATTGTAGTTCCTCCTGGCTTGGGATTTGGAGATACTGGTGCAGGCCTGGGTACTGGTGTGCAAATTCCACCCTCTGCCACTCTTGAGTACATTGTTGAAGTTGCAACAGTCTAAATTTTACCAGCTTGAAGTTGCAACAGTCATGCTTCCCCATGTAAAAGCAAATTCAGAGCTTCTGAGTTAGAAAATTCAACCATTAGGCTCATATGTTTCACTTGTTTTTTGAATCCCTTGAGAACGAAATTGAGAAACTTCAAAAAATAGGCTCACCAAATCCAATAGCTACGGAAGATTTTAAAGGTGAAACCATAACATTAGTGATCTAACACTTGGAATCAATTTCGCACTAATTTTACCACCTTGACTGAACTTGGATTCCTTTTTACCCATAAGAAAATGTAAGAAAATAATAATCAGAACATTAATCCGCCTAATCTTTTCCTTCTCACTTTCCATTCCTAAGCATCTAAGTCCTCTGACGCTTAAAGCCTATTTCATAATTTCTTAATCATCAGCAATAGCATAACAAAGGCCTTCGAAATTAAAAGAAGTCAATGCCCGATTGGCCTAAAACGAAGAAAATTTCGTAACTTTCACAAACACGAACGCTGGACATGTCTCAGCCACAGAAACAATTCCAAAAAGATGGGACTCTGCTATTATTGAAAGAAGACTGCACAGAGTCGCTGATACATATACAGTTGAGCAGCCGGCAAAATCCAACTCCTTTTCTGTCACGGAAATAGTCGTTAATGAGACAACGACGGAACTTTGCTTATTCCTTTTTTTGAGGATCGACGAATCGAATGATATTTTTGTTCCAATTTTTGCCTCTTCCTCTTCCGCTGAATTTCATAATATTTCAATTCCTATTGTATTAGCTATTTAGATTCGACTCTACCTAAACTTTTCTGGTTCACCCAATATTCCTTATTTATCCGACCTGAGCAGTTTTTAGATATTAAACGAACCTCTCTAAAAAGTAATTTTAATGTGGCCGATTTCCCTCTTTCGCAAAAAGGCTAAAGGTAAACAGGAGCATTTGCTGTCTTCTACCCATCCAAATGGGAACCGTTATAGACTCTCATTTTCTGGCTCTCACTGCCTTTGTCACTGTAAGTCTGACTTTTCCTTTGTCTTTCTGCTGAGGCTTGGAATTTATTGCATGGGTTTGTCTTCTTTTTAGTTGTTGATGTCGTTGTTGCTGCTGCAGGTGGGTTATCAGTTTATGTTCTTTATAATCACTGCTCTTCTCAAGTTTGATAAAGTCACTGACTTTGCTGGTAACTCGCTTCCATTAGTTTTTCTGGTTTGGTTATTCTTTTCTAGATTCGTATTTCCTATGTTTTCCTACCAATTGTGTTGATGGATTGGCTGTAAATTTCGTTCTTTTCCATGTTCTTTTGGTTCTAGTTAAGAGGAAAACAGGTTTGTTAAGAAATGGCTGGATCAGAAGATATGAAACAACTTCTGTTTTTTTTTTTTCCCCCTAATATCAGGAAGCACGAATTTCATCGTACTTGCTGTGTTGACTCTGGCTGTAAAAGGGTCATGGCATTTCAGACAGGTGAATGACTCTTCTTGCAAGTTCATAATTTGTTTAACGTTCCAGTGTCAATCTATCTAGACTTATGGAAAGTAGAGATCGTATATTAGTAGTTGTACGATGAATCGTTTCTGAATTCTGTGAAGTCGGAATTGCTTGAGGACAGCTACCTGCAAAGCTTCTCACATTCTTTTAATCCATTCCGCACATTAAATTTCTTTCTTTCTTTCTTTTAGTTAGACGATTGGTGTTTGTAAACATCTCTTGTATGTTCTATAGCAATTGTCTTATTTTCTATCAACTTTCTTGACTTATTTAAATGAATATTGTAACGGAACAAGCCATTTCTCACAAAATGGAGAAGAATTGCTCTATACCTTCATGAAGTTCTCTTCATTGCCTCTGAGCAACAATTAAAGACGGAAGCAGCCATTAATGTTACAGTTGCTGAAACATTTTTTTCTGAACCATGAACTTCATTTTATCATTCATAATCATAGTGTTGTATTTGTTGAATTGTGTGAATTATATTGAGTCTCATTTTAGTTTTCACCTCTCATACAGTGCAAATGGTTTCCTCATTTGATATTCCTCCTCTAACTGCAGGTAGTCTTAAGTTTGCTTGTCATATTATGGGGTTTTCGTCTGGGATTGTTCCTATTGATGAGGTACTATTGACAAGGCATTGTTCTTGGCCTGTATGCTATGCTTCTGTCAGTAAACTCTAATTTTTAGATTTTTTAACCTTCAGACTTTCATATCATTATTCCAAAAGAATAATTTTCATAAAAAACATTATTCTAAAAGAAATCTGAGTTTTGAAGTATGCTGGATGAGTGGGGAGTAGGTTTGGCTTACAAGATTTACTTTTACACAATTGCACAACACCAGTTTTTTCTTTTCTTCAATTATTCAAACTCGGATCAATGGGGTAATGATCCATCAAACTATCATAAGACATCAACTCCGAACAACCAATTCAAGCGAAAACTTTCATGCTTTGATAGAATGACATTATATGGTCCTGCATCACCTCGATTCAACCATTGTTAAGAAAATATGCTTCTGCTTGAAGGTAGACATCTATGTTTTTGCATGTGAAATTGTACTTATGGTAAAATTGCTACTAATTGACTTTGCATTTTGTTCTTGAGTACTGGTTCTGAAATGTTCTATACAGAATAATTCAATGGGGAGAGGACAGACGTTTTGATGAAATGCGTAACAATTTGGGGAAACTAGCAGTCTTCTGGACATTTCAGGTTTTTGAACATAGCCTTTTTCTTTTTAGGAATACATCCATCTCAGCATCTCAATACTTGATGCAGTTGTAGTTTGATTTTAACTTATGAAATCTCAAGTGCTTAAACTTCCCTTCAGGCTATCTGGGTCTGGACTGTGAGCTTACCTGTAACAGTGGTCAATGCTAGCAATAGAAAGCCTGGTCTCAAGGCTGAGGATATCATTGGTTGGATAATGTGGTCCATAGGTTTTTCAATTGAAGCAACAGCTGATCAGCAGAAACTGGCATTTAAGAACTCCCCTGAAAATAGGGGAAAATGGTGCAATGTTGGAATGTGGAAATACACCCGGCATCCAAACTATTTTGGCGAGGTATGCTGTCTAGGGTTATGTAATATTATTGTGGAGCGAATGTTGCACAACTTTTCCTGTTAATGCATCTTAGAATCATGTTGTTGTTACTAAAATAACTTTGAAGTTTCTACTTCCTTTTATGGAAAAGTGTTACCAAACCAAAATGTCACTTCACTATTTTCTCCTTTCAAAGTAGATTTATTTACTCCGCAGGACCTCACAGCATCCTTGTTAACAAAGGATGAAACCTCTTTTCTCCTACTGGCTAGGTGGTATCTAAATCACAACTGCAATGATTATGGTGCGGAAACTCACCCATATCACCAGTTTTGAAGATTTATTCATAAAAATTAAGATTTCTGTAGTTTCCAAGTTAGTTTGGATTTTAAAAGAGAGGATAAGTGCACTGGCTGGCTACATGGTAGAAGTCCATCTAAGGAATGAAACCTTAACTTCAGTAATTGCTCATTGATTTATCAAAAATGAGGAAGTAGCAAGTTGAAGTTTTCCTTTTAGTATTGGAGTTCTGCTGGAATATTCTACTAAATTGTCCATATATTCTCAAACTCCACATGACTTTCCTTGGTGTTCTCTTCTAGAGAGGGACTAAAAATGTTGCTTCTCAGATTTTCCTTTGGTGGGGAATTTTTGTGGCTTCCACTACTGTGCTTGAAGGTGCTGAGTGGCTTGTAATAATTGGCCCGATCTTCCTAACACTCTTGCTTCTTTTCCTCAGTGGGATACCTTTACTTGAGGTTTGCTTCTCCTTTCTTAATATTATATCTTTATACCATAATTTGGTTAAGAAATTCAGTATATGCAACATACTGGAACAGGAATCTGCTGACAAAAAATTTGGGAATGTGGCTGCATACAGGGCGTATAAAAGAACAACAAGGTTAAAATCATTTTCTTCTTTCATTTTTTTCTTTGTTTTCACTCTTTTCTTTTCTGGAGGAATCTTAATGATAAACCAACTTGCTGTTTTTCAGCCCTCTTATTCCACTGCCCCCATCAATTTATGGGAACTTACCTTCATGGTTCAAAACAATATTTCTCTTCGAGTTTCCTATGTACAATCGTAATCTTCCCAAAGAAGAGTCAACATGGTGAGATTGGACAACGGTGCTTTAATTATGTATGCAAACACAAAGTGATCTATTGTGCATTTCTCATAATAATTGGTATATAATGGACTTATTACATTAATTCATCCAACTTGAGGTGGAATTGCTTATTGTGAAGGCAGGATTTAGAGTTACTGCTATTTTTTGCTTGTCTACTGCTTTTCAGTCCAGGCCTTCTTTTTGACACAAAAGCACATTGCTGTTTAGATGTGTGTGCATGTAGCGCTCATCTTTGGTTTTTCCTACTTTTGCCCTTCCGTTTTTGGCTTCTTTCTTTTGCCTCGTCCTTCTACTTTATTCAGAATGTTCATATTCATTGGTAGAGTTTTTCTTAGAAAAATTTGGGACTTCTGATAAAAATAGCCCAAATATTTTGAATATAATTTGTGCAACTTGGTGACCATCAGAGCTTTAGATATGGATCTGAATTGGTCAAGAGACGGTAACTAGTATCCAAATGGGATTGGGTATAGCTGTGTGCTTCTTTTGTCTGATGATATGGATGCTTTCTAGCAATGGAGAGATTGATGAAAACATAGTTTACTGGATCAGATTAGGATGACTTAAATGAAAAAGTACATTAGGAGTTTTGTGTGACAAGAAGATGCCACTCAAGCTTAAGGGTAAATTTTATCGTGATTAGGCCGGCCTTGCTTTATGACGCTGAGTGTTGGCTCGTCAAACAAGTGCATAGTCTTAAGTTAATGGTGACGGAGATGAGGATGCTCTGTTAAATGTGTAATTTTACTAAAAGAGATAAGGTCAGGAATGTAATAGTAAGAGACAAATTAAATGTAGCTACTATTATTGAGAAATTAAGAGAGACAAGGCTTAGGTAATTTGGACATGTTAAAAGGAGGCACCGAGACAATCCAGTGAGAAGATGGGAGAAGATCATACTTAAAAATTGTAAGAGGAAAAAAGGGAAGCCTAAAAAGAATTGGGAGGAAGTGATAAAAAATGATATAACAATGTTAGAACTTAGCAAGGCCATGACCCGCAACAGAAAACTTTGCGTATTAGTATTCAGATAAAGGATCCCTCATAAAGAAATCATTCTAGTTTCCATAAATCTCTTAACTCTTTTCTCTTTTAGTTAGCAAACTACCTGTTAGAGATTTAATCTAAACTGTCACAGACGAAGTCTGGGAAACACAGACGAAGTCTGGGAAACACAGACGATGTTTTCCAACCATCATAACTTTCTCTAGGGGAATCCGTTCAGGGTAA
>JAOQMS010000047.1:0-10550 GCA_027563885.1 Erythroxylum longipes | reverse complement strand
GTTTTGTTCTAGAAATGTCCAGTTTTTGTTAGTTGTTCTTCGATGTAATGAGATATGTTGTATTTTGTGCTTTGCTTTAATGGTTTGTAAAAACCTTAATACAGTTTGGAATTGGATTATGGCTTGTATGAAATAAGTATAATGTGTATGCTATATTTTGAGTATGACCCAATCAATGATGAATGAAATGTATGCTCCTTGAGTTTCTAGAAATGCTTTAGTATGTTTTGGATTACTTTGGTTTTGTTTTGTGTAGCATCTGCATTTCCTCCCAGGGGGTATGTGGGTGTTACAAACTCTCTTGGTACTTTTGTTTCTGCTATCTCCACTTGTTTTGCACATGTAACAAAAATTCAAAAATGATTGCACTGTAACTATTCAAATCAAAATGACAAGAATTAATAATAATGAGTAATACCCTTATAAACAAGCTTATAAATGTGGGGGAGTTCTGCAAGAGACTTGACCATGAAAGTATAGGCAACACTAGTAGTGTCGTGTCTACCAATCAATAGTCCTAGGATCTTATCTGCGATGTCACTCTTATTCATGTACTTTCTGTACTCAAAAATTGTCATCAAGATGTGGCACAATCCGTCCTATGTAGCTGATGCCTTTCCCTCTACCATATCGATCTTTCTACGTTTAATAATGGCAAGAAGCTCGTTCCTTATA
The DNA here is from genome assembly GCA_027563885.1 of Erythroxylum longipes. Classification (NCBI taxonomy): domain Eukaryota; kingdom Viridiplantae; phylum Streptophyta; class Magnoliopsida; order Malpighiales; family Erythroxylaceae; genus Erythroxylum; species Erythroxylum longipes. Next base: position 9,875 of record JAOQMS010000047.1, on the reverse strand, counting down.
AATTTTGAAGTGTTAATGGGCCGATGAAATGAGTTCCAAGCAAATCAATAGGCACAAAAATAATTCCTGAAGCTAGAGGATAGAAATCGTTGTATAGTTTAGAGATGCGATTTGGATCTATAAGGCTGATAAACAATTGACATGCCAAACAAAACGTATAGTTCTTTGCAACATAGAAGAAGACAACTTTATATTTGTTTTCCCATTTAGAGGTAAATTGTCTACGTGCTATGGCATCCAGAACACTGATATATCGCTGAAGATCCTTAAGTTTTAAGAACTCAAGAAGCATTTTATGCATATTTATGGCTTCTTCTTTGGATGAGGTCTGAAGATGGGAAGACCTTATTGATGGAGTCAGGCCACCATGAAACAACAAGCCTGTTCTTATTGGAGAACAAGAACTTATTAGTTGTTGCATCGTAGACAACCACAGTCGGCTAGCCGAGAATATTGGTTTTAAAAACCTCTGACGAATATTTAGAAATTTGATCAAACACAAACTTCTCAAGATGGCCTTTCCATCCAGTGGACAAGAACTCAAGGTCCTCTCCTAAGTGGGGAAGACCAAGTTTGCTTAGAGGAAGATTGGCATGGCTACATTGAGATTGGCGTGGCAGGAGGGGCTAATTGTGTAGCTGCAAAATTAGTGAAGCTGTTGGTAAATCTATTCCACTTACATGTAATCTTAAATATGAAAAGAAGTTTGAGTTGACAATATGAATCAAAAAGACCTACAAGTATTCATACGAAAACAAAACACATATATGTGGTCGAAAAATCCTAAAAATCACGTGGCTGAAATAAAAATGACACCAAGTCTAAGCAAACAAATCCTAACATTAATTGTTTCCCTCAATCATATCTCTTCTCTTCAACATCCAACGTCTTTTCCAAATTAATTGAATCTATCTACTAACCTTTACGATGCTTAATCATTAATGAGATTAAAAAAAAGTGTATAGCTCTTATATTATATTGAACAAAATAAAGTCAAAGTAGGAGGAGAGTTAGTAATTACTCACAATTCGATAAGCCATTAGTGCATAATAAAATACTAAATTCCAACAAGGTTCTTGTTACTGGTATATAGCTTAACTTCGACTATAAAGATGGTGTAGTCTTACGTAGCTCTGCATCTTCTTTTAGTATAACATACTTATCCTTTGGTGATGTTTTTTCTTTTTCTTTTCCCACCCCTCAAAGGAAAAGAAGATCACTATATATCTACCAGTAAAGCTAGATATATAACCTTGAAGCATTTCTTATTTTTTGAGTGTAGAAACCAATATATATATAACCGGGAAGCATTTTCTGCTTCTAACAACCAACAATGGTTTCCTTTACTTTTGTTGATTCTTTCTAGAAATATACGATGTACATGCTTATTACCTAATAATGTTATATAAGTAGTTGACGTATTAATATTAGTGTAAACCAGTAAAAGGATTTTTTTTCCATTCTTGGTTCTTCTCTTCTTCTTCTTTCATGTCTCTTTACTCTTCTTCTCTTTCCTATAATCCATAACTTACATGCATGATGGTATACTTCAATGAATGTCAAGGTTTAAATTTTGTAGCCTATATATACATAATACTAAGCTAAGATTATGGAGGAAAATCGATCGATAATAGAATGTGGAAGCTGAAGATAGTAGAGGGAGATCTATGGCTGACAACAACTAATAATCACATAAGAAGACAATAGTGGGAGTTTGATCTTGATGCAGGAACTCCTGAAGAATGCGCTCAAGTAGAAAGGGTTTGTCAGGAATTAAAGAAAAATCCGTTTAAAATCAAACAAAGTTCTGACACGATAGGCAAAATATTGAAAACAATAAGAACATTGGAATTAAGGAAGGTGTCAGAAAATAGGTCACGAAAATGTCACGTAACAACGGGTGAGTGAGACTGCTAAATTTTCATCCAAAATAGCCTAATATTGAGCAAACTCAATAAATGTAGACCTTAATTGGGTAGATTATAATGTTTGGCCCTAAATTGATCAAACCCAACAACTTTTGGCCACAAATTGGGCATTTAGCCCTTGTAAAGGAGTATGAAAAGAAACTCATGGTGACATCTAATTGATGAGATGAATTGCATATGTTACAACATCAATCTAATAATTTCAAATATATGCCTATTTATGTACTTTGTAACACTATTTTGTAACGGAGTGCATAAACAAGTAGTTCATGAAAAATACCATTGTCTTGAAAAATAATTGGAGAGTTCAAAGTTAAGACTCCACCATTATATGATCAAATGATTTTAATTGGAAAAGCGTATATGATGCAAACCATGTGATAGAAAATTACAGATATATTCCTCCCATCACTCTTACGTTAGAAAGTATATAGCTGAAGTCTTTTTGGTAACAGTTGTCTATACAAGTAATAAAAGAATGAATTTCAAAGTTAGAAACGACTACGACAATTCCTTTGACATAAGAATAGATTAATTTAAATGGAACTACTCTTTTATTAAAACTTAAAAAGGAGACAAAGTACAGTGACTCTTAGCCAAAATGCAAACATCACATTTAAGAGAAGATTATAAAATACGATTAAATAAAGATGGATAACATCCTTTTAAATAAGTAAAGGAGACATGCCAAGTCGATGATGCCGCATCTAGACCTTATTTAGATTATTATCATCATGACTCTAAACTTGGTTAACATGACCTAACGCAACATCAACCATATAATATAGCCACCTCCTTTTAGTACCACACCCAAAAGATCAATCGAGTCCAAATATCCTAAAACAAGTAAAAAAATGAGAAACATTAGTACAACACAAATATAACTATTCTGTAATTATTTGACTCATATAAATAAGTAATTCACCCATTTTAGTATAATCATTTTGTCATATCGCCATAGCAGTTACACTAAGAATAACATCAGTTGTATTAGCTACTTTTACTTAGGTTAGATGTTTGTTATTAATGTTTTATTTTGCTTCTATTTTCTAAAAACCATTCAAGATCACTGTGGATCTCAAAACAAATACCTTTGGTATGGCGAGTCCCATTGTAGCATCTGCAATATAACTTATCTTTTTATGCTTCTTCAAATAGAATCAAATATCTCATCTAGTTCTGCAAAAAAGTCATACATTTAATCCTTCTAAATTTTGTCTATTCTAGTTTAGAGATTTGTGGCATATATCATTTTAATTAGGCATCAGTTATCAATTTCTTGTCATGCGTTCAGTATGATAAATATTGACCAAACATCCATTTTACTTAGTCCTTGTAGCCTTGCAACATAGTTCATAATATTGGGATCCGTCAGCTCCATCATAAAAGGTTTGACTGACTTGATCCCATATTTCCTTGGCTAATGGAAGATTAATAAACAAGCTAAAAAGATGTGGTTCAATGTATTTTAACAACCTTTCCCCATGATTGCATCTTCAGTGCACCATTTTGAGTAACTCGGACTATTTTCATCGACTTTGGGATTTATCCATTCAAATAACCAATTTTTTTATGCACAATACGAACTTCAACCATACGTGACTAGATTTTGAAGTTTGTATCATTTAACCTAAATCCAAATTATAACTTGCAGAGGTTAGGTAATTCAATTGAGGTTAGAGATTGGTTCATAATGATAATCAATATTTTTATATGTAGTTAGTCCTTTATTTCATGACCAATATTTATGACTGAAGAATTTGGTTAGTCTAAAGTGTAAGAATGTTAATGGCCCAGGCCGACCTCGGGCTATGGTGGCCTGCGGCCCAACTGGTGACTTGGGCTATGGCCCAACGAGTGAAATGCCCAACCCGCCATTTATTTGTTAAAAGCTAAAAACTTCCAAAACGACGTCGTTTTAGCAAAATGAGCGAGTCACAGACTAACCATGACTCGGTTAACCCAAGCCAAAAGTAAACCGGGCTGCTTTTATCATCCCTACTGAAGTGACGATTTAGAGTTTGTGAATTTGAGATGTACTCTAATAGTATATCTATATATAATATAAGATTGATATATTTTGATGCAATCCTTTAATGTTGGGCTTTTGTGACATACTTGTAGATCGGCCTAGGAGTTTCAACATGATTTTTGTTACTTATCTACCCTATTTTCCATTTTTAAAACACTTTTAACTTTTTTTTAATTGAAGAAGGCATTCATAAAATTAGAAAAACAACTCTTAGGAGCCTGAAGGAGTTGCAAGATTAAGTTAATTTTACTGCGGTAGGCCTAGATTACGGAGAAACCATAGGAGAATTAAAAAACTCAAACTCAAACTCAAACGTAAACATAAACAATTATTTTTATAATAGAAAAAAATCATAATGTACTTTACATAAACGTTAGATATTATATACTAAATGCTAGGTAATTTAAATTTAAATAACTCTTAATAATGATGTAAACATCCATAGTTGTCGTGTAGAAGCGTAACAACCTAAAATTAAGAAGCGATGATACTGCATCATTCACGAGCCTAACTAAGATGTTTTGAATCCTTAATTCCTTTCTGAGATACTAGCGTATTGGCCTTTCTGTGGGGAGGTATGGATCAAAATATTTAAAAGTCTTTTCAATTGACTTCTATGTCTCTATTTTGGTGGTTTAAATAAGTGTTCATTTCTTAAACATTATTTTCATCATCTAATGATCATGCCATGAAATTTTATTTAAATTTTTGACAAAAAAGCAACTAATGAAAAAAATTTAAAGTTTTAAGACTTTAAGTGAAGATTATGAAAAGATTCATCTAATTAACCATAAATTAAAAAAATTCCCTAAGTGAAAAGAATTATAACATACAAATATTTCTTGGTGAGGACATCTACATCACTCTAAACTTGTAGAATCAAATTTTGGTTTCTATAATTATTAATGATATGTTGGCATTTCTAATAAATAGATATGAGTAAATTTGAGTAAAAATAAGATTAACAAAATAACTCAAAGTCAAACAACAAACCACAGCCACTTTCTGTAATTTTATTCAGAAATTGACCAAAAAAGTGGATGTTTAGGATTACCTCGTTTTATTTAAAATACAAAAGGGAATAATCTCATAAATAAAATAAGCATCTTTGTAAATGCAAAAAATAATAATAATCAAGGAATATAACTCAAATATGTGTAAATATGAGTTCCTATCATCCAACTGATGGGTGAAGTAAAAGGTTGAAACATGCTTTTATGGTTTACTGTTACGTAACAAAGACTACCTTACCTTGAACCTTAATATGAAGACGTGGAATGACAAAAGACAAAAATTCAATTTCAGTAAGTAACTAAAGAAATCGTTAATTATTGGTCAAGAAGAATCGTCAAAAGAGTAATTACTTTCAAAAGTACTGTAAATTGAAAATATTGATGTCTCATTGATGCTCCATGTCTCATTTGCCCCTAGAACGAAGAAAGCTATCCATGTAGTAGTCGTGGTAAGCCATGTATAATATATGATGGGATTTGTGCTAATTAGGAACAACCATGTAGGACTGGCCGACGATTGATTCCAATTAGATATGCTATTATTAGCAGATTGTGACTCTCTCAGTGGCATATATATATAACTTTTGGTATTGGAAATTTAATCATTATGATGCTCAAGTAGTTGATCATAATTATGACCTCGTTTATCTAATTAATTAACCAGTAAAAGTCCACATAGAAGGCCTTTTTCAAACCTGTAGCTGAAGCTGGATCTGGAAAAGTCTACGAGCTAACGGCTACGTTACTATTATTAGCAGCCATCATCTTCTGGAACTCCTCGAAATTAACCGACCCGTCGCCATCAGAATCCACACTCGAGATCATTTTAACGCACGCTTCAACGGAGCAACGAATCCCCAGGCTGTTCAGGACCTTGTGCAACTCCGCAGACGAGATAAGCCCGTCCTTGTTCTGGTCGTACAGATCGAACGCGTCACGGAGGTCGGAGACGCCGGACGAGGATCGGCAGAGGTGAGAGAACTCCTCGAGATTGATGAAGCCGTCCTTGTCAGCGTCGACGTCCTTCATAACGCGGTCGAGCTCGGCCTGGGTGTAGGTGGAGCCCATGGATTTGAGGACGTCGCCGAGCTCGTCCAGGGAGATCTTGCCATCGCCGTTGGTGTCGAACTGGTTGAAGACGCGCTTGAGCTCGTCAAAGTTCTGGAGGTGGAGAGAAGGGGAGTTGGAGGATTTGGTAGAGGCATTCTGGGACGTAGCGGATGTTGTTGAGGCCATTGGTTTTGGTTTGCGAGTATTTTCTGACGGCCTCCTTATAAAGGAGGATACCGCGTGCGGTGACGTTGCCATCGGGGAACCCACAAAGTGGTACTGCAAAAGTTCGTTTGCGGGTCCAATAACCAACAGTATATTTATCCTTTGCATAAAGGGATTGTTTGTTACCAATAAACTATAGAGTTTAATGGTATTATAACGGAAGGTAAGATGGCATCATGCAAAGAATCCATGTGCCACAAGCTAAGCTACAAAAGCAAAATGTGTTGAAGACATTGATTCAATAACACTATTTTAATAACTCAAGTCATTAGGCATGTGAGCTCTCCTCTCTCCCAGTTCAACGAGCGGCCCTGTGCTGTGCTTGTGAAAAGATGGAACGCGCTTTTAACGCGGGTACGCGGTCAGAAAAGTTAAAAGACTAAACGACAACCCTAAAAGCTAATAAAGAGCTTTCCGTACCTTCGTTGGGTGTCCTTTGAATTGGAAGATTAGAGAGGAAAAGGAGAACAACAATCTCTACTGTCGGCTTTCTTGTTTGTTTTCATTTTCTTTTAATAGTTTGCTTAACTTATGAAAACAACAAAATCATTTTTCATTTTTCATCAACAAAATATATCCTTTAAACATCAAATATTTAATTCTAGATGATATCATTAGTTTTAATGATTAAAATACATATTAAAAATAAATATTAGTTTGGGAATAAATTTTTTACTTATTAATAAATGATATATAAGATATTAAAATAACATATTATTTATTTATTTATTCTTAATTAATTATATTATACTATCTATAAGTTTTGCTTAATATTTAGTTATTATTAATAATAAAATTGTAGTGACATTGTAAAAATAAAAAGAAAAATGAAAGTGGAATTAAATTACCCTAAGTTTGTAAGCTGCTTTTCCAATGTATGTTGTTCAGCATATGGAGCAGAAGCTTGGTTTTTAAGGCTGTAAATCCAATCTTCAGCCTGGAACTCCTGTTAAGACTTGTTAGTTGTGATTATATTTCAAATATAGACTTCAAACGAGACCGAGTCTTCTTGAGGGGATCATTTGAAAGACTTCCTTAATGATTTGTTCATCATGTTTTTACATATTAAAAAATTCCTAATTACTGAAGATTTATGTTATGGAAGGACTGGAGTAACTGAGCTCGCTGTTGATCATCAGCTTCAACTATTAACTTCCCTTCTTCCTTGGTTAATTATCTTGTAAGAATAGTGGGAACGGTCATTTGGATCCAGTTAATAATTCACCTGATTTAGGCACCAAAATGGCACAAAGAGTTAATAATTCAGAATTTATAATCCTACATAGTCTACTTGTTGAAAACAAAATCAGGAGATGATCACATCATGTACACAACGACATAAACATATTTATTTGTATATTTTTCAAAAATTAAAATTATTTTAATTATGTATAATAATTAATCTATAAATATGATAAATTATAAACTTAATTTTCTTTTCACAATTCCTCTCGAATTTATAGGTTACGTGGAAAAATACTATAGTTGCACAAATTTTCAACATATATTAATATCCATTCAAATGAATTGAGAGAATTCTAAAGGTAATGTAGAGAGGAGTATGCTAAGACTAATATCTTTCGGAGAATCTAGCCTATTTGTAATAGGATTTAGATTATTTAATAATTTAATCTAATTATGATAAACTTGAGTTATACAATAACCACAACAACACCTAATAAGAGTCTTGTTAGAATGTAGGATTTAAAAAGATTCAATAGTACGAAACCTTACTTCTATAAAGTAGAGAGATTGTTTTCGAATAAATTTTAGTTATAATATAATTAATTATATTTAAATATCAATAAAATAAAATTTAATATCTAATATTGGTATCTATTCATTAAATATACCATACTTAATCTTAAAGTTTTTCAACTTTACAAAAGTCTATCTTAATTAAGTTATTTTTTTCTCTTCAAATTTTCTTTATATATAAACTGTTAGGTTCTTGAATATATTGACAACATATATAAATTCAATTATATATTATATTGGAGATTAGATAAATTAAATTGTTTTAATTTATTTTTATTTTTTAATCAAACAAATTACATCAATAGATCAAGATAAAGTAAACCTAATCGGGATCCTCAAATCATATCATAGTTGAGTTATTGATAGTAGGATTTTCTGAATAATTGAAAGGTTGGTGAGATTACCACATAACCGAATCTCTTAGACTAGATACTCTTAAAGCTATTAGGGTTAACAAAGAATTTGTTAGAGAAAAGGCTAATCTCTCCATCTGGGTCCCCCTAAAGTTAATCCTAATCATCATCATCACCATGTTTGGAATCTCACAATATCACGAGATCTAGGAAGGTCTGATAGTACGCAGCCTTACCCCTACATAGTAGAGAGGCTGTTTCCGATAGACCCATAGGCACATGAGATAATAATGAACAAAGATGGAAATAAAAAGATAATGAGAAGGACATACCGGATATGTAGCCCAGTTCTGCAAGAATTCTTGATAGGCAGGAATGGACACGTCGCTGCTTTACTCCCGTCAAATTAGACTTACGGGTGCTGCACCCCTAAGAGAATGGTAAAGTTATGGTTACCGGAATCCGTTATGGGCCTTGCTCCTATACCTGAGTGTAAAAGACTAGAAGTATAACAGAAGGACTGGACTACCACACGCCACTAGACAAGACATAAGGCTATTTGTGTTGTTAAACATTGTTTGCGTGGTACCAGTAACAAATCTTGAAGACTTTCAACCTGTCATTGGGTAACTTCAAAGGGATTCTCGCACTTTAATCCTATTCCGCCAAAATTGTCTACTTCTGGCCGCTTCCGTGGTGAGGGCTAATTCGGTCATATCTATCTTGACCACTTCCCTCCAGTTCTTGTATGGTCTGCCTCGTCTCCTCCTGTATCCACTAAGGAGAAGTTGTTCGCATCTTCTGACCAGCACATCAGAAGATTTTCTGGTCACATGCCCAAACTACCTAAGCCTGGTCTCACGCAACTTGTCGGAGATACTGGCCACTTGAAGTCTGTCCCTAACAACCCGATTACGTACCTTATCTCATCTAGTAAGGTCACATATCCAAGGAAGCATACGCATCTCTGCTACCAACAGTTGTCTTGTATGTCGACATTTGGCAAGCCAACATTCTGCCCCATATAACATGGCAGGCCTAATTACCATTTTGTAGAACTTGCCTTTAAGCTTTAAAGGAATCTTTTTATCACATAAGACTCCTGAGGCGCTTCGCCATTTGCCCCACCCAGATCTGATGCGATGGACTATATCCTCATCGATATTACCATCTCTCTGGATGATGGACCCGAGGTATTTAAAATGCTAAGTTTGTGGAATGACGTCAGGCCTAATAGCTATTGCTGCTTCGTGGGCCGTTTGGGATCCTGAAAAGTTGCATTCTAAATACTCTGTCTTAGTCCTGCTCAGTCTAAAACCTTTCTATTATAGCGCTTCTCTCCAGCATTCTAACTTAGACTGGACCCATTCCCTAGTCTCATCGACCAGGACAATATCATCCGCAAATAACATACACCACGGTACCTCTCCTTGAATATATTTGGTAAGTTCATCTAACACCAGTGTAAAAAGAACCGGGCTTAATGCAGAGCCTTGGTGTAGGCCAATACCAATCG
>JAOQMS010000045.1:0-12014 GCA_027563885.1 Erythroxylum longipes | reverse complement strand
TGATAACTTGTCTTTAGCGCATAGAGCAATCATCATTGATTTGCTCCAAGTCAGGTAATTGTTGCCATTGAACAGAGCAGTGACTAGAACTATTCCTGGGTTTTCTGTGTTTGTAATGGAATATTTGTCTAGGTCTAGGTTTTCTGTAGGGTTGGGATAGCTGGTTTCACTTTCATCAACTATGTTTGCCATGTTTGGTGGATAGGGTTAAGTGGATTAGACTTTTAGTTCTGATACCATAAAAAAATAAGCTAGAATGGATGAAGAAACATATTCATTTCATCATATGTATTGTTTGTACAAAAGAAATATTTATACCGAGTGTAAAAGAATGCTATTGGCTACTGCATTTGTACTTACGTACTATTTGTTTGGAGTGTGTGTAACTGTATAAACAGCTAGTGTATCGTATGTGTGCTGAGTGTCTGTACAAAACTGAAAATAGGGGTGTAAATAAGAGAAGGTAAACGACAAAATGATAGTGGTGTGCAGAATGGGTCTGATGGACTTGGTAGCCCTTAGACCTTTAACGTAACTTTTTGGATCTTTAACAATAACCATTGCGAATAGCTTAATCTTGGCTTCCATTTTCGGGTTTCGTTCTGTTCTCAGATATGCTCGTGTATATATCTCAGTAATTAAAGAGTTGTAGTAACCAAAACTTGTCTGAGATATAGAAAATGAAAGATTCCTGTTTGCGTCACCTCTGCTGATACACACACAAAAAGGAACCAATAGCTAATAAGGCCAACATATCACCTGGAAGCAAAAGGAGTACTGATTATAGAATCATTTTCTGATTTACTGGTCTTAATCAAACAGGTTACAAGCTCAGTAAGGATCAAAAAATCTACAAAGAGGAGAAGAAACCCGTGTCTGAAATCTGGAATAACAGGCAAAGCATTAGCTAATTGAGTGTGTATGTTGACCTAATCAAGCAGAGTCTTTGCTTCACGTTTAGTGGTGTCCGATACCATTAAGTAATAAACTGCACTGACTTTTTAACTAGTACCCATCCATTACTCAAAAACCTTGTTGTCCAGAAGAACTTGCAAAGTGCAGATTACACCAACGTCCTATTCAATGTTCAATGATGAGAAGTCAAATTATGAGTCAAAAAAAGAAAATGTTGAACCTATGAATCACGTATTTTCCATAAATAACTTAGTACGTAATCGATCGGATAGAAATAGCAGCTTGGGATCCAGTTTCTTAGGACCTACGTGGTCCAAGATTCTTAAAAGATGGAATCACTTCCAACAAGTGAGTTTGGAAATCCAAATTCTTTGGAGCTAAGACTAAGATACTGGTTGAAATAACGATTACAGCATTATATTTAGGGGCAGGAATAAGTTGGGCTAAGATCCGAGGCTGTAAAGCCCAGATTCAATTTCAGTCGGGTTTCGGGTACTATTTCAGGATTTTATATTTCGTGAATCGTGATTATAAATAATTTTTAATGGACAGCACGGCATGTACAGCAAGCTTCATAGTGTCGCACCTTGAAGTCTTTTTATTTATCTCACACTGAAGTCTTTAGTTGCTTTGACTGAAAACTGAAGAAATCCATCACAAGGTCTGATGCTTTTGCTTTAGATTTAAACCATTTCCGTACAAAAACTTGAGCACTAAACTTAGAGGGGTGCGCCGGGCCCTTGCAGCAGTGCAAAGCATGGGCGACGCTTGAGGTCCACAATAGCAAGCTATTGGGTTGAACCTCCCCCTATAAAAATAAATTTAATATCATGTGGGTCAATGACCCACGTATCAGATATTAAACTGATAAGAACAGATACTACACTTGATCTTAGCCAAAAGGCCGAGAAAGGTATGCATTGGAATGAGTCCGAGTTCGTAACTTATAGTCTTTTCTGCTCTTTATCCTCTCTCTCTCTCCCGGTATGGGTCAAAGATCTGACAGCTTTATGTCAAATCAGCTTCCAAATAGTGTCTCATTAATAACACGATCATTGATACGGACGAGAAAATTTACCATTAGGAAGGCAAGGTAAGGAAGCATTTTAGTTCCTTTGTGAAGTCTTTGCCTTGCCAAAAGCATGGAGATTAAACAGGTTAAACATGCCTTACTGTTCGATGCAAAAGTACACCTTTATTGTTGCAAGATATTTACGCTATTTATAGTAATAAAATTGGTTTAAATTATTATCAGTAAAATAAGAAATTTAAGATTTAAAAAGTTTGATTGGTATTATATTTTTATAAAATATGTTAAAATTTAAATAAAATTAAATAGTTTAAAATATGATTGAAAAAAATTATCTTTATTTATTAAAGAATTTGAAGTTTAATTATTAAAAAGAGATTGTTAAATGAAATTAATTAATTTATTTTTCTTTATAAGAATTGATTAATTACAAAATTGATTGATTAAATTGATCAATTTTTAATAACAATAGTTATTAAAATAAATCGAATCAAAAAGTTGGATGATTCAAAGATTTTACGGTGGAATTGACCGAATTAGTTAAGTTTTTTTAATCATTGATTAATTCAAATATTCATATTCAGTAGAATTCAGAATTATAAATAAATAAAAATAATTATAATAAGTTAATGTTGTAATGAAATTTATATTGTTAGATTATAGAGTATAAGAATTCTAATTATTTATAAAATTAAACATTTTGTTTAGTTTTTAATACAAAATTGATTCTAATTTCTCTATTTTATTGAAATAAAATGCAATTAATAAATAATTAATAAATAATTGAATTATTAATTAATAAATATCATTTAAATTAAATGACTCTGCGATTATTACTTCAATTTGAATTTAAATTATTAATTTAGTTAATGATTTAATAATTAAAAGATAAATAAGATTTTAAAACCCTAGTAACGTATGGGGGCAATTCCTGAGTCGTGACTGTAAAGATGTAGACTAACAAAAATGCTGCGCTACCGTGATTTGGTTTTGGTTCTTTTATTATCATCTCTCTCAATAGTCAACGCACAACGATAACATCTCTAGCATAAAAAGCACACTTCAGGAACCAAATACTTCGTAACTTTACAGCATTTGAGAAGACAAGATAAATGGGTCTAGCAGAAAGATTGGTGATGTTTGTAGGTGTCACACTGATAGCTACACTTACGAGAGTTTCTTCACATGATTATACCGCTGCATTGACCAAAAGCATTTTGTTCTTCGAAGGCCAGAGGTCAGGGAAGTTGCCATCTACCCAGAGGATGACTTGGAGAAAAGATTCTGCTCTTAGTGATGGCTTCGAGATTGGTGTAAGTACCCTCTGTCTGTCTCTCCGTTTTCTGCAAATAACTTCATACGCTCTGGATGTTTTGGAAGATGAACGGTCTAGTTTTGGCAATATTTAAATTTTACTGTTAATACAGTGTTTCCATATCTGTATCACTTCAGTGTCCCTCAGTTAATGGTTTAACGACATGAACGCAAACAACTCGTCGGTTTCCAATGTAGTGTTTCAAAGTTCTGGTTTTGGTTAATCCTCAGGTTGATTTGGTGGGTGGCTACTACGATGCCGGTGACAATGTTAAGTTCAACTTCCCAATGGCATTCTCAACGACAGTACTCGCTTGGAGTGTGTTAGAGTATGGCAAGTTCATGGGACGAGACCTACAACATGCAATGGAAGCTATTCAGTGGGGAACAGATTACTTCCTTAAAGCAACAAGCGTATCTGGGTTTGTTTATGTTCAAGTTGGCGATCCTTACGGTGATCATGACTGTTGGGAGAGGCCGGAAGACATGGACACCCCTAGAACACCTTACGCAGTCAGCAAACAGTTTCCGGGATCGGAAGTCTCCGCCGAGATTGCAGCTGCTCTCGCAGCATCTTCTTTGGTGTTCAGTTCATTCGATCCTGAATATTCTGCCAAGCTCCTTCAAAGAGCTATAAAGGTAACAAATTAAGATTCTAAATTCCGGACATTGTGTTACAGTTCCCATGACAATGTTTAACATTCATAATACGAATAATTCAGGTGTTCAAATTCGCAGACACTTACCGGGGATCTTACAATAATAGTCTAGCGCAATGGGTGTGTCCATTTTACTGTGATTATAGTGGCTACGAGGTGAGGAAGTTTCAGAACTTATCATAAATGTTTTCAATTGATGTTCATGATAATTAATAGCTTAAGAAGTGATTTGTAGGACGAACTGGTCTGGGCAGCTGCCTGGTTGTTTAAGGCTACTAAGCTCCCTGATTATTGGAATTATTTCATGGAAAACATAAACAACTTGGAGAAATTAGCTATGAAACGTACAAATAGTGACTCGTACGAAGATCTTAGCTTTGCTGAATTCGGATGGGACGATAAACATGCTGGGATAAATGTCCTGGTCTCCAAGGTGATGATCTTGAAACAGAATTAGTCTTGTCACAACTAGTTTATGTTATAGGTTCTGAAAATTTTCTGACTCTCCTTCATTTTCTTTGGTAGTTCCTGTTGCCCAACAATTCCATTTCCGGTCCTTTCATTCCTGATGCAGAAAAGTTTATATGCACTGTGTTGCCTGAATCACCAACTGTATCAGTTTCCTACTCTCCGGGTAGTTTTCTCTGAACAATTCTGACGATCATTCAAAACCCTTATTCCAAAATTTAAGATTTTGAGTTGAATGGTCCCATAACAGCTTATTAGAGCATTTAAGATTAGTAAATGACCATTTAGATCAACAATAAATTAATAATTAATATTGCATCTTAGTGACATTTCAGGATCTTCATTATCAAATTCAAAAACATTAACAAGATTTAGTAAATGAAAATAGATAAATTTGACTTAAAATTATAAAATAGATTTGAATTGATCGGATTTAAATTAATACATTAATTTAATTTAAGTTTGATTGAGTTTTAAATCGCATATTTAAGAGATCGATCCATTACCAATCCGAGGTAAACCCTTTACCATCCCTTATAAAAGCCATCTAATCCAAGTTACATTATGAAACTTCCTATATTGTAGGTGGGCTCCTATTCAAAAATGGTGGAAGTAACCTGCAACACACGACGGCTATATCATTTCTTGTTCTCAACTATGCTCGTTACGTGAATAAAACAAACAGGCGGATTCAGTGCGGTAATGTCAGTATAGGTCCAGCCAGGCTCATCCAATTTGCAAGAGGCCAGGTACACCGTTAAACACCTAACTTAACCAACCGACATTGTTGCTTCTTCAATGGGGCAGCAGCAAGTAAATCTTGTTGTTCATGCAGGTGGATTACATACTAGGAAGCAACCCCTTGAACATGTCTTACATGGTGGGATATGGCCAGCGTTTTCCTCAGAGAATACATCACCGTGGCTCGTCTTTGCCGTCCGTCGATCAACACCCGAACCGCATTGATTGCCAAGGAGGGACTCCATATTTTCAGAGTAGTGATCCCAATCCAAACTTGCTAATAGGCGCTGTGGTTGGAGGACCTGACATTAAAGATGCTTACAATGATTCGAGGCTAGACTTCGTACACTCAGAGCCAACTACTTACATTAATGCTCCTCTTGTTGGCCTTTTAGCTTACTTTACATTACAACGTTCAAATTTGGCAATTGAGTAAATGACTCATTTGATGATAAAATTATTTGTGAATGTAAAATTATCTATGTATATTAAATAATTAAATTTGATTGACAAATAGTTGTATAACCAAAGAAAAATTGTTTAGAAGAAGATGAAGATAAATAATGTATGATAAAAAAAAAACAAATGTATCAATTGGTGGCAATTAGAATAAATTGAAATATATAGTTATATTAATTAATAATTATGCATTTAAAATAAATTATTAAATAAAAGAAATAGACACATAAATTTGAAAAAAAAGTTTACAGTCTTTAAAATTTTTGAACGTTTTCTTAAAATTTTCAATTTTTAAGAAAAAAATCTTTTCTTAAACTTCAATTAAAAAACAAGACAAAACATACACAATATTAGCATCATACATAAACTAACCAAATATTACTAACATGATCACTCAACTTCACTCTTAAATTTGACTTAGATTAGTTAAATTAAATTTAAATTAATAATTTAAAATAAAATATAATAATTAATTAATATGAGTTAAATTTAAAAGTTACACTGAATCTTCTTGTAAATTGCATTTTATTGATCTATGTGTAATATTTATGTTTTATGTGTTTAAATATTATTTTTTAATCGAATTTTAAAAAACACTTTTCTTAAAATCTAAATTTACAAAAAATTAACTTTTGTGACTTGATGCAATATCCATGCTATGGTTGTTAAAAATCCTACGAAATATTAACATTATTCCACTCACTACACCTTCCTCGATATTAACGTATATTATCATATCTTCACACAATCTGTCAACTAATCCACTATAATTAGCCTTTATTTTTGCCTAAGATCAAGTACATTAATGATGTATATTATTGTGTTGATTTATTGCTTTAACTAGAGACATTTAGAGTGTATAAATAGGAGTATGTGCGTCTCATTTGACACACACAAATATAGAGTTTTTCTTCAATTCTTCTTTTATTCTTTATTTCCACGTGATATCAAAGCCTCCTTTGTAACAAAAGGAGTCCAAACTCTGGAGTTTTTCCATTCTTGCTTTCACACATTCGACTTTTGCATTCTGGGTTCTTAACTATGCTCCAAAAATAATTTCTTATACACCAAATTCCTCGTCCTTTGCAAAGCACAACGGTGTAAATCTCGTCGCAAGAAACTTCCACACGCACCCACGCAAGCTACTGATCTCTGAAAATCCTAGTTGTAGAATCTTTGGTGGAAGAAGATGACTTAAACGACGTCATTTCACTCCAAGGTGGTGAAGTGACGCCGTTTAATAACTAAAGGAAGTGAGCACGTCATTGCCATGTCACCCATCATATCCACACCATCTGTGTCACATCATCTTTATGCCACGTCATCTGTACACGTGTCGTCTTGAGTCATCCATGTGTCCTATTCTCAGTTCGGTTTGGTTTCAAAAGCGGTTGACTGATACTTTAACCATCCAGTTCGATACATTTTAATTTGGGTTCTTAGCAAACCAATCCGATTCCTAAGGCTTTTCGATGCCCTTATCCAATTTTTAGGTTAGAATAACTAAATTCTATCTCTACAAGTAAATTGTCTCCTATTTTATTGCATTCTTTTATTATGGATGCCTATAAACTTCCTCGGTACATTCTTAATCCTATTAATATCGTCTTTGATGGCTCCAACTATGATCTTTAGGCTGAAGAAATGCGTAGTTTTTCTAAGAGAAGACTTATTTGGCATATTGTTACTGGAGAAATACCTACACTCACTCAAAAGAAAGATGAAAACATTGACGTATTCACTGAATGATTAGTGGCATGGGATGACATGAACCATCAAATTTTAACATGGTTTCAAAATATATGTGCCAAAGCGATCAAACCTGACTTTCGACGATTTGGCACAACTCAAAAGGCATGGAATTTTCTAAAAAATCGTTACTCTATATCAGATGATGTCCATCGATTTTAGCTTTATGGGAGACTCCATTAAACAAAACAACTAACCTGGACAGACAATACATCGTTATATGTCTAAATTACAAGAACTTTGGAATCAGCTAGCACTTGGCAATTCTGTCTGACCTAGTCCTGATGCTGCTGAGCTCTACGTAAATCTTCGAGATCGTTAACATTTATGAAACTTGCTTATGACTCTTAAGGATGAATTCGAACCTATTCGCAACTCTCTTCTTCATAAAAGAACTCTACTCAATTTTGACACTATCATTAGGGAGCATATCTCATAGGAAAGTCGTCTCAATATGCTCTGCATTGAAATTTTTATCTTATATACTGATGTTATCCTTGCAACTCATACCCCATCTCAAACTTCTTACAACTCAGGTAAGAAGTATTATAAAGGATCTTGCAGTTACTGTAAAAAGCCTAGACATCACATCTTTAAATGTAGAAAACGGCTCAATTATAACTCTAGACAAGGTAATTTTTTTAGATCTTCCTAGCCTACTTCCACTGTTGCTGTTGCCACTGAGAGGCCAATAAAAAGGTACCTATCCCAAATTCTCCTTAAAGGACCTCTATGTCCTTCTTCAACAACTTCAACTAAATTATGGTATAGTCTCATCTTTTGCCCTATCTGTCATGTCAGGTACCTTAAGCTCTTGGTATCTCAATTCTACCTATTTTATTCATATGACATATGATTATTCTATCTTTGAATCTTTAACAACGTCATCTATTCTACACAATGTTCACAATATCGATAAAAGAACTCTACTCAATCTTGACACTGTCATTAGGGAGCATATCTCATAGGAAAGTCGTCTCAATATGCTCTGCATTGAAAATTTTATCTCATCTACTGATGTTATCCTTGCAACTCATACCCCATCTCAAACTTCTTACAACTCAGGTAAGAAGTATTATAAAGGATCTTGCAGTTACTGTAAAAAGCCTAGACATCACATCTTTAAATGTAGAAAACGGCTCAATTATAACTCTAGACAAGGTAATTTTTTTAGATCTTCCTAGCCTACTTCCACTGTTGCTGTTGCCACTGAGAGGCCAATAAAAAGGTACCTATCCCAAATTCTCCTTAAAGGACCTCTATGTCCTTCTTCAACAACTTCAACTAGATTATGGTATAGTCTCATCTTTTGCCCTATCTGTCTTGTCAGGTACCTTAAGCTCTTGGTATCTCAATTATGCCTATTTTATTCATATGACATATGATTATTCTATCCTTGAATCTTTAACAACGTCATCTATTCCACACAATGTTCACACTATCGATAATTCTACTATGCATGTACAACATATAGGTACTGTTCACACATCCACATTACATCTATTGGATAATTATGTGAATTTGGTGTTAACTTATCCTTTTCGAGTCATGGTTGTATTGTATAGGATCCATAAAGGACCTCTATGTCCTTCTTCAACAACTTCAACTAGATTATGGTATAGTCTCATCTTTTGCCCTATCTGTCTTGTCAGGTACCTTAAGCTCTTGGTATCTCAATTATGCCTATTTTATTCATATGACATATGATTATTCTATCCTTGAATCTTTAACAACGTCATCTATTCCACACAATGTTCACACTATCGATAATTCTACTATGCATGTACAACATATAGGTACTGTTCACACATCCACATTACATCTGTTGGATAATTATGTGAATTTGGTGTTAACTTATCCTTTTCGAGTCATGGTTGTATTGTATAGGATCCATAGATGGGTAAAATCCTTAAGAAAAGGCGCAAGTTTGGATGGCTGTTTGAGCTTACTTCACTAAATCGTCCCTCAAAGCATGTAATCAGTGCTGTCACTTCTTATATATGACACTCCTGATTGGGTCATCTTGCTACCTCTAAATTAGCTCCTTAATCTCTAGCAGTACTCTAGGTCATATTAAGATTGAATATTTTGATTGTGTCATTTGTCAACTTTCTAACATCATGCTTTACCATTTTCTAACAATGATTCAATCTCTGTAGCACCTTTTGATCTAATTCATTTTGATATTTGAGATCCTGCACTTTATGAAACTATGGGTAGCATGAAATATTATATGATCTTTGTCGATGATTTTTCTCTCTATACATGAATTTATCTGATATACTATTTCTTTCTTAGCACATCTCTCATTTCTTGGCGTAGCAAGAAGCGAACAATTGTCTCTCGCTCAAGCATTGAATCAGAATACTGAGCCCTAGTTAACACTACTTTTGAACTTTTATAATTATGATGGTTACTTCAAGGCATTAGTGTTACCTTCTCTTCAATAGTTCCTCTCTTTTGTAACAATCAAGTGCCATGCAGATTGCTCACAATGATGTCTTTCATGAACGAATTAAACACATCAAGATCAATTGTCATCTTATGCGCCATCATGTGCTTCACGGAACTATACTATTTGTCCCAATCTCATCTTAAACACAAGTTGAGGGAGGATATTAATGTATATTATAACATCTTCACACAATCTCTACTCAATCAACTAATCCACTATAATTAGCCTTTATTTTTGCCTAAGATTATGTACATTAATGATGTATAATATTATGTTGATTTGTTGCTTTAACTAAATACACCTAGAGTGTATAAATAGGAGTATGTACATCTCAATTGATACAAAGAGAAATACATATTTCTTCTTCAATTCTTCCTTCATTCTCTATTTCCACACTCGATGTGGTGTTTCACGAAATTTGTCCCTCTATTGACGTCATGAAAGCTTACAATTCCACCTACTGCTTAGAGCCGTTAAAACAGCTGACAAGTGACACTTAAGACAGAAAATTAAGAACACTTGGAAACGAATATGACAGTAATCAAAAGTTTAAAACGAATACATGCAAGTACAATGACAAAATTATTCTCATCTTCTTCCTTTGATTTGATACAATCAGTGTTCTCAGGCCCACAATATTCCGGTAATTATTACTTTATATATTATCTTCAAGCTTTGGGTATGATTACGTATTTTGATGAGTTGGGATGAAGAAATATCTAACTATTTTAAGTATTTCATAGCCATACGGAGAATCTGTACAGAAAAGGAATGTCAAAAGGTATGGAGATAAAATGACAATTCTGATAATTATAGAAAGAGACAAGGGAATGGTTTGATTCTATATATTGATGATATGACTCAGGGGTAAATTTGTTTTTGTGAGCAAAGCAAAGAGAAAAGATGGGTCACAAGTGCGTGACTCTACTAATGTTGTTTTCAGGGTTTATAGGAGTGAGAGGCACAAGCAAAGTTGATTATGGAGAGGCATTGTCTAAATCTATACTGTTTTTTGAAGGCCAAAGGTCAGGGAAGCTACCTTCCACACAAAGGATGAGTTGGAGAAAGGACTCTGGTCTCAATGATGGCTCTGATATTTCTGTAATCACCACCTCGATTCAAGCTTAAGCTTCTTTAGATCTTACCTTAAATTGAGTTCCTTTGTCAACTAACTTATAAGATTTAAAACCCTTTTGTTTGACAGATGAATTTGGTCTGTGGATACCATGATGCCGGTGACAATGTTAAGTTCAATTTTCCCATGGCGTTTACGACCACCATGTTGGCTTGGAGCCTCGTGGAATTTGGTAAGTTCATGGGCTCCGATTACGGGCACGCCGAGGATGCTCTCCGGTGGGGTACAGATTATCTGCTTAAGGCCACGAGCATCCCTGGCACGGTTGTTGCCGTCGTCGGTGATCCCAACAGGGACCACAGTTGTTGGGAGAGACCAGAAGACATGGACACTTTGAGAACATCTTATGTTGTTAACCGAACACACCCTGGCTCCGAGGTTTCTGCTGAGATTGCGGCCGCTCTCGCGGCTGCTTCCATTGTGTTCAAGGAAACTGATAAGAAGTACTCGGACCGTCTTGTTGCAAGGGCATTTCAGGTATTTCTGTACTATTTTTTAAAATAAATTTAATGAAAAAAACAATGTTAAATTTATCCACTATATATTGTCTAACAAAGTTTACTAAATCCTGGTTTATTTTATAATTGTATAAATATTGTTATTAATTTTATGTATTTTATTAAGAAATAACCTGATAAATTTATGTATTATTAAACTCGATTTTAACGAAATTTTTACTAAATTGTTATTCTATAAATATCGTCGACATAATTTTATATTTTTAACTACTGGATTTTGAAAAAATATTATAATTTCTAAGCAATACTTGTCTCACACTTCCAAAGTTTATTGTTTTAGCTAATATTATTTTTAATATAAAAATGATCTATGTAATTTTGATTTAATATTTGATTTTCTTTGAATAAATTATTTAAAATACTAAAATTTTAATAATTTATTAAATATATCTCAACTTTATTTTATTATGAGATGTTCATGTATATATATATATATATATTGTTAATTCAAAATTTAGCATTATTCAAATATGTTTTATAAATTTGATCATGTTTTTAATTTTTATGATTTTTAGAATTTTCAACATTATATAATTACAAATCATAATTTTCTAATAAAATATTTTTAAAA
>JAOQMS010000041.1:0-20214 GCA_027563885.1 Erythroxylum longipes | reverse complement strand
AATATATTTTTTAATTATTTATACAACAATTAATAGTTTATTAAATCAATGAACTTTTTAGTCATTTTATTTCTTTTTAGCATCCACAACTGCACTTATCAAATACTTATTTTCACGTTTCAATAATTACTTATCATTTCAGTAATAAATACTTATGATCAAATACCTATTTTTAGGTTTCAATAGTTTACTGCAAATACTTATCATTTTAGCAATAAATTCTTATCATTTAAGCGTGTTGCTGAAATTCTTATCATTTCGGCGTGTTATCATCTATCTCTGTTCACCAAATCACCAAGCCTTAGTGTTTCAGAAACTAGAAGTTAATCATTATGTTTTATAAGTCTTGTTGTCTCATGCGACTCCCCGTCTTGATTGAACAAGCAAAGACTATTAAAGAACCAAGAAGATTCTCTGGTTTTCGAGTCTTCTTGACAAGACAAGAAAGTTACAGATCATCTCAGTGGCATATCTCTTATTCCATTGAAAACCAACCACATCCAAATAGAAAGAAGAAAACTTGATTCATCAAGCACAGACCAAATAAGAGTTTATTTAAGACAATACAGATAATTCATTACAACAAAAGATAAACAAACCTTTAAATGATTATTACAGTAATCGAGCCTCAAAATTCTTTCATTAGCACGCTCGCTGCACCTACAAGAAAAGCAAAATCCACCGACCTCCAGGCCTAGTGGCCCAACATCACCTGACCTGTGACCTCAGCTCAAAATTGTCGAAATTATGTCTTCCCACCTTCTTGTTTCTGTCCACCTTCTTGACCCTTTACCACTTCTTGAGCTTTACCTTGTACAGACTGCCCCGTTTCTCTAGCCTTCTGCCCCACTTCACCCGCTGTGTCCTGCACGCGCCTCTTTGCATGCTCCACCTGCTCCGGCAACCGCATACGACGAAGATACCTAGCCATCCACGACAGTGAAGACAGTGCAGTGATCCCGAAAGCTCCCGAAGTAATAAACCCTAACACCGAAAATGCAATAAACAAAGCTGCAGGCACCAAAACTGGGCTACAGATTACGAAAATTGGAGTCGTAACAGCAAGTCCGATCAGGGTTCCGGTGAGGGTCAGCCCCGTCAAGAGGAGGAGGAAACCGCCGAGTGGCAACAGAGTCACAACGGCCAAAACCTGCGAAGAGGAAGGACCCTTTTCAGGAAGGATGGTTTTGAGGCCTGCATCGCGTTGTCGCTGTTGGTGTTCGGCCATTGTACGGGTTTTTTTCTAGCGAAATATGTTCAGAGGAAGAAATTATATTAAGAAGAAGAAGCAGAAGAAGGGAAGGACACGTGGAGTGGGTAAAAAACATGTGGCAGTTAAGTGGAGGAAAAGGGTTGCATGGCTTTTGTATACGTGTTTGATGTGTTTCTGTGCGAGCTTGGTAAAAATTGTATAGGTCTTATCTAGGAGTAGGAGGTGAGTTAAAATGTGACTAGCTATATTTTCTTCTTCTCGATGTTATTGCTAATTAGCCGGTGAAGATCCTGTAAATATGTTGGTTGAAAACCCTAAAACATGTCGATGGATATGAACATCCAAAGAGGAAGAATTCGGAATCGGGCCGAGGGGTATGGACTTAAGAAATTTAATGGACCCTCGCTTCTTTCACCAAATGAGCCTTCATCTAAGATGCCGTGAGGAGTAGCTTCGAGTTAATCACCAAATGGGCCTTCGTCTAAGATGGCATGAGGAGTAACTTCGAGTTATGACATGTGCTTTAAGAATACATGTTAAAATATCATTGTTTTCTTTCTCTGTTACTATATTCAGTGTAAAATAGAGAGCAATATATTTCAATAGGAATTATTTTTACCAAATAGATTTTTAACATATTTGCTTTGTACTCTTTTATCAAATAAATATAAAAATTGTAAAACAATCAAACAATTAATTAATTTCCCACCAAGAATACGTACGGACCTATGTCAATAGGTCGTGGGTTCCATGACGATTGAATTTAGCATAATTTTATCGTTTCATAAAGAAAAAGATGGAAGTATCATCGAATCGGGATGCCATCATATTCTAATGGGCAAGATTCCATTAACATGCACCAAAACAAAAGATTACGTTAATGGCGATTGTCCTTTTCAACAAGTCAAAACGTATCTATATATGCTCCAAAGTTGCATGCTTTCTGCGCATTTTATTATACACAACGGCCGTTCACAATGATACATGAAGTGTGACAACTAGATATTCTTTTTCTCTTCCATATCTACGTGATCTGGGAGCTGGAACAATATCTTGCAAGCTATAATGTAAAGTCAAGAATTAGTCATATATTATCTGTGCGACAAATCAAGTTTAATGTTAGTAGCGACTATTAATTAGTATAAATGACCAAACTGACTAATGAATTAATTCTTAAAGCGGCTCAAGGCGGGAGAATGTCACGTGAATGGAACCAACAATGTTCTCAATCAAAGTGCCTATATTTGGCTACCCTTATTGTTAAAGGTATTCAGCTTCTTTTTGAAGAAGAAAAGAAGGTTAACAAAATCCCAACCTAATGTCGTCATTGTGTTTTATTTATGCACAACACTGATCGCAACCATCATGCCTATCATCATTGGTATGATCTGACAAACCCAATACTTTGTACTGTTAAAGTTCGGGAACCCTAGCCTTTTTATAGTTTACTAAAAGTATTCTATTAAGTGTACTGTTTTCCTAGACCTCGTGCATGTGGCGTGATTTAAAGCCCTAGCGGTGGGTAGATAGATGGCAGTGGCTTATATATTTATACAAACCAACCCTAAACATGATGTCAATTAAGACTAGACTTCAAATAAAAAGAGGGGGGAAAAAACATATCAAGTATCAACACAATCTAAAGAATTTTTGTAACACACGGATAGATAAAAAGATATTTATTGTAGAGTTAAATTTGTTAGACTTCTCTTGTAATGTGGCATATTACCAATGTACTATCAACGACTCTTTATAATTTTCATTTTTATAACACTCGTTCTTTCTATCAGCAGTTTCCTTTAAACTGATCTATGTGACTCTAAAATGAGTTTATTTTCATTACATAACACTTTAAAATTTGCAATTAAAGTTTGTAATCGAAGTTGACCGCTAGGTATTCTCAAACTAAAATTATTAAAAAAGTTATTAATAATGTTTAAAAATTAAATATATATTAATAATATGTCAAATCTTGAGGGGGTTTAACTAATTTTACCCTTTATTATAATAAAAAGTAGGTTTTTTAAATAATTTTTTGGCCTTTTCTTTCTCTTTTTTTTCAGCTATTCTAAGTTTTATTATTCTCTCAGATTTTTTTATAATTTTTCTGTGTCTGTTTCTCTCTTTTTATTAAATTTATTGTACTTTCTTTTTAAAAAAAAAACTATATAACCTTCCTTCTCTCCCTATAAACTCCTGTAAAAATTACTACATAAATTTACCTTTGCTCTTACTATAAACCCGCTTTATTCTCATAAACTCCTTGTTTCACATATTTTTATGAAATAAAACATGAGTAGTTTTATTTACTTATTATTTTTCAGTTGTTTATATTACACTATAAATATTAGAATTTGTAGTAGATTCATTTTATTGCCCATAAAATAATAATACTTCGTATTTATTTTATGTTTTACATTATGCATACTAATAAACTAACCTTTTTATACTTTATATTTCTGATATTAACATATAATATTTATATTTTGTAGTTTATTATTTATTATTATTTTATTATCTTTAATAATTGGTAAAACATCACTCTCTTCTTTTATTATTTTTATTGGTACTTTAATTTATTTCATGCTTTAAATTATTGCTTTATTTACATTGTTTAATACTTCTAATTTCACGAACTATTTTTATTATGCTTTCATTATATTTACTAAAATGTTAATAAATAACTTAAATAGAAAATATTCTAAGTTACATGAACAATATATTTTAGACAATTAATTATTATTACTAGATAAAAACATAATCTAATACTAAAAGAAATAAATACTAACAAATTAGTACATAATTAAATTTATTGACAATCAATTAAAATTATGCATACACAATTATAAATATTATCTAAACCTTAAATAATTTATGTCTTCTCATTGTTAATAATAATTTTAGTAAAAGGATTAAACAAAGAATTAGTCTCTGTAAGATAAAAAATACAATGAATTATTATAATCACAACCAATAATAATAAACTAAAATTTAGAAAGAATATATCTTATTATAAGAATTACAATTACTATGTGTTGACTAAAAAATTTTGAACAAATCATTCTATAGTCAATTTAGTAATAACTAGTTTTAATTTGGACAACTAAAGCATTAGTAAGATTAGCACCTAACCGAATCACAACAACATAACAACAATCTAGTCTTGTTTTATTACATTGTCAAAACAATTAATCTGGCACAAAACTTTTGAATGTCCTTACAGACTTTTTTCAATTACAGTCTTTTGCAAATTTTAGTCTTATCATTTGTCTGTCGTGCTACAGGTACTCTACATCGGATATTATTCCAAAACAATCGGCTTCAACTTCTTTTTTACACAAAGCTCAATCCCCATAATATTGATCTTAGTTTATGCATGAAGTGCTTTCGGCATTTAATGCATTTCTTTTATCAAAGTCTCGAAAATCAAAAGCATTCCCTTTGAATTTGGTTCATGATACTTTACTATAAAGCTTATAGATGCATTTATTGTATTTGTACCCAACAATGGTTAGTATGATTTCCCCAGTGATGCTTGTACCATTATCTTTTGGCTAGAATTTCCACCCTCCATTTTGGAGGGCATCGTTCGAGTGTTCTTCTCTGTCATTAGGCTAAAGAATTTTGGGGTTTATAACAGTTTATTTGTTTTCTATACTTGACTCATAGGCATATGACATTGTATAATTTTTAATGCTTTTGATGGGAATAGGTAGGTCCATTATGTTTATATTTTAAGCAAGAAGAAAGTGTCCGAGCTTGCCTAGGTTCCATATATGAGATTCATATCCAAAGGTATATCTATATGATTTAAAAGCAATTAACATGTAGAAGACGAGAGGTGAGGATCAAAAGAGGAGATTTGGAATTTAAGTCCTTGGATCGACTAATCAATCTTTCTCTCAGGAAGGTTCAATCTTTCCCTTAGGCTATCTTTAATCGGACGTAAAGCTTTTAATAAAATGAAATAAAATGAAATGGAATGGAATAGTTTATAATGGAATGAAATGTAAATGGATATAATATTAGAAAATTATTATTTGAGATGGATGAAATGGTTCATTATATAATATAGTGAAATGTTGTTTGGATGGAAGGTTTATAATGTAATATACTGTAAAGTTATTTATTATTTTACATTCTATCTTAAACCCTCCAAATTAAAGATTTTTCATTTTCACTGTTTATGATGAAATGATATATAATATGAAACTCCCTTCTTCTATCTCTTTTTTTTCCATTCTATTATAAAACATTTTCTCAATTAATAGAATAATATTACATTTTATTTCATTCTATTATTAAACATCCAACTAAATATAACCTTAAGGAGCTAACCTTTATAAGAAACTAATATGACTAATAGTAAATTTTGTTATTGGAAACATTTATTTATATGAACTGTGATTTTCACAAGGTGAAAGTCTATTTTTTTTGGCCGTTGGAAAAAGAAAATAAAACAATTACATGCATAAGAAGCTAATGATATGCATGTTCTTTTTAAAAACATACATATTTTTAACCTTCACCTGACCGTAATGGGATTAAGCCTTTATGTGCAAAGTGTGAAGGAGAGCGTAAACCTTGATTTGAATCGTAATGTTTTTTATAACGTTAAGGTCTATTGTAGAGATCTTTGGCATCTTCAAAGAAGCTTAACTCCAGATTAAAGCCTGCTAGTTCTGAAAGCTAGAAACCTTTCACTAAAATTTTCCATGATTAAAACTCATTTTGAAATAGCTACATCATGGGTTTCTCTGGACGGGATCTGCTGGAAAACATCATCTTTTTAACTCATTTATGTTTCAGAAACTAATGATAGATATGCAATCAATGAAAGCATGATAAAAGTTTTACTCTTTAGGTAAGAGTTGTGAGCAGATCACAGTACATACATGTCAAAGAAATTTCAATCCTTTCCCTGGAAAAAGGCACAAATGATGGTGTACTTTTATGTCACTTCACAGTCCCACGAGGAAGAAATGCATATGAAACTTCTCTTTCTCTCTTTTTTTTTATAACCTTTTTCTTGTTTGCAGAACATAAACAGGACATGCGTTTACCATCAGGTGTTAGTCCCTACCAAAATCTACCACTTTTCACCCACCCCTTTGGTTTGCTTCTTCATTACGTCTTTAAAATTTGCAGAGAGAAAGATTGATGGGTTTGACAGATTCTGAATTCTGAATCACTATCTGTTCCATTCTTCACAGTTCCAAAGGCCCAACAATAACTTCATAAAGGCCTCATGACTCTGACTTCGCCTTCTGATCGTATCTGATCCAAGGAAACATGTTGACATCACACGCACTTAAGCCTTTACCGCCTGTGTCCGCGTGTATATAAAAGCATATACAATTCTGCATACATACACTGTTAATGTACTTTCGGCTGTGTAATATAAATGTCTTGATGCAATAAGGAAGACTTTTCCACGGTCGAGACAGGAGAAGGGTCAGATATTAGATTTGGTTCACCAAAAATTCCAAGAAAGATAAAGGTGAGGATTTGGTAATCTCGAGAAAGGTAACTGAAGTAAGGAGATGATGAATTGAAGGACAATAGACGTGATTCTCTCTCCCTCTGCACACATTTCTCTGTGTCCCTAAAAATCACAAATTTTCTTTGCAATTCGATTTTGACAGGTTAAATTTTCATTATTTTTGTAGGGCTGTTACTACTAATATGTGTATGTCACCGCAATCTGTTTATGAGTTTAGGAGTGTCAAGGAGAGAGCTATAGAGTCTGACAAAAAGTGAAGTAGAAACTGAAGAAATAGACGTGTTTTCTGATGAAAGCTTTCGTATCCTTACACAAAAGGTGATGGATAGGGGAGAGACAGAGACAGAGAGAGGATGAAAAGAAAAGAATTAGACAGTCGAAGAAACTAAGGAAATTCTCAGTCATCTCCTCCGCTGAGACCATATTATAAGTCACATCTCTCTCAGTCCATATTGTTAGGATTTTAGTTCGAAGGTATAATGTTGGTTCTGAGAAAACTACAATCGCCCTCTATTTTCTTCTTTTTTTTTTCTTTTCTTGCGATGAAAAGATATCTATGTGCATTTGTGCATTCACATTATTGAATCATGTAAATATATAATAACTGAAGATTCTACAACTCTTGGGTACGAAACCCTAACCCTAAATTACATTGAGTACATATCCACATAGATACGTGCCCTATTTTGAACAAAATAAAAAGAAATAAATAGTACTTGTTATTTGCTTTAACTAATGTTAGAAGCTCATGCCGTCATGCGTAAATACAGAAAGGGGCTTGAGTCTTTGAGCTAACAATTGAAGCACAACTAGGGGATGATTTACCTCCTGCGTGAGAGTGAGAGAAAGGTACGAAATAGTGTTATGACTTCTGTTTCAGGGTCTACAGTTTTGCCTACAAAAGTAGTGGTTGAAAACAGTGAGAGGTTGTGCTGGGAAAGTAGTGAAAAATATTAAAATAATAATTATTGAACAAAAAAAGCTGAAGACACCTTACATGGGAGAACATGATCTACTTTTATGAATCGGATCCAATGAGGGCGATGTACTGTTTCCTACTGTATTGATTATTTACAATCATAAGAAAGAAGTAAGACGTGAATCTGTGTGTTTTACATAAGCAAAGCGACAAGATCTCTTTATAAGATTAACTCGAAAGCAATTGAAGGTAAAAAAGTTCGAATTTATGCACAAAATCATGTTCTTTCTTTAACATTTTGAGTTTGAGTATCTGAAGTACTGGCCAAAAGGAGAAAGAAATATGGAATATTTGCTGAGTTTATGCGTTAGGGAAACCTGTTGACCTCCTAGTACATGCAGCAGGTTCCATATCTTTAGATAGATTGCACAATATTTCTCATTAATCAAAAGAAGATGAGTCCAAAAGCACGATTAGAAGTAAAATTTTGGTCAGCTGATAAAGTGCGACTTAGATCGAGTTGAATTTTTATATTTTTATAAATAACTTTTTGAAATCTACGGCTAACAATTAGTTGCATAAAATTTATAGAGTAAAGTAAATTAGTGGTCCTCAAGAACAACACACACAAAAAAAAAAAAGGAAAGGCTAGAACATATTGCATAAAGGAGGACCAAATCGTAGACTTAGGCTAAGAGAATCCTCTTTATAAACATAACTAATGATATATCATTTATTCTTGAGCATAAATAATTAATGACACAGAAATGGGCAACTCCGGCATGCACATGCCTTGAGTTGCACTAATGACACAACAAAAGCTTCAATAACCACACACTGCTTTATTGTACACCCTTATTTATCCTGTGCTAAAACACCGATACTTAAAGCTAATGGTTTTAGCAAGTATACTTATAATATACCAGGCCAATTACAAAATAAATTATTAATTAGGCAACAATAGAACTTGAGTGTTCTAGCCAAAGGGTCCATGTGAGGCTACCTGGCTAGAAACGTTATAATACCATACCAAGAGTGTTCTTGCAGGCATGCCTTGAGAGGTTGGTAAAAACCCTACATGGGATTCATGCCTGATCAACTGTCAATTCACATGCTACCGTCTCCTCCTCCTCCTTCATTGATATTCCCTAATGGGTTATCATTCCAAGGAAGGTGATAAGGAAGAGGCACGCCGGGAGCTTGGTAGAAACCTCCTTCATTACCAATCCTTCTATTGAACTGATCAACTCCCCTTTGGCGAGATGCCGACATTGGTGTCATTGAGCTAACTCCTGACGCTGGCAATGCTGTGGGGATCTCATTGGAGGCGTAGCGAATCAGATCAGCATTCGCAGCATCAAGCTCCCTCTGCAATCTCTGAACCTGTCTTTGGAGGAAGGAAATAGCACCCACACAGCCATAAACTGGGTCTCTTACTCGTGCCTCAGCTTCATAAGCGAGAGAGTTCACGGCATCTTCTCTCTGGTGAGGTAATACTTCATTCAGTAGCTTGGTGACATTGCTTGCCCCAAATATCTTGTGGACATTGGCAAATTTTTGAGGCTCCTCAGGTGGGAAGTAAGGGGCAAATATGCAACCCGGCATACATTTCCTTCTCAAGAATTTGCAGGCAGCACATGGGGAGTTGTAAGAGCTTGACGAAGCCATTTTTCTCTGAACAAAAGGATTTACAATCCAGAAACAAATCAAAAATTTCTTGTGGGTTTTCCTTGAATACAGAAAAACTCACACTTCAAATGAAGTTTGACGACAAATTTATATTAAAACTTTTCACAAGATTTTCATCTCTTTCTAAGAGAAAAATGCAGAACAGAACTACTTCCTTTTTTCTTTTTCTTCACATTTTCCTTCAAAAGAATCGTTTTTAATGATGTTACAAGTTGTTAACTTACTACTGAAGTTTTCATTATTTAGCTATTCTAATAAGCAAATCGTCTGTACTGGGTCTAGTAGGGATATGCTTCATGATTTATTAGATGAAGTAACATACAGTTTGTGCAACTCAGCTCCCCAAGTCCTTCCCTTTCTCCATCTCTCTTTCCTTCTTTATTCTTCTCCAGCTCCAGCAGATCACATGAACACATAAACAAGTCTACCAAAATCCATTTATGAACCTAAATCGATCTATAATGTACCCTGAAACCTTCCTTCTTTTTTATTTTCTTTGCGTTTTGTTCACTTTTTCCTTGTAGTTGTCTTGATTGTTTCAATTTCCAAGTTGCTACTTCTTAATTAGGCCCTCAAAAACAATTTAACTCTTACACATTACGTTAGAGCCAAATTATATCTCCTGCTGCATGCGTCACTTTAGTTTTGGTTTCAGATTTTGTCTTTTCTATGAATTCACCAACTCCTATCCCTCAACACATCAAGCTCCTCCACATAACCTTTCTTTTACTCTCTGATTGTCCATCGATGTTTACACTTTTAACTTGAGAGGATTTACAAAATGACACACACACACACACACACACACACACACACACACACACACCCTTTCTTTTACTCTCTGATTGTCCACAGACGTTTACACTTTTAGCTTGAGAAGATTTACAAAATGATATTTATATATAAGTTAAACTTTGATGATTAGAACAGTGCAGTTAGGCATAATTATGTATTCATATCTTTAATAAATATTGCTCATGAACAGACATAGAAAAGCCCTAAATCAGAGGCTTTTAACCAATGGGCTGTTAGTAGTATCTGTTAGCTAGCCTTTAGCTAACCACAAAACAACAAAAACTGAAGAGAATTGTTAGACATAGAAAGGTATAAAGAAGCTACAGACGTTTACCTGTTTATGATCTAGGTTCCTTTGATCAGATGAACAAAAAGAGTACTACCTTTTTGCTCTTTCAGGGGCTGTTTCAAGAGCTAACCAAATGTTCTTTGTTCCTTCCCAAGAAAAAAACTTAAACCTGTGCAAATGAAAGAACAAGCTTCACAGATTCATCATTTATGAGAGAGGAGTCCTCAAAGAGGAAACCCTAACTGTAGAAAGAGAGGATGTGAGGTGTGGGAGAGAGGCAAAATGCGTTTGCTAGCAAGGCAACAGGGGGATAGAGGAGGAAGGGCAAAGAGAATTTAGTAAAATTAGTGGATAGAGAAGGAATGGAGCTAGGCAAAAGACAAAAGTAATAAATGGGAGGTACACTATAAAGAATGGCTAATCAAATAATATTATTTGGTTTGTGGGGATGTCTCCTATTTTTCATTATATCATGTGTCTCTTTCCCATGCCCTATGCCAATACTATTTTTATGTTATATCAAATATAGGCCAAACCAAGTTAACTCATTTGACAAAATGGCTCTTTTGTTTCTAATATTTTATCTATAAGCAAACTAGTAAATCAGAAAATACATATTTTATCCAAGAACAGGACCCTTGGGGATTTGTCCGTAGAAAACTAAACACTTCTCATATAATTTTACGATCGATTGAACTCATAATTGCAAATGAATAAGTTCAATTTGGATGTAGTTATTTATTCTGTTAGTATGTTGTCTGTTCCTTTATGATTACCTCCAATGGTGAGTGTACACTACATGATGTATTTATATTTTACTTGCTATTGGGATAACACATCAGCTTCGACCTCGTAATTAAGAGTTTTGCACTAACCTCATTTTCACGAAACGGTCGATAATTGCAATATCATGAGAGTTCATTGAAGATGTACGAACATCATTTCTGCCTGTAATTAAGGAAAAGGTCCCTCTTCATTATGATTTTAAGTAGCTTTCACCTTTTTGCATAATTCAACCCACATAATTTGCGTTCCTTTGATTAATAATAATTAGACTCTATCAAGTAATACCAACCATATAGGTATACCAGTTTTAATTACCACTTGTAAGCATTCATACAAGGTTCGTATCAGAATCTCAATACTACATATATATAAACATCAACTTTCCCCTTGATTAAGAATGTACCAGTGATAGGGCGTCTGCAACACTATTTGCTCTTAAGAGGCAGCTTCCTAGTTTAAGGATGGTACTAAATAATGTCATATAAGATCAGATTTGCAGAAAATATGTACTGGGTTGCATAATTTGCATTTGAAACTGTGAGCCTCAAATTAGAATCAACATTGATAGCTCTAATTTCATTATTCATTTAGTAAAAGTCCCATTTTAATTTCTCACATTTTTGAAGAATTCACATATAATTGCATTCTTAACATGGAAGTATAAAACTTTTACTTTACTTACATAATTTATTCCAAATAACTTCAATTTCAATTTTAGAAAACAAAGTTTGATGAATAACTGATTATATATAGTAGCTTTTGCTATCTTGGAGAATAAATATCACTCTGCGTCATCTAATAGAATTTTCTACAAATCCTAGCTAGATATTATTTGGAGGAGAGGTCTGACCACAGAACTTCAAATTATGAAGATTGAAACCCGCTAATACTACTATGGTTTTTAGTGCACCGAAAGAAACCAACTAGCTAGCACGTGTCCTAAAATAATTACTATTGCTAGCTTGAGCTAATAGACTTGATAGAGAGGAAAAGAATGTTCAGATTATATATGCATATTCCCCGTCTTAATATGTATATGCCTATATCGAATGATTGACCCCAAACTCTTTCACTTCATGCCTTTCGACATCATAGTAGAGGTAAAGTGCACAATTGCTCTATCAAACTATGAGCTTTGAAATCGTCCCCTAGCCCCAGTCAATTTCTTGCCTCATACGATGAAACATCTCTATTCATATAACTTAAGAGGCCTTTCGACCAGGAGCGATGGCAGTCTTCTTCTACTTTGACGATGTGTACATGTTGAAAGGAAAATGCAAACCCTTCTTCTTTCGTTGATAATATATGCTGCGGTGTCTGCATCACGAATCCTTTTTATTATTCTTTCAGAAATTAAATATTGATATAGGTGTCGAGGCCTGGAACTTTAAATATACTAGCTCAAGGAAAACAATTATGATATATTTGTGACTAGTATTAATTGCTGCTCTATTTATCACAAATTTAGTTACACTTTTATTTTTTATATGGTTTTCAGTTTTCAGTTTTCATTACTTAATTCTTATTTATATATTTTAAACCAAAATTTTTTTTTGAGTGGTTAATATCAATATAGTTACATTTTTACTACTAAAAATAAAAATAAATTAATTAAGTAATTAATTTTTCTGTTTAATATAATATTTGGAAATAGATATTAATAATAAGTTCAACATATTTTAAATAAATAACTAAATAAGTATGAAATTTGTAAAATTTATTTTTAAATCAATATTTATTCATTAAAATATTTATTGATTTTAAAATTAATGCCATTATCTAGAGTTAAATATTTAATTCTAAATAATTTAATTTTTAAAATTAATGTTATTATTTAGAATTGATTATTTGTTTCAAAATAAAATATTTTTGAAAATTTAAATTTGTGTATTTAATATACTTTAAACTTAAAATATATTTATTAAATACTTATATGTTTTGAAATGTTTATTTTTAAAATTAAATTTGAATTAATTATACAAATATGTTATATTACATTTTTTATAAGTTTTATTAATAATCAATGTTAAGTAACCAAAAAATTTAAATAATATTTGAAGAAGTATAGTCGTGATTCCACTAAAAAAAGGGCATGTTTCTGTTCCTAAGATTTTCTGTGGTAGCGTTACAGGTCTATGTTTTTTTTTAGAAAGGAAATTACAAAATCAGCGATGAAAAAAGAATCCTGATATATTCTCTAGAAGGATAAAATGGTACCCTATGGGTGGATTTACAAAGTAACTGACTCCTACACCAAAATGGTCTGCGTAATTGGCCAACCAGTCTACACATCTGTTGTTTTCTCGATAGATATGCCGATGAGTGACAGTCCAGTTTCTCGTGAATAGTTTGTGAATGCCCCTGACGATGGGATTGAGCGTCGTCGATCTGTGGGCCGAGGAGGAGAGGAGATCTATCATCGCAGTAGAGTCCACTTCTAATTCGATCCGGCAATAGCCCAGATTTCACGCGTATGTTAGTCTTGTATAAACACCCCAGAGTTCTGTTGACAAGGGTAAACACCATCCTAGGTTCTGAGTGAACCCTCCAAGCTAAGTAACACCATTGTCTCGTAGTACCCCTCCTGTTGTGGTTGAAGCCGAGGTCCGTTTGCATGCTCCATCCGTGTTAAGTTTGATCCATCCATCCATGGGCTTGCTCCAACCGGTTCGCTGCACTTGATAGGGCCGAACTCCAGGAAGTGCTCGACTGGGCCTCTCAATTGAATCTTGGACAAGACCTGCATAAGACAAAATAAGAGAGATTGGTAAAGAAGGCCAGGTAAACCGGGCGTCAAAACTTGTCAAATTCTTCCATTACCAGAGGAACCAACAAGTAATTCTAAATAAACTCGATCATTTGTGCCCAAATTCTCTGCGGTGGGTTTGAGGATTGCAGAGAAGCCACTTCCGAGTCGTCATAGTAAAAAAATCATTAAAAATTAAATGGGGAGGGAACGAGGTCCACACTTGGTGGGCTTTGACGCAGTCATGCATTACATGGATCGATGATTCCTCAAGGTGACAATGATAACAATCACCGTTCGTAGTGATTTGTTTACGGACATAATATTGATTAGTGAGTAACCGATCGTGAGCGAGGAGCCAAAAGAAAGAGCGAATTCGTAGTGGGCCTTGTCATTGTCACAGAACCTTCCAAACGTCATGAGGCGAGTCAGATTCATGATCTATGGTCATAGAATATGTGAAAGCGACGAGTGAACTGACAAATATCATAAATGCCCCAAATTTACAGCTTTATGTTTTCCAAAAAAATAAACAAGTAACAAGTTGCAAGTGGCTAAGGTAAATGGGTGAAATGCAAAAGTGTCCGTGTGCATAATTTCAAATAGGACTCCTACCCTATACCCACAGGAATCCGCTGCCAGTATAAGATGATAAAACCATGGAATTGACATCATGATGGTGACTTGCATGGAAAATGCCAATCGACTTCTGCATCAATTCTAAGGCTGGGTTCCCCTTGGATAGGGTCATTCGCTTGCTGGTATAGGTTATGATGCTGCTTATTATAGTGGCAATTCAGTAAACTAGCATCTACGTAAGTAAGGCCCTTGTCGAAAGTATTGTTTAGATAAGAAAGTTGAAGTGCTGCCTTTTGTTTTGTGTTTTTACATGATTGATTGAATTCCTGTTCCGTTGCTAAAAGTAAGAGTGCTAATGCTTTGCTTAATCGATAAATTGAATACGGAATCTCTTCCACCAAAAAAAAAAGGAAGAAAGAAAGCAAGATTCTAACCAATTTAGTTTATTACGGGAGTGACCAAGTGATGAGTATATTTAATAAAATGCATTATCTTAATACAATTTTTATAAAAGTATGTATATCTTTTAATCTTTTGTCCCAAAACGATTGCAATTCTAATTGTATGATTTTCATTAATTCGAATATAATTTTCAACACAAAATATATTAATTTATATGGTTTTCACTAAATCGATTATGATTTTTTAAAATGAAAGATTGTATAGCATTATCATCTTATTTTGTAAAAAAAATATTATTGAACATTAAAAAAATATTGAACTCTTTTATAATTAAAAAAAATTGTTAGACACCATCAGCCTCTCCACAAATCTTCTATGTCATTATCATCGTCATCATCATAATTCAGTTTGAAATCCTACAATGAAGTAGGGTCTGGAGAGCTCTGATAGTACGCAACTTTATCCCTCCATAATAGAGAGGCTTTTTTCAGTAGACCTATATATAAATATGACAATTAAAAAATGATGCAGAAAAAAACTGAAATGCTAAGAATGTAATGCTAAGAATGTAAGTAAATAAAATTAAATAAGTATGTAAATAAATAAAATAAAGCAAAACCAGGTAAAATAGCTTATCTTCTATGTCTTTCATAAAAATGACAAATGCCCTGTTCCAGATTGTGCTATACTTGCATAAGATATATATAGTTTTCATAGACTAAAGACACTAACGTAAAGTTGCAAGGTTAGTGATTGCAGAGAAGATGGGGGCTCATTTGGAAGGCATAGACTAAGGATCATAGGGGAACGCACAGAGTTACGTAGCAGGTGAGTCAGTGAGTGGGGGCATGGAGTAGGATAGAGGTAGCTGTCCCAAGTCTGCCAACAAATGTTGTTGTCGTTGGTCACTTTCACACCCCCGACCAGTAATTTTGGGTCCCTGTCTGTGATGATAGGGGTCGTGCTTAATTTCTCCTCTATACCTCCACTTCCTTTCTACTCTCCTCTCCCAGAAACAAGGATTTTTAATCCCTATGTCTCCATGTGTCAGTGTAGGCCTATGGCGGAGTGAACAAATATGTAAATAAGCTATGTAGAAGTAGAACATGCGTTCCTGGATACCCCAAATTGCAATGCAGTATGTAATGGTGATGAAATTGCTGAGCAATACCTAGCTGTATGTGATAGCAGCTACATGCCTGTTGCTAAGATATCACCATTTTTGTGGAAAAAGGATCTTCTTTCTCAAACCTACTTTATGTACATTAAAAGTCCCCCTGAAATATTTAATTTTTTTTATCAATATAAGTGCCATTTATGTACATATATCCTCACAATGGAATGGGTTTATATAAATTAATTTTATCACTCTTGCGCCAGCAAGTATTAAAGATGTAAAACATATGGAATCAAGCATATGCAATTGCATCAAGTGATTAATTAACTAAAGGGTTAAATATAGGGTAAATTATTCAAAATTTTAATTTATTGTAAATTTAATCCGCTGATAAATTTATTAAAAATTTTAAAATAAAAACTTTCTATTTTTTTTCAAAGTTATCTCAACTTTCTCCGTCAACCTAACCAATAATGCAATTGTTCAATCTTTGAAATCTCCATCACTAAAGCCATCCCTCCTCGTCCTTAATTCGCACTAATTACTGAATGCATCCACAGTCAAATTTAGACCTATTCTTGAAATTTTATAGGCCTTGGGTAAGTAAAAAAATGAGCTCTTATTTTGCCTAATTTTATTTTTTATGAGGGAGGAGCAAAGGCAGGTGTCTTTCCTGCCTTTGCCCAGGGTTGGGCCTAGCCAAATTGTCCCACTGATGATTAACGACCATGATCCGTTTGTTTTCTGAACACTGGGCTTTGTTTTTAGGTATACCTCTGTTACTTTTGTTAGGTCCCGTTTTCGAAGTCTAACTTGTGAGTAAAACATGAGCGCATCACTCCGTAGAGTTCTTGTAATGGAATCTCATTAGCTAACATAAGTTCATCTTCATTCTCATATAACATCCCAAAAATTCATATTTGAACACTTGATATACGACAGTCCATTCTTATGTTTGTATCCTCAATCGTCACCTTAAACATATCACTCATTTTTATCTCTTATTTCCACATCAAACTAAGTACATTTCAAGCCCATTTAAGCTTAAATGTATCATAGGAAAGCATCGATAAGTCCACAATATATATATACACATGATTTGGGACAAT
Source organism: Erythroxylum longipes (assembly GCA_027563885.1). Classification (NCBI taxonomy): domain Eukaryota; kingdom Viridiplantae; phylum Streptophyta; class Magnoliopsida; order Malpighiales; family Erythroxylaceae; genus Erythroxylum; species Erythroxylum longipes. Next base: position 3,067 of record JAOQMS010000041.1, on the reverse strand, counting down.
AGGCATAACTTTCACTATGGATGTCGGATCAAGGTCATTCAAGTATGGTTTGGAAGAGGACTTCGAGTTCTACAACTTCCGTGAAGACCCCAAAGAGAGAATTTTCCATTTAAAGAGTCAAAAAATTTGCACATTTATATAAATATCCTGAGAATGTCCACTTAGCAGACATATGTCCCTCCAAACGGACATGAACTGAGCTAGAATGCTGAAATTCCCAAGAAGGTCTGCTTAGAGGACGTCAAGTCCGCCCAACAGACATTTCTGGGTCAATTTCCAGATTTCTAACTCCTACAAGTTACCTACGAGCTCTCTTATGCATATCTATCATTTCTAACTTATTTTCCTCATCATTTTCCCTTTATTATCACTTTTATTTTAACTCAATATCATTTACATCCAAATCATAATTTATGTTTGGTCATCAGTCCAAAAACATAACATTCAAACTTATACACATTCATCATAAATTTCTGCACATGTTCAACTCTTTTTATCACTTTCATTTCATCTCTAACTTATCACACTAACTCTTCCAATTTTAAGACACCATAGTACTATTTTCCTGTTAAATCAAGTTAGAAAAGGGCTATAAAGTATCCAGCATGCACCCTGTGTAGCATCACTAACTTGTAAAAATCCTATCTTTCAAATCCGGTCTCAAAAAATTACACACTTTATATCATTGGAAAGCTAAGAGGAAAAACTACAACTTACAAGAAGACAACCTTGTCCAAATCAGCCTTGATTAATATAGTGTTCCCCCTAAAGTTAGAGCACATATTTTACCCCCATGAATGCTTGAAAATGTAATACGAAAACTTGGAAAGTTATGAGCAAATATAAATATATTTCATTAACATCAAAAGAAAAGAGTTTTACAAAGCTTTAATGTACATTTCAAGACCCAAATACATCATTGGTCTCATAATTCCAAAAATACAAAATATATATGAACGAGTGTTACTTGAGATGTGGCTAAAGCGTTGAGTTTTCACAAAATATACATGAACGAGTGTTACTTGAGATGTGGCTAAAGCTTTGAGTTTTCCTATACTAATTTAAATACAAAAAATATTTAGACTTGGAGTGATGTCTTGACTCTCTATCACTCGATTTCTTGCTCTTCACTTGGAGATGGGGAGGAATGGGAGGTGAGCTTAAAAGCTCGTGGGTAACAAGTTTATAGCCAGAGAAATAAGCAAAACTATTGAAAATATTCATTGCCATAGTAAATTGCATTGAATCCATAAAACACGTATTTCTCAAATTCTCAAGCTTGTCAAACAATTCATAAACAACATAAGTCATGTATTCATCAAACTTGTCAACAAATCATAAACAACTTAAGTCATGTATTCACCAAACTTGTCAACTAATCATAAATAACTTAAACACTCATAATGGTTTGGGTAGTCCATATATATAAGGGAATTCTTGTGAAGCTTCAATAAACATGAGGGAGTTCTTGCAAATCTCCAGTAAACACAAGGGAGTTATTGCGAATCTCCAGTAAATATGAGCGAGTCTGTGATGGAGCTCCATGCCACTAGCAGGCAGGCGGGAGAAGCCTTTAACATGGTCAACATGTACATGGCATGACATGATGGACCACCACAAACCCACACAAACATGAATTTCATGACTTGTAAACATATTGCACAAAAGGCACATTTCAGAAACATAATTTCCATAAGCATGAGATATTTCAAATACAATTTCCATAATCATTTCATAAATCATCAACGAGATTCATGTACCAAACATGTGGAAATTACTTAAATCATTTAAGAAGCAATAAATGCAACATTTATAAAGCAATTGAAATCATTTAACTTTATTGATTTGGAAAAATACTTATAGCTCATTAACTCAATTATAAACATGTAACCCACCTGGATTCCTTGCTTAAACACTTGTTTAAAAATAAATGCCCCTCCTCTTGCTCCTCTTGCCTCTCTTAATTCCCTTTAATATTGGCAAAAATCCAATTCAATAAAAATACAAATTGAGATCCCAAAAAGCATATTCACTAAAAATTGATTCCAAAATACTTAAACCCATGTATTTCCTAAGCTTCATGAACCAAAACCCTTCAAAAAATTCAAAGGATTTAAAATAGGCTTACCTTGAATCTTTACCAAACAATGAGATGTTTGGCTCAAATGAAAGCTCGTCTCTTCTTCCTTTCTTTTTCTCTTCTTGAATACCCTCAAAATCACTCTTAAAAACTAAGAAAAGATGAAACCCTAACTTTGTCTTCTTTCTTTTCTCTCGTGAATGAAACCCTCTCTCCTTTCTTTCTTTTTCACTTTTTTCTCTTCATTCTCTCCCTTCATTCACGTTTTTCTTCATCTAATAAACAAGACAACATTTTCCTCTTCCGATTCTACCCTTAATGAGTGCTAAATGTCTACTTTACCCTTCTTTAATACTTCATGGCTTTTATACTTAAGTGACATGCCACAATTGCCCTCAATACATTCCTGCTGCTTTAATTTAACTAACTAGTGTAATAAAATCCTACTAACACTGTAATAAATAATTAAATTCAAATAATAATTCTATCATGACGTTATAATTTATTTAAATCATGCTTAACTCAACAAAAAAATTCAAGGGCCAACAACTTTTTTATGATACTTTTATTTGAAGGTTTTTGTTATAACTTGGAAAGTTGGAACCTTATAGATTTATTTGCTTTTTGTTGTTAAGCTTGATTTCATCCTCTTTCTTGTTTCCAATATCGACCAAGTTAATTAATCTTGTGTATTTTTTCTTAAGGTAACGAAGGGAAGGGGAATTTTTGCAGAGGTCTGAAAGACACTGCAACAAAAAGTGGTTTAAGCAACACTAAAGTTGTAACATTTTAAAATGTGTTGCTTAATACTAATATAACGCAACAGTATTTAAAGCATTGCCTTTGGTAATATTAATAGGCAACGCTAATATTAATTTGTTGCCATATATTTAAAAAGTAGGGATGTCAATTTTGGCCCGGCCCGTTTTTGGCCCGGGTTTGGCGGGCCACGGGCGGACCATGGTCCGCCGGGGCTGGGCCGCGGGG
>JAOQMS010000040.1:68330-81372 GCA_027563885.1 Erythroxylum longipes | reverse complement strand
CTTTGGACTCCATAATGGCTGTCACTTGTGAGTCCCATTCTTTTGGCAATGAACGAAGAATCTTTTTCACCTTCTCGCTATCTGTCATGTGCTTTCCAAGGTTGCCTAATCCATTGATAATTTCTACAAAACGATCAAGCATAGTGAAAATAGACTCACCTTCCTTCATGACAAACATTTTATAGTCATGGAGAAGCATGTTGATCTTTGTTTCTCAAACTTGATTAGTTCCTTCGTGAGTGATGGGTAGTCTCTCCCACATTTCTTGAGCGCTAGTGCATGAGTTCACTCGATTTCTCTCCTCAACGGTGAGAGCGCAATATATCAGCTTCATGGCTTTTGCGATGATGAAGGCTTTCTTCCAATCACTGTCATCATATTCCAACTCCGTCTTTACCTCGCCATTTTCATTCAAAGGGACGTGTGGACCGAAGATTATGATCTTCCAATATTCCACTCCCTCACTTATGATGTAGTACTTCATAGGATTTTTCCAAGAACAATAGTTAGTACCATTAAAAAGAGGAGGGCGATTATTTGTGTTACCTTCTTCCGCTATATTGTTGTGTGTCAAGTTCACTGCCATCCTTGGATTTTTAGCCTGCTCTGATACCAATTGAAAACGATCTAGAAGGGGGGTTGAATAGATCTTTTAAATTTTTTGCAAAGTGCTACAAAACAGAGAATTAAAACACACAAGACAAACAAAAACAAATCGAAATATAAAAGAGTAGAGAAGAGAGGAGAACACAATATTTATAGAGGTTCGGTGCTAAGACCTACGTCCTCTACCTAAGCTCCCACTTAGGATTTTGTCAAAGCTCTTTACTACACACTTTTTAGTTTAGTGTGAACTCTTTCAATCAACTTGACTTCCGGCTCAAGCTACACCTTACAGATGATTTGTTTTCCCGGCACAAATCCTACCTTCCAAGTGATTCTGCTCTAATCACTCAATTCACAATAATAACAAGAATGGTAATGAAGTAATAAATCTCAGTACAGCTGAAAACAATCTGGATATGCTATGTAAGAATATGAGAGCAATGAGAGAATAATTTTTCACTATCGCCCGTATACTTCTTTCAGAACTTGTATATATCTTCCTCTGAAGTGAAGACCTTTATTTTCAGGCTGCAAGACTTTCCTAGCCATTGTAGAACGCTCCTAGCCGTTGTACAAAGATTTGCTCCCATTTAAAATGGTTTGACAAATTCAAACTCTGTTCAGCTGTAACTGATAGTCGACCATTCGGTATGTAATAGTCGACTAGTACATCATAGTCAACTTGTCTTCCAAGTGTTAGTCGACTAGCACACTCTTTTTATATGAATCTTCAGCTCTGTGCTTCGAATAGTCGACTTATAACATGATAGTCGACTTGTCTAGTTCTCCAACTAACAGATCTGATTGATGATAATCGACTTATAACATGATAGTTGACTTGTCCAGTTCTCCAACTAACAGATTTGATTGATTCTCCAATCTTTGACTGTTGAGATACATATTTAAAATCCTCATGCAAGATCTTCACATAAAATCCACGTTTTTAATTCTGATTCTCATTTAGTCGACTAGTGTAATTTTTCAAAATAGGTGCTTCATCTCTGACTATCATTAGTCAATTCTCCATCAACACGAATAGTCGACTTATGCAAGTTACAGTCGACCAGTGTTCCATTTTATTAACTTCCTGAAATTATTTCTTAATCATTTCTTTAAGTTTTATAATTATCAAAACATAAAAGGATTTAATTTGTCAACCTCCATTGGTCCAACATAAACAATATTCATACTTGGCTCTTGTAATTCTATTGTACTTCGGTGAAAGAATTAATCTGGATAAGAACCCCACAGATATAAATAAGGAGTACCGAACTGCGTTAACAAATCTTGGTATTAATGTACTTTTGGTTCTTTAATTTTTCTGATTTTCTTTATTTACTAGAAACGATCTGAAAATTTGCAAAACTATTACCTCTACGGTTTTTATCATCATCCTGTGCATTTAGACGTATCACCAGAATCAACAAGTTCGGCTTTGATTATGACATGAGCAGGCTTGGAGGTTTGAACTTGGAATCATAGTTGACCAACTAGATTTAAGCAAATGAAACTTTGTGATTGAATCAATGATGTATCATCCAGTACTGCTACTAAAAGCTGCAATTTTCGTGCCCATATTTGACATTGCAACTTTAACTATTTGGAGTTATTTGGAGCTGACGGCAAAAAGCAAACAACGACTTTACCCTACTTGACTATTCGACTAAGAGCTGTGTTTATTTTAGCTTAAACGTTGTCGTTTTTGTTTTGTTTTATTCATGCTACTTGGCTATGCGACGTCGTCGCTAGATGAACCTAACCTTGTAATATTGACTTAAGACCTTATGTTTCTCATTCAATTTATTAATACTTTTTACTTTTTCAATCAAAAAAAAAAAAAAACTTTAACTCTTCTGTATATGTGTTGGGTTTGGGTTATCCGTAATTCTCGAGTATGTTCATCAGGTGTAAAGTTGTAGATGCCTGAACACAATACTGAAACAAGAATCGATTAAGAGTAGTTGGTCTGAAGAAGAGGAGATTTTGAGGTGTTTCTCTCATGTAACAAGATTTAATAGGCTGATGGCATTTGATAACAACATAGCTTTATTTGCTATTGAACAAGGTGTAGATTTCTGTGGATGGTTGGCCTGGAAGGGAAAAGTAGAGATCCTGAAATGACTAGTTCCTCGGGAAGACGACGTATATCCGATCATAGACATGTCGTCACTGCGACTTGTGATCACTTTCTAAGCATCAGCTCCATAATTGACAGATCCAAAAGAGTGTCTGTTTACAAGACAGATAAAAACTAGGAAATCCACAGTAGTTTAGTTCTGTTCTTTTTCCTGTCATAGGCATGTCGTCGCTGCGACTTGTGATCACTTTCCAGGCATGAGCTCCACAGTTGACAGATCCGAAAGAGTGTCTGTTTACAAGGCAGATCAAAGCTAGGACATCCATAGTAGTTTTGTTCTGTTCTTTTTCCAATTTGAATTATCAGTAGCCTTTGGTGTTATTGTTGTTCCTTCCATCTTTAATATTTTCTAGTGTTCTTGCAGCAGATTCTGTTAAGGATTATGCAATAAATCTAAGGCTTCATGTTCAACTCCTAATCTGTGCTAAAATGGTGCGAAATCCAAGAAAGTTCTTAACTTTATTACAATTGGCAGGAAAAACGATGATTTTTAACGGAATAGACGAGCAGTTACACTTTTGTACACTTCCTACATTAAAATTTTACAACTGCTTGTCTTGTCCGTAAATAGTCTACACAAACCAAAGTACTGAGCTTTAACCAAACGCCGATGGAGTTTGGTCGCATACATAAGCTCAATTTATTAGCAACTTTGATTGGTGGCAGTGACGATGGTGATAAGCCTTTCCTCTCTTCCCCACGCCGCCAAACTCCTCACGCCGCCCAATAATTGCTCTTCCCGCCATAAGCACTCTTCTTCTACCTTAAAACCCCCGTGCACTCTCGGCTCCCTGAAACACCGCCTGAACCACCACATCAATGGCGGCCAACTCCGGGAAGCAATCTCGACCCTTGATCTCATGTCCGGACAAGGGTCCCACCCTGACCTCGTCACTTACTCTCTTCTCCTCAAATCCTGCATTAGGTCTCATAACTTCCGGCTTGGCAAGCTCGTCCACGATTACCTGACTCGGTCAAAGCTTGAGCCCGACTCGGTCCTGCTCAACTCTTTGATCAGCCTTTACTCAAAATGCGGTGAGTGGGACAGAGCCAGTGAGATATTTGAGGATATGGATGATAAGAGAGACTTGGTTTCGTGGAGTGCTTTGATATCTGGTTACGCTAACAATGGATTGGAATTGAAAGCTTTGAGTATGTTCATTGATATGCTTGAGTTAGGGTTTTATCCAAATGAATACTGTTACACAGCGGCCATTCGGGCTTGTTCCAACAGAGGGTATGTTTCTTTTGGGGAGATAATTTTTGGGTCAGTGATAAAGACTGGATTTTTGGAGTCTGATGTGTGTGTTGGGTGTGCTTTGATTGATATGTTCATAAAGGGTAAGGTTGATTTTGAGTCTGCATGTAAGGTGTTTGATAAAATGCCTGAGAGGAATACAGTCACTTGGACTTTGCTTATAACTAGATTTCAACAATCGGGCTTTCCAAGAGAGGCTATAGATTTGTTTCTGGATATGCTTGTGTGTGGATATGTTCCTGATAGGTTTACTCTAAGTGGAGCCGTTTCCGCTTCTGCTGAACTAGGGCCGTCCTCTCTTGGACAGCAGTTGCATTCCTGGATAATAAAAAAGGACTTGACTTTGGATGTCTGTGTAGGGTGTAGTTTGATAGACATGTACGCAAAATGTACATCGGATGGATCCGTAACTAGTTCCAGGAAGGTGTTTGATAGGATGGTAGATCATAATGTCATGTCTTGGACTGCAATTATTTCAGCATATGTGCAGAGTGGAGCAGATAATTGGGGAGCTATAGAGCTCTTCTGTGACATGATTCAGGGACCAGTTAAACCAAACCATTTCACTTTTTCAAGCATCTTTAAAGCGTGTGCAAACTTGTTGAATCCGAGTGCTGGTGAACACCTATATTCTTATGCTGTGAAAATGGGGCTTGCATCAGTTAACTGTGTGGGGAATTCTCTTATTAGCATGTATGCACAATGTGGTGACATGGAAAATGCTCGGAAAGCCTTCAACGTTATGTTTGAGAAGAATCTGGTTTCTTATAATTCAATTGTTGACGCATATGCTAAGAGTTCAAATCTTGAAGAGGCATTTGATCTAAGTCGTGAATTGGAGGATACAGGGATTGAAGCTGATGCTTTCACGTTTGCTAGTCTTTTAAGTGGAGCTTCAAGCATTGGTGCAATTGGCAAGGGTGAGCAGATCCACGCTCGGGTTCTTAAATTGGATCTTAAATCAAACCTTCATATATCAAATGCATTGATCTCTATGTACTCGAGGTGCGGAGATATAGATGCTGCCTTTCGAGTTTTTAATGAGATAAGAGATCCTAATGTTATATCCTGGACTTCGATGGTCACAGGATTTGCAAAACATGGATTTGCAGCTAGAGCTCTGGAAACATTCTGCCGAATGTTAGAGGCTGGTGTGATGCCAAATGAGATAACCTACATTGCTGTTTTATCAGCTTGTAGCCATGTGGGATTGATTTCAGAGGGATGGAAGCACTTCGAGTCAATGACTAGAGATCACGGGATTGTCCCTAGAATGGAGCACTATGCATGTATGGTTGACTTATTAGGCAGATCAGGACATCTAGTCGAAGCTATGGAGTTTATTAACTCAATGCCCTTCAAGGCCGATGTTCTGGTCCTCCGCACATTTCTGGGAGCCTGCAGAGTTCATCAAAACAGAGACCTCGGGATGCAGGCAGCTAAGATGATTCTTGAACAAGACCCTAATGATCCAGCAGCATATGTTTTATTATCAAACTTGTATGCTTCAGTTGGTCAATGGGATGATGTAGCAGATATCAGAAAAAGCATGCAAGAGATGAATTTGATTAAAGAAGCAGGTTGTAGCTGGATGGAGGTGGACAACAAAGTCCACAGATTCTATGTTGCAGATACTGCACACCCGAGAGCTGTGGAAATCTACAGAGAATTAGATCAGTTGGTTCTTGAAATAAAGGAAATGGGTTATGTTCCTGACACAGATCTTGTTCTTCATGAGGTGGAGGAGGAACATAAAGAGCTTTACTTATTCCAACACAGTGAGAAAATTGCTGTTGCATTTGGCCTAATTAGTACAGGCAGATCGAAACCGATAAGGGTTTTCAAAAACCTTCGTGTCTGTGGAGATTGCCACACTGCAATGAAGTACATTTCGATGGCTCGGGGGAGAGAAATAGTGTTAAGGGATTCCAATCGATTTCACCATTTCAAGGATGGAGCTTGCTCCTGCAATGGTTACTGGTGAACTTTATCTTAATTCCTGCTGATTACTGAAAGATGGTATAGTTTTTTCATCGTTCAGTTTCTGGTCAGGATTGGCATCAGGCATTGTATAGCTCCTGGCAATTAGAACATCGTTAACATTTCTCCTGTCTACAGCTGCAAGTTCTGACAAAAGATATATATACCAGAAGAATTTACTTATGTTTCTGCTTCCAAAATGATGAAACTATGAATAACTAAACCTTTAGTTACTAATATCAAGTTTTTAATCTTCGAAGACATGTGCTAGAAGCTGCTTGGAATCCATAAATCCACAAATCCACTGGTTTAAAGACTCCAAATTCTTCTTCCTGACTCAGGAGGAAGCATTTCGATTTTCTTTCCTGATATGATTTTGTTCATTTGCATGGAAAGCTATAATATCAATTTCTCTCCTGACAAACCTGATATGATTTTCTTTTTCATTAATCTCTTGATGAGAGAAGCTATGGTTTATGGTTAGGTTCTTAATATAATTTATGATCAAAATTGCAATTCTGAATAACTTGCTTTGGCATGACTTGTCTTCTTCGTCCAATCTTAAACAGAACAACTTCCCAGGGCGGGGAAAGTTGATAGGGACTTCCTTCTAAAATGGAAACTGATAAGTTCTTCACCTTCTGCATATGATTTAAGTCCTGGAAAAAGGTTTTGGTATGTTCAGAAGTTGGTTCAAAGGACCTAATCAAAGTGATGTAATGTTGAATAATGGCAGACTTGAACAGTGCAGTGGTGTTATAGGATTTTTATTATGCTCAAAAGAGGGATCACCTTTTGACTTTCTGAATCCTCTTGAGAAGGTAGAAGGAGCTATCAATCATAAAAGAGATCTCAGGCTTTATAATTCAGAGGTAATTACTTGTTTGCTCATCAGTTTCCAGTTTTCTTGGGGATACCTCTAATGTTCAGGATCCTTGTTAAGTTGAACGACATGACCTGCAGTTTTTCCTATGCTTTCTCTACCTTGTTTAAGACATTTAAGTCGTTAGTTCCTGTCTGAAAGATTTTACTCATTAAACTGTTGACTCAGTTGTTGTGTTTTCCTGAACAGATTCACTCTGCTTCCTTTGCATCGCCAACATTTTTAGAGGGCACTGAAGTCTCTGTGATTCCAACAGAAATGAAGTGGAAGAAGCAAATTCTGAAATCAACGACATATGTTTTTGTATCAATCATGGCTCGCTGCGAAGCCATAAGCGGGTGTTATACTTATCAGGAAGAGAATGGATCGTACCAAGAAAAATGAGATGGAAAATCTTGCTTTTTGTCTCTAACTTTCTTTCTTCCTGCATTTGGGGAACTGGTAGTAAGACACTTTCGTGCTTCCTACCTCAAAAGGAATTAGTTACTAGATTTTTGTCTCTGACATTCTCTCATACTTCTCTTGAACCAGAAAGACATCAATCATATAAAAGTGAAAATGAAGATGTTCCCAAGATCCCATAAACACCCCGTTACCCTCCCCCCGGAAAACCTACACTGTCGTATCATTCTTGCAAGTTCACTACTTTATCTTGATGTTTGTGCTTAACTTTCAATTGAAAGGAATTGTATTCATTGCTTCGTTGTCCAAATTACCTTCCAAGTTCCAATCAACCTTGTAAAAGTTTGACAAAAACAATACAACATTGACAATATACACAAACACATATACTACATCCTGCAGATCTACTGCACCCCACCAAACTGGCGTAGCTACTAATCGCAGTGTTCCAGCTTCAACCTTTCTTTCCCTTTAAAACGAAAAGGCTTCTTCACTTTCCACTTAGTGCACATATCACAATTGATAATACAGTCAATCCTGCCTATCGTTCATCAGCCGTAAAATCAGGTTCTGCCGGTTTCTGAGGAAGCATAGGCGGCACTCTGTCAGCCATTCTTACCTTGCATGTTCTGCTACGTCGCAGACGACGTAGAGCATTGGCAGCAAAGCGAGAGGCATATATAGTTGCACCTAAACTTGGTGTGCTTCCACTTGCATTCGCCTTGGCTAATGCATCTTGCAGCCTGTTCTCTTCTTGCCTAAGAGACTCTTCCAGCTTCTTTTTACTGTATCGCCGCCAAGCAGCTTGGATAAAACAGGCTGCCCATGTCCTCCATTGCTGAGAGTAAAACCTGAATGTGTGACGGAGTTGTTTGCTGTGGAGCCGCCGGAATTGAGAAGCAACAAACTTCAGGTCATCAGCCATTAAAGCAAAAGCTTCAACTTCCGAAAGGGTCTGCACAGTTCGGGTTGAGATGGGAAGGTTTGATGACGAATGGGGGTCTAGAGCCCATGTCAGAAGTTCTTCACCACAGAAGTCACCAGCCTTTAGGTACTCAGAGTTGAAGAAACCAGTTCTTCCACCATTAGTGGTCGTCGTCAACAATTTGCCTCGCATGATGAAGAGCATCTCATCCACTGGATCACCCTCACGAACAACGTAGCTTTCCTCTGTGTAGAGTGCTGGTTTCAGACGGTCGCACATAGCATCTAACAGTTGTTCATCCATTTTCTCAAACATTGGCACCTTCGAATGCATCCAGAAAGCACAGAGTTAGTTGAAGACATACAGGTTACAAAAGAAAGCACCCCAAGTGATCAAAAAATTGCAGAAGATGGTAGAACTCACTCTCATGAGCAGAGCCAAGCAGAGATGGCGTTTTATGTCCCTTCTAAGGTCCTTAGGAAGATTATGAACCAGAGTTTCTTCATCAACACCTCTGGTCTCTTGCCACTTATATTGTTCATATCGCCTGATCCGTTCCCTCAAATTCTCAGGAAGCAAACGGTGAGACATCCACTGCTCAGCATCTCGCCTTTTAACTCTCATTTCCTCTAGTCTTGTAGTAGTGGACTGCAAATACGTCTGTTCAAAGCAACATTGGCTCATCACACTTAATATCCAATGAAATTTAACTATTTTAGCCTAACAATGCAAGAATTACAAGAAGTTCATTGAAAACCAATCAAGAATCATGTCTCAACGAGCAAAAGATTTGCGAGTACCAGAAAGATTAAAGAAAACAGGTATGTGAAACATCAACAATGAAGAACATCAAATGCAAATGCAGCCACCATCAAAATATTGGTTTCAGAGGAACTTTACCATTGGACATCCACAAACCAGAAGTCCAATGACATCAAATGGAAACTTTTGTCCACAAATGAGCATGTGACCGTAAAAATCAGCTTATGACCAGTACTTGCAATAAAACAACAGACCTTACAATGAAAGGTATATGGAATACCAAGATTCTGATTATATTCTAAAAACCATAATTGCATAAAGGACTGGAAATAGAAGTTATCAGCACCAACCTGCATATTTCCAATAAGAAATGAGAACAGGACCAAACCGGAGATAGAAATGAAAACTGCAAAGCAGATTTCCCAGACATAGGTACTTGTACCAAGGTTTTGGCCAAGAGAACTGCAAAAAAAGCATCAAACGTAAGGCACCACACATTACGTTTGTAAGTTGAAGCAAACTGCAAAATGCTGTACCTCAGATTTCGCAAGCCCCACCAAAAACAGTAAAAGAACTTCTTCGGAAAATCAGTAGAAGCTACAACACCAGACTTGAGAGCATCAAGAAATATTCCGAATTCGAAAACCTGTTTATCAGACTGTATTGGACAATAGTCATTAAGGAATGTCTTATTCCCTACTTCACCACCACAATATAGAGTATTCCTGTTACATCCAGTTTTCCAACAGGCATCTTTCCAGCAAGAAGTTTGTCTCTCAATGGAAAACAAGTACCAATAGGCTCCAAACACCTGAAATCAGAATTTGACAATAATCATCTAAACATTTGTATTAAAGCCGGAAATAGCATTTCTGTGAATAACATCTTCTGTTCATGCAAACTAACTAGGGGAGCTAATAGTGCGTGCTTAATTTATTGAAATTTGAGTGTAACTTACCTATTAATACCATTACAATCACAGTGACAATCTTTTAAGTAAAAACTCTTTGCATGATGAAAAGCAGTCTCCATTGATGAAGCACACAAAACATATGCTTATCATGCAAATGCAGATAAAGGAAGAGTATAGGAATATACAGGAATAAATTAGAGAATAGAATCAATGGAATGAAAAGATGAAAATTCTCCTGAAACCCAATGCCAAGGAATCCTGTTCCGAATCACTGAGGCATCGGCATAGAGGAATAATGCATATCTTTCCATTATCTATGAAAATAAGCATTGTTATAACAGTAAAAACTTACATGACTAGCTACCATGTAAAGAAACAGATTGAATGCAGCTCCCGCCCAGGCTGTTTCTGTAAGTATTCCAGAAGTTCTTGTAACTTCCTTGTACAATGGGTAAATCCGCATGACCCTTGGCAAATACTGGAAGAGGACAACAAATTTCAGCAAGTTCTTTGTATTCAAAGATCTTGAGCCCCTCATCTTTGGGATGATTATTAGAATCACCACCTGCGTGTAAACCATAAAGTTAAGATTCCAGATATAGTATCAATCCCCAAAATACCATGCCAAAGGTTATGTCTATTTCCAAATCACCCCTATTCTATCTACATAAAATGCTAATCCAGATGCTTCGAGAGTGTCCAACCATTTCCACAACTAAAATACTAGAGTTGAAATGTCATCAGTACTGAATATAACTATTTAAAGTTGGTAATTGTCCTGAGTCTTTGGACCATATGAACAATGTTGAATACAACACAATGCACATAGCGTAACTAAATAGAAAGCTTATTCCAGGAAATATGATCGACCGACCATGCTAGGAAAGATTCACTTGTATGCCAAACAGAATCTATAGGCTACACTTCACCTGTGGGAGAGGAAGGACTGCAAGAATGTCGATCAAGAAATATGATGACAGATACCTCTTTGCTATTGCCCATGAATCTTCAACAAGCACTCCCCTTCCAAAAACTCGAGACGAAGGAGCAATAAAACCAGTGCGAAATTGAAAAATAATGTGAAGTATATAGAAGACATCAGTGAATGAACGCAAAACACTGGCAGTAACCTCCATTTTCTCATCCAAGCTAAGGCACTTCTTGTCATCATCAATAACAGGAACATAAAAGAACAGGGGATCGAGTGAAACAGCAACCAGACATGACAATACAAATATCTTATTCCACTTTTGAAGGAAAGGCCCCTGTGGATCAAGAATTTTTATTCTGGAACTTGAGCTTTTGTCAGCAGAATTGCCAAAGGAATATGACTTCAAAGATTTTCTGATCCTTTTAATTCTTTCAGAACCAGACTCCAATCTTCTGTGAAACTTTTCAGAAACTGAGCTTATAGTCTTTCTAAATTTTCCTGAATATAACACATGACTGTCAGAGTACTGTCCTTCTACACTTTTTTCCGAATTCCAATCCTGAAACCTGAAACAACATCGTTGTAAGAAGTCAAGTGTATAACATTTCAACTTAAGAAAACACAATTTTATAACAAGTTAAAATGAAAACAACTCACATATCAGAAACATCCTAAACAACAACTATCAGATTCAAATAAGAATGAATATACAGTGGCAATGTGAGAACATAGCAATCCCAGAAAACAAAAAAGAAAACGAACCTCACAGACTTGTCCCGAGTATAATTCATAACTGAACTTCGTGTAATGTTATCAACAAAACCCGTCAAATCTCTTCAAGAACTTCTTAGAAAGCATCACATAGGAACTCCTGCAAACGTTAGAAAAATCCTGGTTTAAACCCGACAACAAACGCAACGAAACGAAGCACAAGTTGGAAACATCCCAATCCATGGATAAAGTTCACAAACACTCACTAACAGCAAGGGAGACGAAGACCCAGAAACAAATTGCAAAAAATGGAGAGTTGAAACATCGCAGTTTCCAATCCCTTAGAAAACTTCCATTTCCATAACCCCGCATCCCAAAAATGGAAACTTTTACAGGAGAAACTGAACAAAAATGGAAACTTTAAAACATGCTAGATTCCCGGAAAATCTAAAAACGAAATCCGAAAACCGCCTAACCACCGGTTTCCTTCTCAACTCACGATGCAATTACTATCCAACAAAAAATCGACTCAAAACAAAAAAAAAAAACTAAGAATATAAACATGGTAAAGACAAGAAATTGAATTCAGCAGAAGAATCAACTCAAATCGCCAAAAGATCAAAAGGGTTGACAGTAACTTACTTGAAAATAAGAAACCAGATTTTAAAAAATAAAAAGAAAGAAGAACTTGAGGACTCCTCCCAATTTGGTTGGTGCCAAGAGAGTATCAAAGACACTTCCTTTCTCTTCACTTTTCAACGTCAGCTTCTTGTTAGTGAGTTATTAGATTACTTGTCTGAAAGAAAGAAAAAAAGAGAGGGTACAAACACTACGGAAATGTCTAGGAAACATCGAGGTCAAGTGGTCAACAACAGCAGTGTTCTGTGTAATAAAAAAGATAAAATTTCTAAGAAAACAGAGAAAAAAACCAAACTTTAGTAGGTAACACTGTACATAGAAAGCATTCCTCTTGATGAAGGTCAAGAATTAATCAATTACTGTTATAAGTCGATGGTGTATGACCGGTTTTACCGGTTCCGCAAAACATTCAACTTGTTTTTTTGTCTAACAATTTTTTTTGTTCTTTAATTACATTACTTATTAGTTGATTTTATCAGCAGTTATTTATAGGCATGTCAATCGAGCCCGGGCCGACTTAGTTGACTGTAGGCATATTAATGGCCCAGGCCCGGACTGACGGTGGCCTGTGGTCCGATCGTGACCTGATAGGTTGGGATAGGCCAGTCCGTAGCCAGGGCTATAGCCCTCTAGCCGGCCCGCCCAACTCAACTATTAATTTTTTAAAGAAAAAAATTCAAAACGATATCGTTTCAGAAAAAAAAATATAGGCTACAGGCTGATCTGGGCAAACCTTGATTGACCTGTGGCTAGGCTAACTTAGGCCAAAAATGGACCAAGTTGGGCCATAATTGTTATTATTAATTAGGCTATCAGCTAATTTTAGGTTAGACATAATCTAATAGCTCAAAGTTAAGACCAATTTGAGATTTTAAAAAATCAAATTCAACTCATA
>JAOQMS010000040.1:32533-68230 GCA_027563885.1 Erythroxylum longipes | reverse complement strand
CCTCTTATTCTTCTTCTTTGTTCTTTCATCTCCATCTTCATCATATTCATCTTCTTCATATTAAAACCTACTTCTCTATACTTTTTTTTTCGTTTTCTTCACATTCAACATTCTTTTTCCACTTCCTTAATCTATTAAAACAAGAAAAACTAAACAAAGAACTTACCTAAGCTCTTCCTTTTTCTTCTTTCTGTTTTTCTTTCTTTCTTTCTTCTTCTTTTTCTTTTTCCTTTTCTTCTTCTAGTCTCTTCCACGAATTCTCCCTTCTTTTCTCTCACGACTCCCTCTCCTTTTGTCCTTTGTATGAGTTTTTTACCATTTTGCCCTTCCTTATTCAAGTATTTTCATAACTACCATTCTCTTTATTCTTCTCTCTTCTTTAATTCTCACCACTTTACTACACGACTTTCTCCTCTTTGTCTTATTCATTTAAGACATATTTCTTGTGTTTTTACCAATTTACCCCTTCTTTTATTAGGAAATTCTTATTAACTCCTTCACTTTCATATCACTATATAAAATTCAAAATATACTTTCTTAGACTCCAAAAATTTCTAATTCATAAATTCTAATTTATTTTCATGCATACTAATTTAATAAAATAAATAAGATAAAAATAAAATATAAATATAAAAATCCTAAAAGTAGGATCCAACAAGGGAGTGTGAGTAAGACGGTTTATAATCATCAACAACCTGGCTTTGTTGATCCTGAACACCCTACTCATGTTTGCAAATTACGCAAAGCTATATATGGTCTTAAACAAGCTCTACGAGCATGGTACCAGGAACTCCGACTCTTTCTCGTTCAATATGGTTTTGTTGCAAGAAATAGTGATTCATCTTTGTTTGTATTTTCTTGGGATTCAGTACTTATATATTTTCTAGTTTACGTTGATGATCTACTACTCACTGGGAATTCTTTTGCTCATCTGGCACGGTTCATGGCTGCCATATCCAGTCGTTTTTCGCTTAAAAATATGGGCGCACCATCTTACTTTCTTGGAGTGGAAATCATCCCAACTGCTGGAGGTTTGTTTCTTACACAACAACGCTATATTCATGACTTACTTGATCGCTTTCATATGGCAGAATGCAGCCCTTGTACCACACCTCTTTGTACCTCGTCTACCCTCAAACTTGACGACGGGTCCTCCTCTCCTGATGGAAAACTGTACAGAAGTATACATGGAGCTCTTTAGTATGTTACATTTACCAGACCTGATCTTAGTTTTCCTATCAATAAACTGTCCCAGTTTATGCACAAACCGTCGGAGCTTCATTTTCAACAACTGAAACGCACTCTTCATTACCTGAAGCATACTCATAACTATAGTTTACACTTGACTAAACCATCTCATCTACGCATTCATGCTTATAGCGATGCCGACTGGGGAGGGGATACTGACACCAAGCTCTCTACGTCTGCTTATGTTATTTATTTTGGTGATAATCCTGTATTGTGGAGCTCCAAAACGTCAGCGAACAATTGCTCCATCATCTACTGAAGCCGAGTACCGGGCAGTAGCCAGTACTACCGTCGAAGTCATGTAGTTGCAGAACCTTTTGAGTGAGCTCCATGTTCCGTTATCAGCTACTCCTCAGATTTTTTGCGACAACTTGGCAAGCACTTACGTCAATTCCAATCCCATGTTTCACTCACGAATGAAGCATCTTGCCTTGGATTGTCACTTCGTTTGTGAACAGGTACAACAAGATTCTCTTCGGGTGTGCCATATCTCTACCTGTGATCAAATTGCAGATGCTCTTACGAAGCCTCTCTCACGATACAAATTTGAACAACTCCGTTTCAAAATGAGCGTCGCGGCTCGCGAGCTCCTCTTGCGGGGGCATATTAGAGGATAGATATGAGTATATATGGTTAGAGATTTACGGGTGATTTGATATATCTTTTGTAACAATATATCTCGTAGAATAGAAATCAATTTGTAACTAATTAATTAGATCTTCCTTCTGTTCCTTCTGTATTTAAACCATTCGTTTCATTGTAATTTGGAAGAGTGGAAATACACAATTATCAGCTCCTGTTTATCATGCCATTATTTGTTTGACAGGGCCGTGCACAACCATGTTAAAATCTTTAGCAGTTTCTTCATCTTATCCGGTCACTGGAGAAGCTACTCATTTTGGACTCTTCTCACCAAATGGACTCTTGTTTGGATTGCGAACAAGGTTGACGATAAGTCGCCTTTAAGGCCTGAGCCCGATTCAGAAAAAGATGCAACCTGGAGTCCGATTAAGTCCGAAGATACGAGCCTGAATTCATTCAAAGCATAATTTGGTTCGTTATCTCTGGATTGGTCGGTCTAAAAAGTCGGGACTTTACCAATTAACTTCGTCGTCAAGTATGTGACAGAACATAAACAAAAAGTAAACCAAAGGCTATGATAAGTTTCTTCAACGACCGATGACTGAAAAGGTTGTTCAAAGTTCAAACCTCGATTCCTGGAAATGTTACTAAAAAGAAGATTATTAGAAAAGACAGTTAAAACAAAAGTCATGGGAAGGTAATCAGAAACTTCAATACATTAAAAAAATTATTAAACAAATTTTTAAAATTCAAATTTACAATAATTGAAGAATTAGACCGATTCAGTTTATTTTAATAATTTTTATTATTATAAATTGATTAATTTATTAAAAAATAAATATTTTATAAAATAATCAATTTTATAAATTAAAATAAATCACTTCATTTTTATTTAATAGTTTAATTTTTAATAAATAAAGATGACCTTCTTTTAATCTTATTTTAAAATTTTTATTTTTGTTTATTATTATTATTATATAAAAATCGGTAGTTTTGATGCGAATTACCGCGTGTCTTCGTTGAAGACATTAAGAAGGAAGACTGGTCGGAGCTGCGAACAAGAATCTTAAGAGCAATATTTTATATTTTCAAACACGACATACGACAACATCAGAAAAAACAAACAAAAAGAAAGTGAACGGTCGGAAGCTTCGTGACCGCAGAAGCCAAACTCATGCGAAGACTACGTCTTACACATTACTTTTCTTTATATATATATATATAAATTGACGTAGACTCGAATTAAATTATCTAATAATTCTTTTTTCTAGAAACCGAAGAACTCGCAACTGCTATCTTTTGGATGCGCATTGAATAAATTTTCGAATTGACATAATAGTATGTAAAATTACACCAATTAAATACTTCCCATTAAACATGTCCTGTACGAAAGCGTGAAAGTAAGAGGATTTGAACACATGACCTTTTAGTCTCATTCCTTCCACTCCACCAACTCGATCACTTCTTAAGGGGCGAATTAAATTATCTTGTTTCTCTTTATGAAATCAAGTGATAATTATAAGTTTATTGATAATCAACTTCGATTAAGACTAAAATAATAAGTTAATTCAACTTAATTTTTACACTTAAATTTGAATTAATTTAAACTTAATTTTAAATAAAAGTTAAATTTGAAAGCGACAAGCTTGTCGGCTTACCTCACATGCATTCGAGAATGGCCTTGTGTTTCATCAAGACGAGTATTGTTAATCCATCTCACCTACTTCCTATTCATTATTTATCAAACAAGGGTCAAATTCAGAATCTACTCTTTAATAATAATAATGTTTTAATATCTTCTTAATAAGTAAGCAATCTCTTTAAATAATTTAATAATATATCATAAACTTAAACGCACATGTATCAGTTAAACTCTACAAAATATAATAATATTTATTGCCATAATTATAATCCGAAACATCCTTTCTATTAGGTAAGAGTAAGATTACGTATTATCGGACTTTCTTAAACTTTGCATTTCCATGAAGTTATCGATGATGTTGATGATGATTACATAATTATATTCCAAAACGGAACTTAAATCATATAACATATCCAAGTATTTTTTTTAATAAGAGTTAGATTATTCATTTATGTGATTGGTTTTGTAGATTCCGGAATACAAATAAACATATAGAAAAGTATGAAAGTTCGTTGAAATTCTTGATCTTAAAATTGTCAGCAAAGTAGTAAAATCCTTACTACTTACATGCATCATATAATATTAAAGAATTAATATTATATAATTTATTCTTCCTTCTCTTAATATGTGTATATATACACACACTGACCCTTGGGGTCTCCGTGCACCATTCTCTATTTTCTCTAATATTTCAGTTTGGGAGCTGAGGTTTGAGCTGTTATTCAACGTTAATCGGTCGAAGACTCTCTCGACAGGAACGAACGAACTCCAACTGGTAAATTTTTACTTCTTCCGATTCGATTCGGACATTGCATGTTCTATCTCTGTCTCTCTGTACTGTTTCTCTTCTTTTCTTTTAAATTTTTCCTGATCAATGGGTGAACTGACGAACCAATTAATTAAGACGAGAAACATCTGCTTTAGTTTGATTAGTTCGAACGTTGTACGGCGTTATATTAATGTTGTGTCTGCCTCCGACGATGTTTGGTCGATGTTGTCTTAGGAAGTTCTCCGTCCCGAAACATAAGACGACGTTCTTACCAAACCAAACCGTTGCCAATAGAAACCAAAAAAATAAAAACAGAAAAGACAGTTGGGGTCAGTTTTTCTTGAAAGATCCATAGTCCCTCCTACACCTTCACGTCAAAACAACGCCTGACGTTTGTGACTTTGTGGTCTATAAATCATCTGTTCAAACCTATGTAAGCTTTTTCATAAATTATAATAATAATTTATTATTGAGTATCGATGAACCGCCGACCATGTAGAGAAAAGCGCAGGAGATGATGGTGAATGGATCTTACACGTGTCTTATATGGGTCCCCACGAGCTGACTGGGCTTGAAATGGACACATCCGGTCCGGGGCATTCAACAAAACTACCAAGCAAGTTTGATGAAAGCCCGCCGTTTCCCAACACGTTTCGTGGTTATATGCCACTTGTAGGGTGAGGATTCATAGGAACCACCGACCTTTGTCTTCTTTTAGTTACAGGAAGACACCGTCAGGCAGTTATGGAATCTGAGAGTGGGGTCCCCATTAGGTCCGAGAACAGGACTTTTACCTTATTAACTGCTAATTAGGTACTTTTAGATGCTTTAGTAACAATTAGGTTTTCGGTAATATGCATTTTTTGTTTAATTTTCTACCTATTATTCTACTTTTATGGGTAATTAGTCTATCTCTACCTTGTTTTGTTTTTTCGTTTAACTAATACTTTATTTTCAATGTCCTCACTATCCTAAACTAGAATAGTATTAAAAAATTTAGAAAAGAAATTTTCAAAAATATTTATTTTAGTTGAGTCTATGTGACTAATTTAATCTAGTGATAATAGCAAAAATGTAATATTTTTTAATATTATAAGATATTTTTAAATAATTCAAAATGACAAAAAAAATTTAAAATAAGTGCAATTTCGATATTTTTTAGTATTATATATTTTAAGTTTTAATTACCTTTACCCCCTTTTACTAGCTATTATTCTATTTTTATAGAATTTACTAGTTGATCTCGATAGATTTTTCTTTATAGTTTAATTAATAATATTTATTTGAATGTTTTTTAGCTATATCTAACTCAATTTAATTTAATTTTAATTAGTTCGAATAAAGTTTATGAGTTGATTTGAATTATTATATTAATAATTTTTGATTAATTAACGACTTATATATATATATATATTGTGCATATTTTGTTATTATTTTAAATAATATTTATTTTAAATACAAGACATAGAATAAGATGATTTTGTTAGGTAGAAGGCAAATGGTTTTTATTTATTTGTTCTTTTTCGTCTTCCGCTCTAACTTAACTTCGAAGAAAGGGTAGTTATTCTAGTTAATTCTGGTCTGAAACCATTGAAAAAACTAACATCTGTTCCATGTGAAACCGAGACTGCAAGCCACCACTCATTTATACCTATTTAAATTCTCTATTTCTTGTCTTTGGAGTATCAAAGACTTAAAGATTAGTTGGTTAAGTCAGTTTACAGGTGAGAATCCAACCAACTGATTAGCCTAAAGGACCAGTTACTAGGTAGCCCCACGAAGTGTGACAGGTTTGTTTTATAAAAAAAATATTGTTATGTCATTTTCATTACCATTTCGTTGTAGTTTCGAGTGGTAACTTCCCGTTCTTTTAAAGACTTTTGGTACTTCGTCCTACGTGTGTAACTGTGTCCTGTTCTGGCAACGCTGTCCATACGTGTCAAACTTGGAAGGAGAAGTTCACAAAGCTTTTGGATCGATCATTTTCCTGTTGACAAGTAAAATTGTTCTTTTACTGTGTATGCTTTCCTTTCCTCTGTTTCGATTTTACGATGTCTGCACTTTTGGTTCTGTTTGTTCTAATCTAGCAAAAGTATGCTGGTCATATTATTAGAGCTTATGGTACAGACACTTGTCACCTTCGTGTTATGTCTTGCACTGAGCTTTGGTTATTCGAGACTCGGTAGCTTTGGTTCACAGTGGTCGTCGTAGTTTTGTAGGGAAGTTGTTTGGCTTGTTGTGTCAGCTGACAATGATTCGGATTCATTGTTATAAGAAGCTTTTTCTTGATTAATCAGTTTCGGATTGCTTAGAAATCACAGTTTTTCAAAACTGTTGTTTTGTTTTTTCCTAATCTTATTATATTAAACATTCGTTAGCTTAGGTTGTCTGATAAGTACGTGTTATGAAAGCTAGACATGCACCTCTAAGTTAACTACAGACGTTACGTATTGCTTTTCAGTTCGTACTAGGCTTGGCATGTTATGGGACTTCGGACAGGCATAGGTAAGACATGTTGAAAATATTTCTTTATAGTTTTAATTTTTCAAAAAAAATTCTCTCTTATACTTGAGTTAGAAATATAGATCAAACATGCTTGATATGAATATTATATGTGAATTAATTAATTATCAGTAATATAATAATTCAATTCAATTATTAAATTCGAATTAAATTAATTAAATTTTACTTAATTGAAAAATAGAAAATTAGAAGAAAAAAAATATTTCTGAATTAGTTTGAAGATGGTT
Organism: Erythroxylum longipes; assembly: GCA_027563885.1. NCBI lineage: Eukaryota > Viridiplantae > Streptophyta > Magnoliopsida > Malpighiales > Erythroxylaceae > Erythroxylum > Erythroxylum longipes. The sequence goes on along the minus strand of JAOQMS010000040.1, from coordinate 61,239 downwards.
AGATGATGAATTAATGAAATATTATTTTATCAGGTTGAGCTTAAAGACGAACTTTGGGATGACGTTAGGTGGTAGTTAAAGTGGTTTTCCTTTATTACCGACAAACGCCTTGTGTTTCTCGTCGAGTTTTGTTTGAATATCTGAATGAACAGCCAACATATCAGCTGAATCAGATCGCCTTTTACAGTGGACAGACATGAACAGTCGTCCCGTTTCACCTATTCTTTGAATCGGATTATCACTTAGAAAACATACCGGGAAGTCATTGTTACACTAACACTACACCAGCAACATCTGTTATTAGTTTGCTTTTTGTCACGTAAGGACTTTGATCGACATCAGTGGAATCAAATCTACTTCTCTTAATTCGTCCCGTCCAATGTTTGGCAGTAGGAAATATAAAATTGTCAATGTTCTCGAGGAATAAACATATTTAAAGTCACCTTTGAACCAAAATCTGACGAGGCAGGACAAGGACATGATCATGACATAAAATAGTTCTGATACGTCTCTCGCACTGGACAACTCTGGATTTTCACAAGTGTTTTCATGGAGTTTTTATCTATTACAAATCCACGCGTTTTTGTAAGAGCAAAGAAAAAAGCCTAAAGAACTTAGAGCCTGAGAGTATATCAGGAATAATATGATTTTTTTGGAAATTAAAACTTAACGTAATAAGATTTAGATAAAAGATATCACATAAAAAGTCTTTTTATCTATACATATTTATTATTATTATTATCTTTTTTATTTATTTTTATATGTATTTCATTTTTAAAATTTATTATTATTTTATTATTTTAACATGTATATGCATTTTTTTAAATGGGTTAATAGAAAATAAATTTTTTATTAGCTAAAAATAAAATTACGTATTATTGAACTTTTTCAGACTTTACGTGTCAACGAGACTTTCAATCGTTGTCGTTGCTGACAAAGAAAGCAAAATTTAAAACTACACTCCAAAATCCTATATATAAATGTCATTCTCCTTAACTTCCGCTACATGGTTGCTTGCTAAGTTTGTGTCCTAGACTATTACGTGAATTACTAGAAACTGGTCTTTCTATAAGTTCATAGCAGTTTTTCCTTGTTCTTGGGTTGAATTCCGAGTGTTTGATCTGATCTTTTAGGTGCATAAGAAAAGCGGCTGATCCTTTCCAAGATCTAGCTCATCTATCAGGTAAAGCAAATGATTGTGATTCTGAGTTTGTTGTTTCAAGATTACCCGGTAATTACAGCCTTAGCTTAATCTGGTTTGTTTGTCAGGTATGTTGAAGAAGAACTTGACCGGGTTTAAGAAATCGTCTTCCAATAAGCTTGGAATTGACTGCTCTATAAGTTCTGTATTATCTGCCTCCAAGGGATCCATTCCTATAGATGAAAACTACAATTCGTGGCTGGTAAGTTTTACGTAAGATTGTTCTCTTCTCGTACGTAATAATTACTAGAATTTTGTGTTTTTTCTTATTAGAAATAATAAATTTAATTATTAAAAATAATGATAATCCTACCAAAATTAGTGAGAATATAAATGATTTTTTGCATTAACCCTTTTAAATTTTAAAAATTAAATGTGTTTAATTATACATTATGTATTATTATAATTACTTAGTTAATAATTATTTAATTATTTACTGATAATTATTTAATTATCGGTATATAGTTTTGTAGTATTATATATAAAGTGGTGTTATGTGGAACTAATTAGATGCTTATTATTTAGTAATCATTAATAATAAGATTGATCTCTAAATAATGATGCATAATAACAAGAATAACCACTGAACCACTTAGATATGGAATCTTAAAATACTCTTGTAAAGTTAGTTTCTCAGTGTTCTTGAATGCAGAAGATTCACTGTTCGTCAATATTCTATGTATTTCACAGTTTGAATCAGCTAAAACCCTTTTGAAATCTCAGGTGGAACATCCTTCCGCGTTAAGCTTCTTTGATCAGATGATGAAAGAAGCCAGAGGGAAGAAGATCGTTGTGTTTTTAGATTACGACGGTACTCTCTCACCAATTGTAGATGATCCTGATCGTGCCTTCATGTCTGATGAGGTAAAAAAAAAACTCTAGATATTTACAGTAGAATCGGATCAATCATGGGCAAATTGTAAGATTATTACATATGTGATATGTTCCTTCATTGATGGAGAACACTTCTGTAACTGTACATTTCCATGCAGATGCGTGCAGCAGTACGTGAAGTCGCCAAGTACTTTCCAACAGCTATTATCAGTGGTCGGAGCAGGGACAAGGTAATGTCAGAATTTTGTGTTAGTAATCATGTTTTTTTTTAATAAAAAAAACTTGTGGTTTCTAGTACTAACTTCCCCTCGGTCGCCGGCAGGTTAAAGAGTTCGTACAGTTAAGTAATGTATATTATGCTGGAAGCCATGGAATGGACATTAAGGCACCTATCAGGCCTGTCAGGTCCTGTGATGGCAAGTCCCATACAATAGCTCACGACAAGAAGGTACATGTTGTGTCTTATTTCCTTGGTTTCAGCAAGGGAAACATTGCTTGTCTGGTAGGTATTTTCTATGAATAAAACTATTGACGACAAGCTTTGTTCCCATCTTGCAGGGGACTGAAGTTGTGTTTCAACCTGCTAAGAACTTTTTGCCTGCAATTCAAAAGGTGAATCCAACTTTATGCAGACTCGTTTTTTTTTTTTTTATTATTCTTCAGAACAGTAAGTAACCTTCATCTCTTTAGATCATAACTGAACTAGAAGAGAAAACCATGAAGATAAATGGTGTACGGATTGAAGACAATAGATTTTGCATATCTGTACACTTTCGACATGTGCAAGAAGAGGTAAACTCAAAAGTTATCCTCAAAACTTGTCTCTTAGTTTTGAAAAAAACATAATATTTGGTTACTTTCAGGACCAGGAAATGCTGGAAGAGAAGGTTAAGTCAATACTGGAACATTATCCAGAGTTCCACTTATGTTGGGGTAAAAAGGTTAGGATCCAAAACCAAAATCTTTCATCCTTGGACGTGTATGATAAAATTCAAGATTGTGTCTTGACGAAAATGCTTGTCTGAAACTTTTTTTTTTGTAATATAGGTTATGGAAATTCGACCAACAATAGAGTGGGACAAAGGGCATGCGTTGGAATACTTGCTCGACACTGTGGGATTAAGCACCCCCAACAATGTGATTCCTTTGTACATTGGAGATGATCGGACCGACGAAGATGCGTTTAAGGTACAGTAACACAGAAGAAGATAAAACTACCGACAAAATGGAATACAGCTCTTGTAATAAGTTTGATTTTCTGCGTCGTCACTGGCTAATGATCATCAACACAACATTTTCTAATACGTCTTAGAACAAATACTGACGTGTGAACTTGGGAGAGTGTTTTGTATGTTCTTACCATATGCAAGTGTTTTTTTTCCCTGTTCTTGTCTCAGGTAATTCAAAGGAGAGATCAAGGGTATGCAATAGTGGTATCTGACGTTCCAAAAGACACCAAAGCTTCCTACTCTCTCTACGACCCATCAGAGGTCTTGGCGTTCCTGTTACGCCTGGCAAGATGGAGAAAGTCATCGAGTTCAAGTAGACCACAGGCTCAGATCTGGGGCATAGGTGACTAGCAACCATTGATGGTTTTGGATAAGCCATGGTTGACCTGAATAAAGAGAGGCTTATTCACAGACAAACCCAGAGAGGATACGAGTTTTTAAGTTACTCTGGTGGTTTTAAAGTTTCCTGTAATTTATAATTTATATTATATATTTATCTTATGTCTGCCTTAAAGCTTGTAAATTTGGTTTCCAAGCTTGAAACAAGTGGCCTGTAATTAGTGACTACTGCCTTTGTAATCTTCTGTTAGTTACAATTGCAGGCACTTTAGTGCTGAAAATTTAGGAGTTAAACCCCAACCTCACTGGTTTCATTCAAGTAAATGATGCATTTGGATACTTGTTTGCAGGATTGATAAGTATTCACAAGTTAGAAATTTCTTTTATTTTCCACGCTTGTATATAAAAAGAACCAAAAGTGGAATTAAAAGGCCAATAATGCATTCAATCTTCAACCTATTGTGAAGCTTTTAGGAGGGTGTCAATCACTTTCCGTGAAAAGACAAGACAGTTCGAAAAATCTAAGCATATTCAACGATGCTTGAATCGATTTAAGGTTACCTGACAAGGTTGCTACTGTTCTGAGAAGATTTCCTGGTCGCACAAACCAAAGGAAGATTATAAAAATTTTGGCCTCTTCAGGTCAGATTCTTTACGGGTTCCTTCGCATTGAGGACCTGCAATTTAAACACTTGAAGAGACTAGCTCGAAACCCTTTTCAGTATAAAAACCAGCTGAAGCATTGCCAGGGGACAACCAACGAAATTCTGGTGACTAACTGCAATAAACAGTTCAAGATTCAGTAGTCCAAAAACTACCTAATGAGAGCTTGCATGAACTGAGAAGAATCTTGCAAGCTCTCTTTGGATGATGTTTGAACTACTGAGCCGTGACCTGTTTATCGCAGTTTATACCCTTCCTCCCCTAAACATTACAAAAAAACGATCCATACTCTTACAGTAATGTTATCTTCTTCATCAACTCCACCAATGTATATATATAGCCCCTGTAACTTTACATATCAGTCCACAACATTGGTCCTTCACCTTATCTAGTTAGTTGAAAGAGTGTTGGTGTCAGTTTTGACATTCAGGGAAAGAAAGTTGGTATCACACGTTTAGTGCAGATAGGAAACAGTAACAGGTTGGTATCACACATTTAGTGCAGATAGGAAACAGTAACAGGTGTATCATGCATTTAGTGCAGACAGGGAAGAAAGCAGCAGGTGTATCATGCATTGAGTGCAGATAGTTAAGAAAGCAAAAGCTTATATATTTTTGTGTGTATTAGTATTCTGGGATCTTGGATTTTGAAGGATTAATGAAAGAACGAGTCTTTCTCAGTTATCAACATGGTCATAACAGAAATGGCATACTGAGTGTTTCACTAGTGTTTAAATGATTCAAAGTTCCAATAACACCACTTTTCTCAGTCCATTGTCTTTGTTCCTCTCCCTCCTACTCTGTTCAAGCAAGTGCTATGACCTGTGTTCAAGCAAGTGCTATGACCTGTCTTCTTCATGTAAAGTTACTTTTATATCGTGTTCTTCTACAGATTTTAGATCAATTAGAGGTTTTCAACATGCCTTTCATTAACTTTCACAAGGGTGATCAAGAATAAAGGCACAGACCAATTTTCATGTGTTCCATAACACATGAAAAGTGCTCCGTGCTTTTGTTCTCATCACTTTTGAAAATTGTTCTGTAACCCAAAGAGAAGTGAATCAGTACAAGATGCTTTGAACTCATCAAATGGAACAGCAAAATTGTATGATCATTATGGTTGTTAGATCAATGTTCTACAGAAAAGGAGAGGAACCTAGAAAAGATAATAAATAATATCCTGTACTCTGCTTCTGAGTCACTGTACAGCATCTCCTCATTATAAGTCATTTGACATGAGGGGATTATGCCAACACAAAGTCCCCTTCTTCCTGCAGTTCTTCTTCTTGCTCAGGCAGCCGCCCTTGCCGGAAAGGGCGTAGAATACGCTTAATCTCTTCCGAACTGAGTGTTTCACATTCCAAAAGTGCATTGGCTAAAGCATGCAATGCTTTCTCATGCTGTAAAAGAACAAAATCCCCCAAGAGCCCAAGAGCAAGCGAGAAAGAAAGTCAAGTGATTTCAAGAATCTTCAAGGGGATACAACAGAAATCTTCATGTCTTTGCTTAAAACAACACCAGATACCAAATTTGTTTTACTCAATCATCTAGACTAAGCTCATAGGAAAATCTCAAAAGATTCTGATGAACATTGATCTTCTACAAGAACATTTAAATCCTGTGTCTTTCTATGTAAATTCTGGATGCCATTCAAAAACGGAGCTAAGTTTCTACAGAGTTAAATCATGTGAGCTCAAAAACCTTTGAAAAAGCTAAACCTAGCTGATGCATTTATCAACATATGTTCAAATGGTAGTGCATATTCATAAAGCAAATGCCGTACAGGTTAATCAGTACCAACCTTCTTCAAAAGAAATTTTACACGATCATATGCTTCTCTAAGGATTTTCACCACCTACAGGAATCAAGCAGACAAATTTCAATTTGCAAAGGAATTATCACCCGTATGCTATATGGAAAAATGAAAAAAAAAAACTGAAAATACATACTTCTGCATCAATTTGCGATTGCATTTCTGAACTTGATCGCTCTTTTATATGAACAGGTCCAATTGCATCACTCATACCACAATTTGACACCTTCGGAAAGATAAATCAAAGCAGAACACAATTGAATATCTGATTACCACTTCATTCCATAATGTTGGAGATCAACAATGCAAAGAATTGGATAAATAATTTAACTGGATAACATAGGATATAAGACAGGACCGAACTTCTATGCATATTACTAACCATGTAATGGGCAAGCTCTGTAGCTGTGTGAAGATCACTACTTGCTCCAGTAGTAATGTGATCCTGACCAAAAACAAGTTCTTCAGCTGCTCTACCTCCCATGCAAACATCAAGACGTGCTAACAACTGCTTCTTGCTAACCGATGTCTCGTCACTTGAGGGAAGCTGGGTGACCATTCCCAAAGCAGATCCACGGGGCATAATAGTTGCTTTGTGAATTGGATGTGCACCCTCAGTATTTAAAGCTACAATAGCATGGCCGCTCTCGTGATATGCAGTCAACTGAAAAGAAACGCCACAATGTCACAAACTAGAAGATTGACTTGAATATATCATTCTGGGAAGCCAACATGGTTAACATCAAGGACAATGGTAAATTTGGATATTTTATATGATTATAGTAAGCTCATTTCCAGCTATTATACTTATATAAGAAGATCATATTATTCACACCAAGAATAGCACTTATCCAAACCCTGTTCAGCTGGATCAAGTACAGTACCTTCTTTGACTCTTCAGATAAGAACATTGTTTTCCGCTCAGTGCCCATAATGATCCTATCTTTTGCAAATTCCAATTGTGCTGAAGTTAACTTCTCTGCACCTTCAACAGCAGCTTTAATGGCAGCAATGTTTACTAAATTTGCAAGATCTGTTTTCAAGAAAGAATACGAAATGAAGAGGTTCTAATAATCTTGAGCAGTAAACGAGAGGGTACAGAATAATCAACTATCAATTTCAACAAAAGAATAGAGAATTAAATAAAGATTAACCTGCTCCATTGAAGCCAGGGGTGCCACGGGCAATCAACCTTACATCAACATCATCAGCCAATGGTTTGTCTTGCAAATAAAGCTCTAAAATCTCTTGTCGACCCCGTACATCGGGATTGGGAACAACAATCTGCAGCAGCCAAAGATCAACTTCAACATCCAAAAGATATGAAGATATGCAAGAGCAGGAGTTTTTCCTCTGGTTGCCCACGGAATGAGCTCAAAATACAAAATTGAATCTCTTAAATAAAATCATACAAGGAGGCTGATCCAATGAGATAATCTAGCTCAAGAATTCCAAAAGCAGACGTTTGAAGTTTCAGTAAAAGGTTTCACTTTAGAGTTGCTTATAAATTTATTTCCAAGAGAACGAAGGAAAATCAGTAGCTTACATGTCTGTCAAATCTACCAGGCCTTGTCAAAGCTGGGTCAAGGATGTCAGGTAAATTTGTTGCAGCCATTAATATGATTCCCTGCAGTTAATTTTGTAAATTTAGAGATCCAGGAGGAAACTCCTTGATACGAAACTAGTATAGTTAATGGGCACCTCATTCTGTTCAAAACCATCCATTTCAACAAGTAGCTGATGTAATGTCTTCTTTGTATGGCCTTCCCATTGTTTTCTTGTCGAGCCAACAGCATCAATTTCATCAATGAAGATGATGCATGGAGCCTATGATAATTAGCTAAAATTGTCAGCCGTATTATTGGGGTGGCATCAATAAAGCTTGTAGCTTTATGGACCGTAGAATATGAATATCAGTAATCAAGTATAAGAAACCTTTTTCTTGGCTGCTTGAAATAAAGATCTTACACGGCGAGCACCAACTCCAACAAACCTGCCACAAAATGAACGAAGGAAACTTAAACATCTTCAAAACAGCAAATATTGCTTAACTAACATCTTCAGACCATCAGTTCCAAGTGAGAGTGAGATACTTTTCTGCAGTAGCACTTGCAGCCAACATCCCAATAGACTAGTGCTACAAATAAAAGAAGTATGTTGAAAGTGACCTGACATAGAGTTGGGTTTTAGAGAAACAACGTCTATTGCCAACTTGTTACTCCAAGAAAAGGGAGGACCTAGAAAAATAACTAGGCCTTATTATCACTAAGCAGCAGCAATTGATTCTCTTACATTTCCTCAAATTCAGATCCCGCTCTATAGAAAAAGGGCACTCCTGCTTCTCCAGCAATAGCCTGAATGTTCCAGAAATCATTGTCATTCACCAACATGGATGTAGATGAAGAAAATACGTCAAAAGTAACCACATGTGTTCAGGAAACGAAAAGGTGGAATGTTCGAACAATACATCAAGAGATATGGATACATGAGAAGACGGAGCAAATTTATTGAACTAGGGCATGGAAATAACAGAACGATGAACTTGCTCTAACAAAACAAAGGAAGCAGGTCACTGACAAGATAGTTGGAATCCCCAAAGCACGTTATATACAACATGCTTAATATTAAATGGCATAAAGGTCAAAGCCATATTTCAATTCTTAAGATGTGCAAAAGCTCAAAAAATGGAGTTTTATTTGGATGTGAACCTTTAAGGTGCATTAAGTTCTGATCAGTCAAACACGACTATTGGTCAAGAATTTTCCCTAATAAAACAGAGAAAATGCATTACCTTGGCAAGTAAAGTTTTTCCAGTACCAGGTGCTCCTGTCAAGAGAATACCCTGTATAGTGGTATAAAAGTTACAGAACAAGCAAATAATAGATAAACAACAAAATAACTAACTACTAGTTAAAGCATTCTCTAGCTTGTGAATGGATTAATTATGCTTCTACTGAGGTGCCAGAACCAAAGCAGAGGGGTGAAAATCGAAATAACCAATGGTATAAATGGAAAAAGGATCATCTATGCACCATGTTAGCCCATCGAGGCATGCCACTAAATTTGCACAAAGTATTCAGAAAGGCTGCCACAAGTTTAAAATGTATGCCTAAAAGAACCTGAAACCATTTATCAACCTGGAATCGATAGCCAAATCTTACCTCGACATAGTGCAGTATGGGTATGATAATCTTTGTAATCAATTACCAGATTCTCCCAAAGGAATCCAAAAGATAGATGCTAATTTTATTCAAAAGACAATGTAGAAATAACATTTTCTTCTTCCATGTCTTCAGCAAATAAATGGACTGCACAAACCTTTGGCAATTTCCCCCCAAGGCGAGTAAATTTTGCTGGATTTCTCAGGTACTCCACCACTTCCTCAAGCTCTTGTTTTGCATCATCACATCCTTTGACATCCTTAAACGTTTTGACATTCTGCAAGGGGGAAAAAACTAAAGAGAATAAAACAAACCACGTAACCAACTACACAGATAGTGTAGAGCAGACACAAAGTGGATGACGATATCCATTAAGTCGAGGAAAAGACCACAATCATGAGGTGCTACGTTCAACTGAAACTCCATTTTTTGTTTCCTCTTGTTCTAATTTTCTCTTTATTAAAGTATTTTCCAACTTCCACATTGATCAAAACAGGAAAAACAACAAAATCCAGTAAAGTAAAACAGCTACCAACTCAAAACTACTGACAGAAGAATCTGAAGAAACTAGAAATATTCAGAGTACAATACTGTGACTTACTTTCTCGGGCATAGCTTCTCTATTCAGCTCCTTAGGTGAGTAAGAAGAACCTGAACCGACACCAGAAGTTCCAATACCACCTAGGCTCCCTATATACTTTTGAAGAAAAGCTGCTCCCAGTAACCTGAAAATCAACTTCTACACATAAGCAAATTGGCAACAAAAAATTAACCATAAAGAAAAGAACTATAGAATAGAAGGACAACAACCCATACCAAAGTAATCCAACAGCAACAGTAAACAAGATAGTCGACATAAGCTCGTGAGCGAATCGTGACTTGCTTGACACTTTCTTGTCAACCTTCCATAAGAATAACATCAAACAATGGAAAAACAGAGCATTCAAACTCCTGAATTAAGGAAATAAACTGCATAATATCTATAGAAATCTCACCATCACCACATGCAATGGTTGCTTCTCAGACACTCCAGGGTTGCGAAAGGGCTCATCCGAATTCCCTGAAGCTCGTTGCTTCAATTCTTGCAACAATGAAGGAAGAGTTGAAGGTTTTCCTGAATGTTGATCAGGAAGATAATCTGCAATAGCATTGGTAACAACAAGAGCTCGAAGATACTCCACCACTCCACCGCTATCGACTGTGTGTTCTCTTCTCTCAAACATCCTAATCACATGCTCAGGACTACCCAACAATTTCACTTTTTTTCAATTACCAATTCATTTTCATTGTTAATTCTATCAGAAGGCTAGTAGAAAGTAGAATAACAGTAAGAGACCTGTGCTTATTGAGCTCAACCAAGAGAGCTGTCTGCTTGAGGGCGTCCTTAGGATTAGCGTCCGCCTCCGCCATCAGACGGTCCAGACGCTTTTTCTCTTGGCGCCAGAGCGGCCACCAGCTCAACCAATCAGAACTCAACAGTTCATCCACGGCTCTTCTAGTGGTGGCCCACAACCCCGTCAAGAACACAAATAACGGCAGTTTCCGATTAACTCCGTCACTCTCCGACAGCTCCACCTCGACTTTGGGCTCCTCCTCCTCGGAAACCGAAGCAGGCAAGTAATCGAGCTTGGAAACATCGGAATCGGAACTGGAAACGACATTGTTGTCCGGGTGCAACGCAGACCAAACCAAGGGAAAATTAGATTTGAGAGAAGTGAAGAAACAAAGTTGAGATAAAGAATGAGAGTAGTGGTGGCGGCGGCGGAAGAGTCGAGAAGGAGGTTTACAGAGAAGAGAAGCTTGTAGAGTAACAATGGCCATTGTTACTAACAAATCAAAACCAAACTCTCTTATCTCTCACTCTCTCTGTATCAGGTGCTTTTGCTTGAGGAGAGGAGAAGAAGAGAGATTGGTCGAGAACCATAAGAATGGAGTAAGAAGAAAAGTATTACAGAACAGTAATCTTATCATCATTCAAAATGGCGCCGCCAGTTCCTTGCTTCCTCATTGGTGTTACATCCTAACACATTTTATACCTTAGACCCACATCAAAGTTTGTACTTTCTAGGCCTTTCTGTTTCCATTTTACTTTCAACGTCCTTAAATTTATCGAATCTGAAGTCAATTTTAGGGAACAAGATCCTAGGTGCCTGCCCATAATGCCGTGCTAACTCTGTTCCAGATCATCCATTCACACAAAATGTGAGACTTAGAGAAATGTGTAGATAAAATATTCTAAAACAAGATTGCACAGGGTTATGGGCAGTAAGGATTTGATCCCCAATTTTAGTTTCTTTGTTCTTTCCAAAAGAGGCAAGTTACGTGAAGAACATAAAGAAGACTCCGTACCTACACTACCATGAACGTACCAAAAGAGCATTTCAGATTCTAAAGGAGAAAGTAGACATAATGAGAAGAAACATAGCTCATGCATTATCACCTGAAAGGCAAAAGCTTTCCCTTGCCCAAGGGTAAAGTTCAACCCTCTTGGTCGATTTCATTGAAACAACAAACGCTAGTATTTTCACAATCCAAACATAATGTCTGTATTCAAATACCTCACAATATCTAAGAAATCATAATTCGATAGCTGGGCAGAGTAAAGCTGTTCGAATCTAAATGTTTGCATGACAAGACCTCAGAAAATTTGAAAGAAAAGATAATATTCAAATTGTCAGATTTCTGCTGGTACAATATTCCAGGGAGAAGCTCTCTCCAAATTGTTCATCCCAACATTTGCAAGTCATTAGGTCGACACGACTAAAGATGCAATACCGTAAGTGCTATTGCATCCAGTTAGGTCTGTACGGTGGCATTGCGGCTGGGTGTTGTGGGCCAGAGTGAGGAGCTATTTGCATCATTCGATGCCCCATTTGTGGTGGCATATTTCCAGAAAGCATGTAAGGATGGCCGTTCATCGACATAGAATTAGGCCCCGAGGACCATCCAGCAGAAGGTGGAGGCATTGCTAGATGCTCAGTGGTTGGGGCAAAGTGAGTTCCTCTGTATGGATGAGGAGGGCCAAATTGTTGAACTGGTTGGTGGCCTAGAACTGGAGGCTGAGGGTTTAATATGGCAGGGTTCGGAATTGTATAGTCTCTGCTCCGATCATTGTTGACCTGTAATCATTATAGCAAGCTCAAATAAATGATGTTCTGAGGAACTTCTGGATCCCATATAGATCAACAAAGAATAGAATATCCAAAATAGAATTCACCCCAGGATCTTCAAAAATCAGCCGATCCCTAGGCAATTCCTTCTTTCACTTAATAAGACAATTTGTTGGCACCTTATGCACAAATAGTAACTGACTTAAAGAAGATATAGTTGCATACCTTTATGCTAAGATCGTTGTGACGAGAGTATGATATATGAAGTTTGCAAAACCCTCCATCATAGATGCAGTGACCTTCCAATGCTTCCTTGGCAACAATAGCCATCTGAACATCTTCAGGTAACAGAACAGTCAACACCTCAATTTCATAGCTAAAGGAACACATTACTAGATGTGTCAGATTTATTAAATCTATCATTTTTAACCTCCGTCTTCCAAGCTTTAACTCTCATTCTGGAAGAACAATTGTGGGAATAAAACTCGACCTCTCTTACCATTTCATATGCTATTACTCAAGTTTAAGTCAGCTTGTTAAACCTTTTCTACCTAAATTCTGCTAATTCTACTGAAGGCATCAGACATTGACGTGACAGAACAAAAAAATAAGGATGTTGAAATCCTTCTCCAAAAACAAACCTGAGGTGTGCCACACGTATAGAGAGACATCTAGAATTTAAAATGAATCTTGGGGAGCTCGTAAAGGCAATATGGTAAGGTATTAGCAAATTTGAAGAAGAATCATTGTTTTAGCTTAAAATCAGAGGCAATGGTACATACCAGGGTATTGAATTAAAGCCTGAACACCACCATTCTTATCAAACATGGCAATCTTCTGAACAGGTCCAAAAGCAGAAAAAACCTAGCATTGCATTCAGGATTTAAGACAATGTATTAACAAAAGCACAGCCAACAAGCTATTTCAGTTGATTTAGTATTGATGTGAATACCGTGTGTAAAGCATCCAAAGTGACAGCATATTGCATGTTCTCAATTGATGCAAGAAGAACATTACTCTCAGGTTCTAGTTTCTTTCCATCAGCACCAACATTCACCTACAACGAGGGTAAACAAATTCTATCAGGATGAGCCAATAGATCGGGAATTAAATGAATAGAAGACCATTAGGCCTAAAAACAAAGAAAGGACGACCAAATTAAATCCTGCAAACATATTACACAATCAAAATTACAATCATGAATAACTAAAAAGGGCTGTCTCCACTTTTAACATGATGAAGACTTGTTATGGCTGCAACATCTTTTAACATGCTAAAGATTTGTTTTAGAGCCCTACCAGACCACTTCCATCCATAGCTGACGGAGCAACAGGAAGGTTTGGGTTGGTGTAGTCCCTGTTTTCGTAAAAAATGAGTTAGACTAGAGGAAAGATTTGAGCACCTTCTTAGATAACAAATCTGGCAAATTAAACAGCAGAAATCAAAGACAAATGCCCAGTGGATAGCAGGAGCAGAACTAGACTAGCGATAAAACAACACGGGAAGAGAAACAAATACACAGAAATAAAAAATAAATGACTGCAAAATGCAAAGAAAGATATATTACCTGCTCCGATGGCTTTGGAATTTTACACTCAAATCAGTATGAGCAGAATACGTGATCCTAAGGGTACATGGTCCAAGATGATCGGGGAGAAGGTAACTGAAACAGAAGACAGTAAAAGGTAAAAAATCATAAAATGGTGACACCTGAGAAATCTTTTAATTAATATTCAAGTTCCCACTACTTGAATCAGTTGTACTGTGAAAAAGAAAAGATGACGAATACAAAACATTAGCTCTCGTACCATTTTGAAAACTAATCAAGCTTTAAGAAAAGCTAAATGAAAGGTTTCAAGAGTGCATCAGCACTTTTGCTTAGGATCTATATTAGGAAAAGTCAGATCTATATGATTTCTTATTTATTCCTAAGATCAACTCTCCTTATGTAATCGATACTCTCCTTATGTAATTGGTTCTTACTATTATATAAAAGCTGCAAGGTCTTGAAATTGTATCAAGCCCTCAATTGACATTCTTTGATGCTGTCTTGAACATGGTATCAAAGCAATTTAATCCGAGATCATCAAAATCTGATACCAAACCACCCTTACGTACCTATTTTAGAAGGAAGACACGTGGGAATGTTGATTTTCTAGCAAGCCTTGACCAAGTCTACCTTTTACAACTAATTGGCAAATCTCAAGCAGAGTTTGAAGGAGTCAATGAGGAAGTGGACCAACTACCTCCTTAAAAACTGATGCACGTGTCCCACTTAATTCCATTAATGCCAGTGTTCAGTTATTTCTATTTTCTTGTATTGCAAATAACAACTCCTGGGTGGTTTAGTATAAATATTTGTTAGGATTAATTGAAAAGGAGGGTGATTGTATTTCTTTGTATTGGGAGTTTTGTCTACTCTATACGGACACACTTATTGGGGAATTACCGTGTTGAGATCCTTTCACTTAGTTCCGTCAATAAAACAACTCTTCTACTATTCCCACATCTTACCCCTCATTATTCATTTCCACTGCACTTATCAAAATCTCTTTTTGCCCCCTGAAATCCTAAAACTCTTACCTCTCTTACCATAAAATCTTAAAACCTTCTGAACTGTCCAAAACTATTACCGCCACCCACCAAAACCAAAGACCAAATATACAAAAGCAACCAAGAGGCGCTAGTACAAGCACAGTACCAACAGTGTTGCCAGAAAATTATTCACGCACTGCCATCGACGAACACCAGCGACAACAGTCTGATGGGTCAGCTCACCTTCTCATCGTGAACGGGGTTCTGGTCTTGTTTTATGTCAAACCCGATAGAACCTAGGTATCTTGTCATTAGTATAGTCCTCCATATGTTCCAAAACACCATCAGCGGTGTTACAACATTCCCTAGTAAACAAATTCGTCAAATATTCCAGAGAGTATGTCAGACTCCAATAATAAGTCATTGACGAATGGTCTCAGCAACTGTCTAAACAATGAGTTCTTCCAATTTGCTAATTACCAAATATTGTTTGAACAGTAACAACTATTCTTTATGATTCAAAAATGTAGAATTGTTCTTCAAAGGTCAGAGAAACTTGTCCCACCTCACATATGATCCCCAACTAATCAGAAAATATTGGAAATTTGGCAAGCTGATAATACATAATTACTACATATCCTTTTCAATTCTATAAAACTGAAATCTCAAATCCTATTCTTTCATGTTAGTACTCTTAAGCAAGCTTGAGACTATGCTAAGCTTCTTTATTCCAATAATATGCTTAGCATGTATGATATCTCTGTTGAGTTGTTTTCGTCCAAACAGGAAATTCAATTGAACGCTTTGCGAAAGTGACACAAGCATTTGAGGAGTTTATTCTCTACTACCCATTAAATATGATGTTAAGGATATGCAAATCCAAAGGAAGCACTTTGATGACTGACATTTCTAGCAAGATTGAAAACTGAGTTTGAGCCTATATGAGCACAAATCCTAAGAGGAGTAGACCTTCCATCCTCAATTGAAGTACATTTTAGACTCTCTCATTCTATGACTAACGAAATTCCACCTGAGAACAACTCTAATAGGTCAGCACATCCCGCATAGTCTGGTTTACAAATCAAAGGAGGCCCTAGAGGTAGCTGAGGAGGACATGGTAGTCGTGAAGGTAGAGGAGGACATGGCAAGAGGCTCACGGTTCACTGCACACATTTTGATAGAGGTGGACATAATGAGAAGGCCTGGTGGGATAAGTATCGTCACTTGCGAGCAGTTCATATTGCATCTCTTGAAGAACATTCTGGCTATAGCTTCACAATCGTCTATTATCTTATCTCAGGATGAGTATACTAACTACTTGCAGTCTCAATCAACTCAGCAAGCATCATCTTCTTCTATGGTATATGTGGCTCATCGAGGCAACCCAACAACCTGTTATTCAATCTATCCCCCAAAAACAATTATGGGTACTGGATTCTAGTGCCACGAATTGTATTTTAAGTAAAATAACTAATTTCGATCATATCTTTCCTTTACTTCTCGTTTATCATTGCTAAACAACTAAATTATTTTGTATGTTTCTACCCTAATAATGTCATTATCCAAAATTTGAGGAGCAGTTATGGTTGGAGAAAGGCAAGAATCAAATAGGAGGTACTACTTTGGCGAGTTGTAATCATCTGTCGCATGTCCAACATTAGTCTCTCCAATTGATATTCACAATCAATCGAGTCATCCATCGTTGGAAAATCTCAAGAAATTAGTGCCAGGTTTAGAGTCTATTTCTAGCTTAAATTGTGTAATGTCAACTCAAAAAACATCATCGTACTTTGTTATTCCCTCGAGTCAATAAAGGGGTTGAGAAACCTTTTATTTCAGTACATACAGATAGTTGGAGTCCAAGTCGCGTCAAGTCCAAGTTCGGATCTTAGTATTTCATAATTTTTGTTGATGATTTCTCTCGAATAACTTAGTTGTATCTAATAAAAGTTCGTTTAGACTTATTCTCTATTATTTATTCTTTCTATGCTAAAATTCAAAATCAATTTAATACCCAAATCAATATTCTTCGTAGTGATAATACTAGGGAATATTTCTCTAGTTCATTCTCTAGCTACTTGCAGCGATAGAATATTCGACATCAATCTTTCTACCCACACACTCCTCAATAGAATAGGGTAGCTAAAAGGAAAATCCAACACATTGTCGAAACAACTTGTACCCTATTAATGTACATGAATGTACCTAAAAGTTTTTTTGGGAGAAGTTGTACTCACTGCATGTTTTCTTATTAACCGAATGCCATCTCCTGTGTTGACATGTAAAACTCCATTCTCTACCCTCTATCCCTGCCAAGAATTTCTATTAATCTTCAGGCCTGGCACAAATAAATTAGACCCAAAAGCTATAAAAAAATTTCATAGGTACTCTCGTCACCAAAAAGAATACAAATGTTTCAGCCCTTATTTGAATCACTTTTTTGTGTCTCCTAATGTTACATTCTTTAAGAAACATCGCAATTTTTTTATGCACAATGTCTCTACTGACACTGATGAATATCTACCAATTCCCTTTTTTTCCTTCCCAAACAACTCCCAATTATGTTACCCCAGATCCTAATTCTACCACTTCTCAGCTTGCTCCTGACACTCATCTTAATCCTTTGGAACGTCTTATCTTGTCTTGATTTTCAGGTTTATACTTGCCGCACTCATCATGAATTACAAACAAAGGATTCATGATCATCACTATCATCTTCTTCGTCAACACCACCACCATATGATGTTCATGATTAGCAAATTGCCCTCTGTAAAGGAAGAACGTCTTGTACATTTCAACCTGTCTCAAACTTTGTTTTTTATGATTCATTACCACCATCATATGTTGCTTTTGCATCCACTTTGTCTTCTAGACCTGTACCTAAGTCTGTGTTGAAGCTTTGAATCATCTTGGATGGAGACATGCCACGGAAAAAGAGATGTTGGCTTTACAGGCTAACAATACATGAGAATTAGTTACTCTTTCACATGGTTGGATTGTGGTGGGTTGTCGTAGGGTGTTCAACATTAAGGTCAATCTTGACAGCACAATTAATTGTTTAAAAGTTCGATTGGTAGCTAAGGGATATACACAGATGTATTGTATGGATTTATTACTTTTGATTGTTTACGTTGATATTTTTATTACTAGAGATGATAAATCAAGAATCCAGTCTTTAAAGTCGTTCTTGCAAACCAAGTTTCAAATAAAGGACCTTGGCTCACTAAATTATTTTCTGCCATTATTGAGGTAGCAAGGTCAAAGACAGGAATTTATCTATCTCAAAGAATATATCCTTGACCTTCTGAAGGAAAAAAAATATTGAGAACTAAGCTAGTTGATAGTCCTATGGAGCCGAATGTTAAATTTGATGCTAATAAAGGGGAGCATTTGGAAGACCCAAGTAGGTATAGAATGCTTGGTAAACTGAATTATTTGAATCAGTAAATTTATGGAGTCTCCACAAACTAGCCATTGGGATGCAGTTATTAAGATTTTGAGATATTTGAAAGGTTCGTCAGGGTAAGGTCTTCTATATCAAAATCATGCCCATACTCAGATTCAAGGATATACCAATGCATGTTAGGCAGACTCTTATGATCGACATTCTACTTCAGGCTACTATTTATTAATGGTGGAAGCATGATGTCATAGAGAAGCAAGAAGCAATATTGTTTGCACATTCCAATGCTGAGTCCGATTACAGGGCATGGCATATACTACATATGAGTTGATTTGGTTGAGGCATCTTCTCAGGGAACTTGGTTTTGAGCACTAAACTCCAATGAAGTTGATTTGTGATAATCAAGCTGCCATTCATATTGCCTCTAATCCAGTCTTCCATGAGAAAACCAAACATATTGAGGTGGATTGTCACTTTGTTCATGAGAAGCTTCAAGAAGAATTGATTAAGACACCATATGTCAAGTTGGGAGACCAACTTGATGATTTATTCACCAAGGCTTTGGGGGGTCTTAGGTGAAATCTATATGTAACCAGCTTGAAGCTTAAGATATGTATGCTCTTGCTTGAGGGGAAGTACTAGGATCTATATTAGGAAAAGTCAGATCGATATGATTTCCCATTTAGTCCTAAGATCTAGTAATTGGTTCTTACTATTATATAATGGCTATGAGGGTCTTAGAATTGTTTCAATTTTCTAATATTATCAATAACAATATGTTCACTATTTTCCTGAAATAGCTGTAATAATTACAAGCTTCATTACCATGCTCTCTATTAAGCCTATATGTTCCATGACATTTCAACTAAATACCATGTCAGAAAATTAATACAACTATCACCTAGGGATGTTCCTTCCATCCAAGGCATCTTTTGCAGACAAAGCAGTTTCTGCATCAGAAAATTGCACCAATGCCTGGAAAAAGGGCAATGAAAAGCTTAATAATGAAAGAGGAAGAAAATTAGAAATTTGGAGTCATATCATCAATCAGACCTGAAACCCAGCCGTCTTCTCAAAGGTAGTAATCTTATGAACAAACCCAAAAGTAGAGAAAACCTGCACCAGGGAAAGCAACACAGTATAAGGTTTTCATGACCTATATCACAAAACTTCCAATAGTTAAGGCAAACTAAGTTAAGATATATGTTATCCATCATGAGTTCATGTGGCACAACACTATAATCTAAAGTGTTAACAACCAAAAAAGCTAAAGCAATAGGATAAACATTGGATCTGTAGAACCGCAAAAGTAACAATGAGATTCAATCCTTTGCTAGCAGCCAAAAATCAAGTCCATGCAATATTTCACGTAAAGAGCAAAATTTGCTGATTATTGACGGATTATAAGAAACAAGTAATATTCAAAAACTAATGAACATCCACCAACAAAAAGGCTGACAAAGTAATAGAACAATTAAGCTCCTGTGTCAATTGATAACAAGAACTTTCTCCCTGCTTCAATATATGGAGCAATTATCCTGTAGCCAGTATGAGACTATACTAAAGTACACAATCAGCAACCCATCATACTTAAAAACAACTAAAAAACAAGAATGGAACAAGTTAAGACTGCTTCTCCAAGAAAACAAGAGGCGTGTCAGAATTCCATTCAAGTAATTAACCAAAAGTGTTATTGGTTTAAAAATAATGTGAAGACCTTAATGAACTAAAAAAACATATATAAGGAAACAAAAGAAAAAAAATACGTGATAATGATGCAAATATTAAAGGCTGAGTGGTCTCAAAAAAAATAAAATGGAAATACTACCAAGTAACTTAAAGGTGGTTATTGGATGTTTGAGGAGGAAGAGTAGGGGAAGAAAGAGACAGTGTTAAGGAAAGGAGAAAGAAGACAAACACACGTGTGCTCTTTCTCCCGATGCACAAAGCTGCCATTGCAGATATTTCCTTGACATGGGCCTGCTGATTCATTTACATTTACGTTAAGAAAAGCTTTGCAAAGCATGACAAAGTACAGCCTAAGTATAGAACACTTTATCATCCTTTTAAAGCACGCTTGCTTCTTGTAAATATATTAGGAAAGCTTGCAATTAGCTTACAAGATGCAAAACATCAATACTGACAAGGCGTGCATCTGGACCTTCAATTGTCACCAACAAAACGTTTCCAGCAACATCAGCTGTTGTCTTGTTGTTGACTATTTCTTGCCTATTAGAATACTGAAGGTAAACAGTCTTCCCCCGCACTTGAGCAGGCTCGGAGGATGAAGCATAATAAGATATCATTGCAATAGCTTGATTCAAATCTGCCTAAAATCCATAAATAACAGTAAAGGGTGAAAAGAATCAATAATATTGCTGATAAACATTAAAAAGAAATGAAAGAAAGAACTGCCACAAAGAAATAAACTCACAAACTCAATAAAAGCTTGATTTTTGTTTGCTCCAACATTACACTTTGTGTTGACAACTTTACCAAAGGGCTTTCCAAGCTCAATTAACTCCTCCTCTGTGCAATCCCATGGCAAGTTTCTTAAGTGGAGCACCTTAGACGGGGTTTGGGTGAGACGGAACTGTGGCTGACCGGAAACAGATGCCATTTCAACAAGAGCAACCTACTCCAAGAATCTGCAACCCCTCAAAACTGCAACACAAACAAACATTTTCAATCAAAATGAATAGAAACTCAAAAGGCAACAATGACAACAATACTTCACGCTAAAGAACCATGCTTCCAAGCTCTTTATTTTAAGGTAAAAGTAGCCTGAAAACACATTGAATGTCTTCAAATAGGATAATTCAGTGATCAAAGTGCTCAGGCAAACTTCTTAATTTCCGTTAACAAAACCCTAACTTTTTGACATCCACCACCCGAAACTAACACTTGCGAAGAACCCCAACCGGAAAACTATCCGATACCATACATCACCCTTTTTGATCGGAAACACAACAGGCCAAGTACACACAAAAAAGAAACTAGCTTTACTACCAAACCACAAAGAACCAGCCGTCCCCAGTCGCATGAAAAGGACACAAACAATAACCAAGTCAAAGCATACAAATCATCAGCAGATAAAACTGTATACTACGAAAGAAAAAAGATTGAATTAGGGCGAATTACGAGCTAATTGGAGATTGAACAACGCCTACGAAAGGCTCCCGAATCGCAAAGAGAAGATAGAGACAGACCAGGTAAATGAAGAAAAGAAGTTGCCAAGCACGGTTCGACACTCGTGCCTACACTTACACAATTTATTATCAACATATATATTAAATTGTTAAAAAATACATTTAATCCATTAATTTTAAATTAAACCAAAATTAAAACCATATTTAACTCTTTATTTTCTAATTAAATCAAACCTAAAGAGGTTAATTTTGTAATTTCATATGATAAAAATAAATTTTAATATTAGTTGAAAAAATTGTAAAGTATTATAATTACATAGTATGGTTATAATACGTTCTCTTCCAACCATATTCTATTAAATCTTATCCATACATTTATGTAGGGTTCATGTAAATATGTGAATGAAATTTAATGAAATATGATAAGAATACCATAATCGGAACAGAAAATCTGATCCCATAATTATAGATCAATAAACATTCCACAACTAATAGAATCCGTCATTTCACTCTAAATACTTGTCAACTTACTCGAAAGAAAAACTTAAGTGAGAGAGCATGTGAGAGAGCGATGTGAAAGAGTGAACCTTGATACCTGAAAATTGTCAAAGGTCGTTCCTGCCTTTTCTCCTCCTCCCTAACCCTCCCGCCTAAAAATCCTTTCTGTTTTTATACCTACTCTAAAAACCTGCGATTTCTAGGAAAAGCTACTTGCCATTTCTAGCTTTCTTCCCTTTAAAATGTCGACATCTAGCCACCTTGTCAGTCCTGATTTCCCAAATTTGCCCACCCGTCTTTCCCCACCTTCTCCTTCCCCAGATGCCCCTCCGACAGCCCTTTTCGTCGTTCAACCCCATGCAGTCTTGTGGAAAAGTTGGAAACAAGTGGTCGGGGACTCATAGCTACTAACCTTTCTTATCAACCACCCAAGGAGATTGAAGGCAAACTCATAACATGCCCAGAGATAGAAGTCTTAACGAAAAGAGCCAACAGCTGGGAGGCCGCTCTGGTTGGTTTCTTCTTTGAGCACCAACCTTCGTTTCCTCTCATTCACCATTGGGCTCAGAAATAGTGGAAAGGTAAGGAATTGATCGATATACTACTCTTTGAAGATAACCTTATTTTGTTCAAGTTTTCAACCAAATCCGAAGCTTACAAAGTTCTCGAGGAGGGACCATAGCACTATGGAAACCAACCCATTTTCCTCCAATAGTGGCAAACGAGTCTTAACTTAGAAACTACCAAAGTACAAAGTGTTCCAATGTGGATTAACTTTCACAATGTCCCGCTTGAGTACTAGACCACCCAGGGACTCGGCTCACTTGCTAGCTTCGTAGGGAAGCCTATGTGTTTTGATGAGAATACAGCAATGAAGAGGAGAATCGGCTATGCAAGGATTTGTGTGAACGTAGAATTATCGAAGGAGCTCCCTGATGCCATACCCATTATGAGACTAGATGAAGGCCACAGCTTGCAGGAGGATACAATCGCAATCTCCTACCATTGGAAACCTCCGACAACGGTTCCTGGGAAAACCTGGAAAGTAACTAGGAAAATATACAAAACGAGCTCTTATCAAGAACTAATGCATATGGAGCAGAAGATATTGGAGGACTCTCCTCCAGATGCAGCTGAACTCCCTTAGATGGATGACAACATATCTGCCCATTTGGAATCCTCACTGACTACCATCTTACAGGAACCTGAACCACACTTGGACCCTCCCAGCACACCACCCCTGGACCAAACCTGCCTCAGCCTTTCAACTGAGGGAAACATCAACCCCAACCGATTGAAACCACCCCCCTTCCGATGGTTGAGACCAATTGCTCCTTGGTCTTACTGGACCCAGGCTTGGAAGCCCGCTCTCCCTTAGCTCCTGTTGACAACATAGCTTCAAATAACAAGTCCTCACCAACACCTGACAATTTCCAAACGGTGGAGAGAAGACGCTCCCAACAGAGCAAGAAGAAAAACTCCAGATTTACTCATTGATGTCCATCGTCGTATGGAACGTACGCGGATTAAGCTGCCCAACAAAGTAATTAGCTTTGCAGGATTTTGTTATGCAGGAAAAGCCTCACATAGTAGGTCTTTTGGAAACCAAAATAAGAAATGATAAGGTGGACAAATTGAGGATCCTTAGCCCTCAGTGGAAACTTATTTCCAACCACTCCCATCATGCTTTAGGCAGAATAATTGTTTGTTATAATGAGGATAACATCAAGATAGATACTCTTCACATAACAGACCAGGTGCTCCAGGACACTTTCTCCAGCATAATATGACCACCCTTATATATGCCATTTACGCCAGCAACTTTAGATTTTAGAGGCGTGCATTATGGAATGATCTCATGTCTTTCAGCTCCCACATTAAATCCCCTTGGTTGATATGTGGTGACTTTAATTTCTCGTTATATCCTTTGGAAGCTCAAGGCAACTATAATCTCAAGAACTTCTCACCAAACCTTAAAGATTGTGTTGACTTTCTTGGAGTGGCTGACTTGAAACAGATCGGGTATGCCTTTTCTTGGACAAACAAGCAAAGCTCTGGATGGTTCATTCAGAAGAAACTCGATAGAGCCCTCATCAATGCAAATTGGCTGTCCTCTTTTCCAGATAGCTTTGCCACCTTTAAGGAACCCCTATATTCAAACCATATTCTGCTTGTAATCACCAACTTTTTTCAGCATACATACAAAGATACCCCTTTTGGTTCAACAATTTCTTAGCCAGGGATCACAGATTTATTGAAGTGTGTTGAACTGGTGCTACGGTGGAGATACGAGGTACCATGCATTATAGGTGTGTTCACAAACTCAAGAGCATCAAGTCTGAACTAAAGATCCTTAATTCCTCAACACATCCACATACTTCGTTAGAGCTCCAAGCCACCATAAATGAACTAATTAACATCCAAAGGACTTGTGACTCATCTCCCCAGGATCCTATTAATTCGAGACCGAGAAAAACATGCATTGTTGAAGTATATGGCTGCTGTTCAAAACCACTCCTCCTTACTCCAACAACGATCAAGGATCAATTGGCTCAAAGATGGCGATAAGTGCTTGAAATTTTTCTTTAATGCAGTTATGGCAAGAAGAAATCAAAACCGCATCCACCTTATTAATAAGGAGGACGATAGCCAGCTCAATGATCTGAAAGATTCAACATGAAGCAATTTGCTACTTCTCCAACTTACTTGGAACTCCTAGCACGGTTCATGTCTCTCATGAGGACCTCTCTAGGATTATCTCAAAATGGCTTTCTCCTAATAAGGTGACTTCCCTAACTAGACCAATAGAGGACAAAGAGATTGACGAAGTAGTTTTTTCTATGGATGGCAATAAAGCCCCTGAGCTGGACTAAAGGCGTATTTTTTCTAGGAATCATAGGAGGTTACAGGACCTCTTATTAAGGATGCGGTTCAGGAATTTTTTTCCCAGGGTTGTCTACTTAAGGAGGTCAACAAAACATTCTTGTGTTTGATTCCTAAATGCTCAAACCCCCCGGATTTTAGTGATTTCAAGCCAATCGCTTGTTCAAATGTTTTATACAAAATCATCTCGAAGATTTTGGCAAGGAGACTGAAAATGGCTCTTCTCCTCTTCGTCAGTGATACTCAAAGTGCTTTCTTGTCTAATAGATAGATTGGGGATAATATACTCATTGTTCGGGAGCTTTTAAAAGGTTATACTAGGCGCCATTCCTTGCCCAAGTGCACTATCAAAGTTGACTTCAGCAAGGCTTTCGACAGTGTTAGTTGGAATTTTCTCTGGGCAATGTTGTAAGCGCATGGTTTCCCTATCACTTTCATTCACTAGCTGTAAGAGTGTATCTCTACAGCAAGCTTCTCGATGCTCGTCAATGGAAGCCCTTTGGGTTATTTCAAGGCTGCTAAAGGGCTAAGGCAAGGCGACCCCTTGTCGCCCTACTTATTCATTATGTGCATGGAAATATTGAGTGCCCTTATCACTAAGGAAGTGGCGGCTAACTCCAATTTCAGTTATTACTCGCGTACCAAAAAGGTAAACTTAACCCACCTCTCCTTTGCGGATGACCTTTTATTATTTTATGGAGCGAAGCTAGAATCCATCGACACCTTTATGAGAGCCCTGAAGCGGTTCACTTCTCTATCAGGCTTAGAGATTAATTTTCACAAAAGCCATTTTATTCTTTCTCAAGGTGCTCTTCACTTGGAAGAGTCCCTAACACAAGCCACTGGAATGACTATGCAGACCCTTCCATTTCTCTATTTGGGATTACCTATCTCAACCAAGAGGTTATAGTATTCTGAATGTCTCCCACTTATTAAAAAAATCCAAAAAATATTATATTCTTGGGTTAACAGGTTTCTCACTCATGCGAGAAAACTCCAACTTATTAAGTCAGTCCTTAATTCCCTCCATATTTATTAGAGCTATTATGTTTTCTTATCAAGAAATGTGACCAAGATGGTGCAACTTTTATTTAGAAAATTTCTGTGGAACAACTCCACTAAAGCTAGAGGAATCGCCAAGGTTAGATGGACTGATATTTGTGTTCCTAAAACAGAAGGTGGATTGAACATCACTTCCTTAAAACTAACGAACCAAGCTCTCATCCTTAAGAGGTTATGGTGGATTTTGGATGATAAACAATCAGTATAGATTCGTTGTCCCCACTCGTATTTCCTCAAAGAAAGGAGTATACGGGAAATCAGTGTCCGCCCTTCTCATTCATATTTCCTGAACCAGTTGATCCTTCTCAAGAACTCAGTATAACTTGATGTCGTATGTAAAGTTAGGGATGGGGCTAGGTCCTTCTTTTGGTTTGATAACTGGACAGGACATGATCCTCTTATCTAGCTCCCAAACTCGGCTTCGAGCCTCCTGACAGTTCCTATTACCACCAAGATGAGCTCCTTTATCAGGGGGAACTCTCGGGACTTCCCAAATATCTATACCATCTCCAACTCCATTATCTCCTATCCACATACCCTGATTTATTCTTTTGGAAGAACCGTCCTATAAACCAACTGAAGAGCAGAGGTATGATTGAACTACTTTGGGTGAGACAGCCTAGAGTAGCCTAGAGTAGCATTGTTTGGCGTAGGAGTTTAACTCCGAAAGTGTCTTTCCTCCTCTGGCTGACCATAAAGAACAAGGTTAGCACTGCTAACCGTCTCTCCTACATTGAAACGAATAGAACCTGCCCTCTCTGCTTGATGCAACCAAAATCACGAGACCACCTCTTTTTCTTGTACCCCAGAGCCTGTGGATGGTTCAGCTGGAGATGGGAAGAACTTCACCAAGATGTGAGCTTCAGATCTGCTCCAAGTGCCAAGCTTCAATTGCTGAAAAACAGAACCTAAAGTAAAGAGCTGGTTCTTCAGGACTTCAGCAGAATGAGCAAGCTACAATGAAACCTTCCAGAAGCTGAAGCTTGAGTTGAATCAGGTTTTCCAGCAACAAACTCCCAGCAAAAAACATTTCAGCAAATATAACTTGTCATCAACCACTCCAGCAGAAACAGAACTTCAACCTTCAAACTTGACAAGCCTCAAATCTGCACAATTTCAACAGCTGCTACTTCTATACTAAAAGGAGACTTTCTTCAAGAAATAAATGTTTTGATGATGTATATCATTTGTAACCTTCAAGCTTGATGTATTTTGTGTAATGGTCACTCAATAGTAATAATATGACTAACTATCCAATATTTGCAAGAAATCAAAGTCGATGTTTGTGTAAACCAGAAACTATAAAGCTTATGAAGAATGGAAATTTTGCACTTTCAAATCTGCCTCATTTTCACTCCTAAAAGCTCTTTTCCATATCACTCACTTGCAGCAACTCTCAATCAATGGTAATAACAAGATGGGAAAATGAAATCAGATGAAAAGGAGAAGATGAAAAATTTTAGAAAATTGCAGCTATTGTTACTGTATCATTGATCTGGGAAAAAACGATGGTTTTGAGCTTTTTCAACTTAGCTCTTCACATCATTTTTCTTGATTGCATCCAATGGCTCAAAATGAAAGATGAAAAGAAACCAAGGAGTAAGATTTTGACAAGTAACTTACTCTCATTGCTTCAATAGAAAAAAAATCAGATGCTGGCTGCTATATTAACAAAACCTGATACAAGGATTTCCTAATGATTTAAAGCTGAAAAAGTAAGGACAAAAGATGCTTTATGCTAGAACAAAATGTAATGCTTAGTTTCAACTTAATTCTAATCCCCTTTGATGACAAGTGTCACTTTGACTTCGAAATCTTCAACTTCTTTGACTTATAAGGCTTCTCCTCAATTGTTTCAAGAGTTTGTTTTTGAAATTATCTAAAAAAATCGCTTCAGAGTTTCTTCATGTATTAACAAGTCTGCTTCAGGTTTTTGTTGTTGTAATTTCAGTTCTTCTTCTTCTCTTGCTGCACATTTGCTGATTCTTCATTCTTCACTTTTCCATTGCGTGAAGCTTCATTCTTCTCACTCATCTTGCTCTGATCCTCGTTCCCACTCAGAATCAATCAGATTCTGGTTTGTGAATTCAAATATTTCTGAATTGCCACTAAGATCATCATTTCTAACTTCCTCTTTACTGCTGAAAGCTTGCTCTTCATTTTGATCCTCTTCTTCACTCTTACCGAACTTGCAATCTCCTCCACAATCTTCAACATAGCTGGCTGCATGAAACAACGTAGATCAACAGAGCCACCTTGGTTTGGACACAAGTTAAATCCTTCTGTGGAGGACATCTTTCGGACAACTCACTAAATGGTATCATCCATTGGTTGACATCTTCCCCAACTATTCCAAGAGCTGAACGAGTGACATTAACTATTGCTGTGAGGTTGACAGTACAGGCCATGTGGAAGGAACGAAATGTGCAAAGGTTTCAGGCCACACGCAAAACCTGAGGAATGATAACTGCGGACATTATAAGAGGGGACATTATAAGAGGGATCCGAGAGTTACTCTTAAAGCAGAACCACATCTCGTCTAGTTAGGAAGATCCAACTGGAAGTCTATATACTGCGTCCTTGTATTTGATATAGTAATCGTAGTTGAGCATGTTATGGGCTAAGGGTACCTCCCCTGGACAATCTGTAACTTTTTTTTTTATTAATTCAAATTTTCTATTTTCAAAACAAAAACTTACTCGAAAGAAGTGATCGATCCGGTTATTTAAGTCTATATACTTATAAATTACCCTAAACACGTGATTTATAGAATATTAAGTATAATCATAAAACAAACAATCCTAGACAACTCATGAATTGAAGTGAT